>OW240916.1:75931375-76028023 GCA_933207985.1 Pelobates cultripes | reverse complement strand
TGAGATGGGAGAAGGTGATGAGATGTCACTTTCTCCCGGATAAGAGTGCAAAGTGAGCCATCAGTTTGGACTGGTAAGGAAACAACCAGGAGGCAGATTTTCAATGCGATTTGACTAGGATACCAGACAGCACAGCGTTACACTGTCCAGGCCAGTTTGAATACCTTACCAGATTATTGTCATTGTCTATACTCCCAGGTGGTTGAAAAGGCAAATTCAAGAAAAATAATTTCTCTCAAATTTACTGTAACACATCAACTATATTAATTTTATTGATCTGGGAAGTACAGAAATCTGACTTAATCCAACCAAGAGTTAAACCTGTGGCCCTAAGGTTTGAAGAGATTCTAAGTTCTAAATTACACACATTGATGCCATTGGAAATTTTTCTGTACACAATTTTTCGGTATTATTGAGGCTATTCACAAAAGTCCAAATGGCCTAGCACAGAACTAGGAAAAATCATATAGGCCATACAGACTGCAAACCTCAGACATTGTTGAGAGTATTTAACAATGCATCACCAGTGATGCAGGTTACAGCAAATGCTTTGAGCAGACTCAGACTGGCCATAGGGCATTCCAGGTTAATCCTGGTAAGGGAAAGTGCATAGTGGGTCCGTCTCCATTCTGAAAATTTCCAAGGATGAATTCTACCTGTTGTGTTGTGGTGGCTACTGGGTTATATCCCAAGCCAGCTGCACTTTCTACTTCCATCCTTCGCCGATTTGTCTCCATTCAATGCAGCATGGAGCTCTGCTACTTATAAACCCCAATGAACTGTGACAACCCATGAAAGATGCTGTGGCCAGTAAGACCTAGACCACAAAGGCAGGGTTAGATGCTGCCAGGAGAAAAGTAAAGTGATATTGGCAGAGAGCACATTATTAGGGAAAGCGGGGTAAAATGATCATTGAGAAAAAAGTGAGATTTAACTAAAATGTGAGTAAAGGTGACATAGGGAGTGGGTAAAATGCCATTGGAGGAGGGGGAAAAATAGTATGATGAAATGAGGTGCATGAAGGATTGAAAAATGACATGGAGTAATAGCATATACCGCTTAAAGTTGACTGTTTTGTCCTTTATTAACTGTGTCTATTGTTGTCTGAAGGCTACTGCAGGAAATCTTACTATGTAAGTAATGGAAGGGATACCGTGAGGTTTAGGGCTACAAGGTTCACTACAGGAGTAGGAGTATGGAAGTAGATTTAGAGAGCTTGTTTAAATTTTAAGATTTGTGACAACTGGAATTACAGTTCGCTTTAGAATAATGTCTGAATTAAATTTTTGTATAATAAACTGATTATAGAATAAGTTTAGAGGTAAGGCTGAATTAACCCTTAACCCTAATTTTACCCTTATCTAAACTCTACATTTCCTAACTCCCTGTATCATACCTCCTAAGTATAAACCTCACTGTAACCCTAACTTTACGTAACTTGAAGGACCTCGAGTAACCCCATTCAGCCAGTGTGTGAATTCCTAGGAGGTCAGAACAGAACCCTATTGATTACCAACCCAAACACACTGGCACTGCTTATAGGAAAAAAACAAGGTCTTGACTTAATACGCTTTCCATATTATTCAATACTTTTAGAAAAACTTTCCAAATTATTTATCTACAAACATTCTCTTAGACTTTAATGATGACTTCTGTAGATAAATCATTTGGAAACTTTTTCTAACAGTATTGAATTATTTGGAAATCTTAATAAATTGAAAGGCAAGTCGCAGTACTGTATTTATTTCAGAATAATACCATGCTTCCATATGTCCATTCACACATCCTCTCTTATATGGAAACATGGTAAATTTACTAAATCAAGCACATCTGAAAAATAACCTAGTCTTCTTTAATGTATACTTCAAGGCAGCGGTGTATTTTGGATTTGTGCTACCCTAGGCACGACTAAATTTGGGGACCCCCAAAATCTAAATTTGACCCCCCAATTCGTGTCAAAGCCACTTTTGTGACTGACAGACACATGCCCTCATTGATACATGCACTGATATACACTCACTGACAGATACACATTCATTGGTACACACATACACTCATAAGCACACACTGTTTAACCAACATACACTTTCACTGACAGACACACACTGACACACCCACTCACTGACAGGCACACACTCTCAGATACACATAAAATGACATACACACACTGACACACACTCACAGGCACACCCATTCTCACTGAAACAGACACACACTTTCACTCACTCACTTACAGTAAGGTGGACAGCCCCAGAACACAAGGCAAGCAAGGCATTTGTCTGGGAGCTTGGGGTGGCATTTTTTGGCGAACCCCCGAAAGTGCCGCCCTAGGCAAATGCCTTGTTTGCCTTGTGGTAAATACATCCCTGCTTCAAGGTTCAACTTAACCTGAAATTTGTACACAATATAAAATGACAGATCTGAACCTGTATAAAACTGTTTTTTGACAAACTATATAGTAAAGCTGAATTTGATTGTGTATATTAAATAAAAACATTTTTGTTTTCCATTAGAATTTATGTTAAATCATATTCCATGTTACAATCATTGATTGCTGTCATCATAATTTGCATTTTTTTAAATTAGTCAACACACTAAAAGTACAAATTAAAATGATTAAAATAAAAATCATTATTGCCGTGCAGAGACTGCACTATTAGAATTAATTACACACAAAGTACATTTGACTGTAAAATTTGATATAGAGATATTTTCACTGTACATCAGGCAAGTTTGTGCAGTTCCAGTTATTTAAAATCTAATTTACGGAGATCTGACTGCAAAATGACAACCAACTCACAATATATATATATATATATATATATATATATATATAAATGCTTATAATAACAGTCAGTGTTAATACCTAGTTTACTTTAATTTATATGAATAAATGATCAGGGACTCTTGTAAAAATACATACTTAAATGTTAAACATGTAAAACATCTCCACAATCTATCAATTGCACTGCTTAACATGATTACATTTATATATATATATATATATTTAAATATATATATATATTCCACATTCAAACAACAATCCTGTCTCCCTAATATTAACCTCTTGTTGTTAGAGGAATTACTGGTAGTCTAAATCAAGCATATTTACAGATTGATTAAATATGAGGGGAAAAAAATACTAAAAATTGTGTTTCGGTCCTTTTGAATGCTTGGTAAATGTTATTGATTTCCATCCTATGATACTTGTGTCCCTCTTGTGGCCATCATTAACATTGCCTTGTTTTGAGTCACATCAATCTCGAGCTTTGTCATAGTAATTCACCATTTTCTTGATGTGAAACAGTTTGTTCCTGAGTTTTTTGGTTTCAGTCTTCTTGGTTTGATAGTCAGGGTTCTGATAAAATAAATCATATAGAAATGTTACTTATTTTTCTGTAATGATTTTAATGTGCTTACTGTAGTGGCTATTTAGTGAACTCATTGACTTTAGGGAAAATATGTCATAACCGTACATTGTATTTTATGTGGTAAAATGGCAGCAATAGTAAAAAAGTGTGTAGCGCTAAAATTAATATTGCCCTTACCCCCAAGGGTTAAAATAGATATTTTATCTTTCAGCACCGTATCTCTATTTTAACCCTTTGTGGTAAGTGCAATATATTATTTCAGCACTACACACTTTTTACTATTGGTGTAATTTTACCACATAGTATCTATTTCTATTTAATTGTAGGTTAGGGAGTTCCTTCGATTGTTTGAAAGCTGCTATCGAAAATTGTTCTGCATTTTATTATATTTCTAAGCGCCTTTAAAGGACCACTATAGGCACCCAGACCACTTCAGCTTAATGAAGTGGTCTGGGTGCCAGGTCCAACTAGGTTTTAACCCTTCACATGTAAACATAACAGTTTCAGAGAAACTGCTATATTTACATTTGGGGTTAATCCAGCCTCTAGTGGCTGTCTTCCAGAGAAATAAGAAATGCTTTCCTATGGACATTTTGAATGTGCGTGCGGCACTTGCCGCGCATGCGCATTCGGCTCCAGTGACATCGGACGGGGGAGCTGACGTCGGCGGGGGAGGAGAGGTCACCAGCGCCGAAGGAGCCCGTCGCTGGATTAAGGTAAGTGGCTGAAGGGGTCACGCCACGGGAGGGGGACCCTGAGGGTGGGGGCACCCTCAGTGCACTATAGTGTCAGGAAAACAACGCAGTGATCCTTTAAATAGCAGTCAAGGATGAAAAAAAAGCCAAGTCCATCATATTCAGCTTTTTAAACCAAATTTGAATTGATTACCAGTAAATCTGTTTTGTTTTATTGTAAATAATGCTTTACTCGGGTAATGGCCTGGTGCTAAACATTATTTTGAATACTCAGTATCCAAAGCGTGACTTTTTGACTAATCATCCAAAAATAATCATATTTAAACTTTGTTTATTTCAACCTGATTCTCAGAATTTCTCAAAAGTTCAAATATCTTCTGATTTAGACAAATCAGAGCAATAGATATGTATGTGTATGCTATTCAGTTAGGTTATGTGTAGCTGGGTGAATATAATGTGTCTGTTCTAAACATTAGGGGAACACTGAAATAACATGGGACACAATGTTGGGTGCCAACCCAGGAGTTAAGAACCTTATGTGGCATATGTTTATACTTTCTTTTGGTAGTAAAGATGATCCTAACTTCTTACTTCTGTACTTTTGTTTAAGGAATACCTTGTGTGGTGACAATGGTGGCTTCAAGCTCACTATATGCAACACATATTTATTTGTTACTGTAGGAAAACTCAAATAGCAAGAACCTATTTTAAACAGGATTTGTAATTGGATTTAAAAAAATATATACTTTACGCATGTAAATAACTCTAGCAATGTACACTGTTAAAAATATATGATACACCTACAGACTCTGCAAAGAAAATGAGATGTACAGAAGCACCTGTCTGTCTGTTCACTAAATCCCAAATTGGCATATTAAGCCAGTAGAGCAGAAATGTGTAGAAAAATCTAATTTGGCTATTCAATAAAACAAATAGATTTTCAGCCTAATTTGAGATTGCAAAATGGCAGCATTTTGTTTCTGCTATAAAATAAGACAAATGTTTATGCAAAGCATTGGAATGTGACTATTTATTAAAAATAGAATTAAAAGTGAAATTAACCGATAACTTCACTTTCACCATAAAATAGCCACTTTCGCATAGTATTGCAAAATACCATTACAATCTCCTGCTCTTTTATTAGTAGTTACAGAATTGTACAAGGACTGATCAGGACAGTATGGAAGTTTTCATTTAAAGAAGTTTGTGTACGCTCTATCCTTGCTATAAGGTACTGGTATTCGGTAATATATAAGGGGCTCGTTCGTAGAATAAAACGTTTATGAGTTGTGTAATACAACGATTTTTAACTCTGGAACCACAGCGTGGTCCTCATACTCTGTTGATTAGGTCTCTAATGGCAGAAACATGTGTAACAAATTTCTTACGGCCCAAACAGCAATACATTTTTTAGTGCACCAGCATTTCCTTCCGTAAAACAATGGAGACCTGTCGGAGAGAGTCTAAAGAAGGCACTTAGGCAGTAACTTTGGTATATATTTTATCAAGACGTAAAATCTGAAGTCCTTTGCTACTAGCCAGACCACAAAAGTTACTTGCTCCTGCAAGCCATAGCATACAACCTGGGAGAAATTTCTACTTGCCAGGGCTAAATTTTCACCACAAAATTGCTGTTGGAGATTGTCAATTTTGAGCCCTGATTTTATCACAGTTGAAGAACAAGTCTCTTAAAGTAAGTCCTATAACAGTGATGTGTTGATTTTAAATAATATAGTAACTTACTCTCTTCAGATCCTTCAGTCTGTTGTACTCCTCAGCTACACCCTGAATGCAAAAATATATCATTAGAAAGCAGAAGAAAAGTGTCTAAGCATGGAATGAAACAAGAAATTGTTGGCTTCATTGGAAAGATGAGAGACACTTGGTGGTACCTGGTATTGGACACTGCCCTCAGCTAGTCCATCCAGCTGTTTGCTGAGTTGCTGCAGCTGGTTGTTGATGTCATCCATCTCGGCACACATGCGTTTGTAACGCCGCAAATCAGTGTCAAACTCGCGCTTGTATTCCTGCCGCTGTGCGTCTGAAGTAATTGGTGGGTACAAACTAAGAAAGAGAAATGTTGGTGATGATCATGTGCACAGTTTCTTTCCCTCACTATAAAACCTCTTTCAGTTTACTGCTCCTGTAGAAATTTGCCTCCCTTCAGCAACTGAACATGACTATTCCTGAAATTATACGTTTATCCTAAATATTCTGCTCTTCCTCCAGTGGTTTTGCATTTTCAATCCCTCCACAAAAGCTAATGTTTCTCTTCCACTTAGGACCCTATTAGTTATGAGAGACTCTTGTCCTACAGTCTGCTGTTTATCTGGAATGCTCAACTCATGACATTTCATTATTTTTGAGCAAATTCCTTCTTTGCAAAACTTCTGTTCCTTTTATGCCATCTTCCAAACACGATAACTTCTTACTCATACCTTTCCCAATTCTCCACATCTCTGTCGTCATCTGATTCCACAGCTGTGGTATAATCTGTTTCATACTGAGATTCATCGAGTTCTGGATTCCTTCTCCACCTCCGACCTCGACGAACTGGAGGTCTTCCTCTGCTCTGTTCTTGATACACACTCTCTGGTACAGGAGAACTGCAAATACATACATATTAGTCTATTAACACTGATAGATACATACTGTTTGGGCTGTGAAGGTATAAAAGAAAAAGTAAACTTTAGGTATAAAAGAATAAATAAACATTTTTTACACGGGCCACTCCAAAGAGCAATGCATTCAGTTTTCTAAAATGATATTTAAAGTTCGATTAGAACATTTCCTGTTACCTGCCCTCCACTATTTCTAGGGTTATTTCCGGTTATCTGCCTCCACTATTTCTACTATTTTTAGGTTTAGGGTAAGAATAATAATTGAGTTAGTCTAAATTAATTCCTTACCCTAATTTGAAACCTCACCTTAACCCTAAATGTCCTATTATCTGCCATCACTATTTCTTTTATTTCTTACGGTCAGAATAATAATTGAGCGAAGCTAATGTTTAAACAGGTTTAAAATGATTAAAATTCAAAAAAATAAACTTTGAAAGAAAATTAGTGTTAGGAACTATTTTAGCCTCACTCAATTGTTATAACAGGTAAGGTCTGAAAGAGTTATTTGTTTAGTAATTTTTAACTCTATAATAAGGATCCCAAATTATTACAACTGATCATGGCAGGATTTCCCATCAGGCCAAGTACAGTGCACGTTTGATAGAGGCATGTTTGATAGTAGTTCCTACACTGCTAATTAAAGACTGCCTCTGGGTTACATCCAACTCAAGAGGAATCAATTTCCCAGAGCTCCTGCCTTGCAAAGACTTTTCATTGAGCTGTATTGGGAAATCTGTGATTGGACAACCACAGAAAGTTTGGGAGGGGTTACAAGGGGAGGACTTATAAAGGCTGCAGATAAGAGAACTGCAGGTTTTGCAAGATGTTTTTATATCTATAACCACAATGAAAAAGTTTTCGTTTGGTGTATATCTTCTAAATAGTGATACTTTTTGTATTTGGACAATGGAGTAATCCTTTAAAAACTGTAAAAACTGTCTTGCATCCCTGCTAAGTTTAGATATTAATTATATCTCAATGGCAATACAAATTCCAGCATTATGTGAATAGCTCAATAAACATAGCACACTAAGGACATAGTTACATAGTTGATGTGTCCATCAAGTTTTGCCTTCCATACATCTATTTTTTACTGTTGAGCCAAATGAAAGTAAAAAAAATAAAAAAAAAAGCCCAGCTTGGAGCACTTTCAATTTTGCAACAAATTAGGTAAAAAATTCCTTCTTGACCCCAGAATGGTCAGATTTATCATTGGATCAAGGAGCTACAGTTGAAAACCCTGCAGTTGAAAAATTCTATAATTGGATATTGTGTTTTTGCAAGTATGCATTTAGTTGCTGTTTAAACATCTGTACAGACTCTGATAAAACCACTTCTTCAGGCAGAGAATTCTACATCGTTATTGTTCTTACGGTAAAAAACATTTCCTTTGCCTTAGACTAAATCTTCCTTCTTCTAGTCTAAACACATGACCTTGTGTCCTATGTATAGCCCTAATATGCTTGTCTAATAGGTACTGATTTAATACAAGTGGTGCAAATTGTATTTATATTTATAAATCCTGGTCAGTGTTAGTCACTGAGAACTAGCTTAAGAAGCACTGATGTTTTGCAAATCTAAACACTGAAAATCATTGGGAGGGGTATTCCAAATTCCAATATATACTACTGAAAAATAAAAATAAAATTACATTTTTTTGTTCTTTTTAAAGTTACCATTTTTGATCCTTTTCTCTTTCCTTTAAGTGCCCAGAGACATGACCTGCATTTAGAAAATGCAATCAATTTGGAAATGCTGAAAATGGAAAGGTAGGAGGGCAACATGGCTATAAGCTCTATTTAATTGTAGGATGTTTACAATTATTTGACCCTACTTACATAAAGTACTGCATGAAGCAATATACATAGGGATTAGGGTTTAACTTCATCTCTCACCCCCACATTCACCAAGCCACACATGAGATTCAGACTTCTGCCCCTGCTGGACACTGCAGGGCATGCAATGTGCATAAAGTGGAGTGGCACTCACTAAAATTTCCAGCAGTATTGCCTCTAGACCAGGGTAGTCTGCTGGACACGTATTGACGTCAATTGTCATTCTGCGTCCTTTCTAACATGAACCACTTAATTTCTGCAGCTCCTTATACCTGTCCTAACTTGTCTAATTTTTTTTGGAGCTGCAGTGGCCAGCATCATCTTATCAATATTGGTTGTGTACATGTTGGTGCCAAAATTATAACCGACCAATAGTATATAAGTTCAGGCTATTTAAGACCACTCCTCAGTTTGTCCATTGCCCTGTTTTTGTTCCTGATACCTGAGAGTGCATTTCTGATTGTTTGCTTATACTGGTTACTCATTCTGCTCTGTTTATTATTTTTGCAGTGCTTAAAGTTACAAACATGCTTGTATTGCCACAACAGCAGGTACAAGCTAATAAGTAAAACTGGGAAACAAGATCATGGCATGCAAGAACGGCACAATTTGTATAATTATTTCAGGTTAGGTAGATATGTCTAAGGCTGTAGTTTAAACTAGGGGATTAACTACATGAGACATATTAGACATAGTGAGTTATGTCAGAAGAGAAATACTATGGTAATAATATAAGTCGAGGAAGCATGCTAAAGGTGAGAGTCAGCAGATACACAATAGGGTATATGGATCAGATAACTGACTACACTGGAGAGGCTATACTTAGAGTGGGCTCATCAGGCTGAGTACTAAGTAATGCCGACACCAAGATATGCAAAAACTAGGTTATGCCAGTCAGGGTAAGCCACTCGTGAGCCAGGTGTGTGGGGCAGGTGTGCCAGGTAAGTACAGTTCACCCTATGCCAAAAGTGGGCCACGGTTCAAAGTCCAGCTCTGTGTCGTTAGCAGTGGGATCGCCGTCCCAGGAGCAGGTCCAGACGGTGTGGATGAGAGGGACCTTCTCCATTCCAAGACGTTTACCTCTTCGTAGCACAGTAGCGTCTGTGTTCTGTGGGCATGCTTGTGGGCGCATGGGCGACGCCTTGTGCATCTGCCGTGTCCTTTGTCCCTGGCTCCAAGCCTTCGCGAGTGCCAGCTCTGGATTTCCCTGGCTTCTCACTCTGTGCTTAGCGTAGTTTTGGGGCTTAGGGGTCTCCATCTTCCAGGTGTCTTTCTGGACACCAGGGTTGCTGACGGGAGGCTTCTCCGGATGGACTCCCATCTCGGGAGATAGACAGGCATTGGAGTTTGCAGCTTGCGGTAGCTTTGTTGCCATAGGAGGGTGTAAGGTAGCTCTCTAAGTGATGCAGTGGCAGAACTTGCGGCATATGGCGTCGAACCGAGCCTCAAAGAGGGTCTTCCATTGAAGGCCTGGGCAGCTTTGTTGAGCTTCCAATGTGGTGGCCATCTTGCTTGCACCACAAGGTTTGCATTGTGCTGTTCCTCAGCCTTCTCGCTCTCTGTGTGTGCTGCACCTTCTGCGGTATGAGGACCGGGATATCCCCCACCGGTCCAGGGAGGACGGGGGGTAGGAGTGTAGCGGCCGCCTCTCCCGTGTCCAGGTCCCAGTAGGCCGCAACAGATCCTTGGGCTTCCCCGGGCTCCCCTGTGTGTGGATACATCTAAGGTTGAGCAAGTAAGCCCCAATGTTAGGCTTAGAAATGCTGGTTTCGTCGGGTAATGCGGGAGCTCAAGCTTCATGTGTCCGCTCAGCTTAGCGGTCAGACTCTGCCCCCCTGCTCTGTTTACTGACATTAGCCTGTTGTCTGATTGTGAGTATTTCTGTGTTCCCTGACCTTTTCTTGTCTCTGATCAATCTTTGTCTGCTTGCAGACTGCCTCTTATCAGAGCCGGTTTGTCAAGGGTCCCAGGCAGGATGCCAATATGTGGGGAGGCCTTCCCCATCCTCCCAAGCAGTCCTCATACACAGAATACTGCCCTGGGCCTCTATTTTGTAAATGAGGACAGCCTAGAGATGGGGAAGGCCTCCCCACATATCTCCACCCACTTACTTATTGACTAAAAGGGGGTGTTATCACTTCTGGTGGGATCCCTGGTGGTCTCCCCTGGGTGGGGCAGCATTGCCGTTTGCACCATTGTCAGGGATAGATTACTTTAACAGCATTTTTATTTAGCTGATATGCAGGGCTTGAAAGTACTACCTGTCCCTTTGTATAATGTATATGTGCTTTGGGGAAAAATCTAATAATTAATAAAAATATGGCATCCCAAAGTGACCAATGTTAATTGATTTCACACAAAACACATGGCATTCTGAAAGTCCTAGTAAAGTGTACATCATGATGTGACAACCAGGCTAACTAAGCAAGGCTACAAACATAATTTGATTTTGAGTAATCTAGAATAGAATTACATTACTGCTTCCCCTACATTTCCTATTTACATTTTTGTGACTACCTATATGCAAACACTGGGGTATTGTCTTACATTTGCCAGCATTTTCATTTTGATTGGGGTACAGCTGTTGCGATAACAGTATGTTCGTGTGTCAGTAATCAGGACTTGCAGTAAATTAGTGAATCTATTCTACATATTCTTACATACTATTCTGGGTCTTAGCTGTTCTCAATTTCATACATGTTTAATTTCTGCATTGCTTATATTGTTCTTACTTGTTTATATATACTTTTCAGAAATTATTGTTAATTTATATTGTGATCACCTATGTAAAATCATCTAGATCTTGATGTGTGGGCTATATACATTTTAAGTCAGCTGTACATTTCCCTATCTTAATTAAGGCTTCTATAATTGGAATGCTTAGATTGCTGGGTGGAGCTCTGCTAACTTGCAATTTATTCTACCTTGCAACAGTTTATTCTTGTGTGTGATATGTATGGTTGGTGCTTATTTTAATTTAACCACAGTAATAAAAAAATGTTTTCCTCCCACTTCTGCTTACCATTTTTACATTAAGAGGGCTATCTTCCCATGTGGTCTAGTGGGGATTAATAATATTTCCCTGGTTGTCAGGTAAGGGATAATGATTCCCTTGTGGTTTGGTGGGGGTTAATAATAATCCCTGGTTGTCAGTGTTCTTAATAAGGAATCCCTGGTGGTCCGGTAGTGGAATGCATGATCTGCCCCTCTTTCTGGAAACCAGAAGAATGTTGTCTTAGGGTAGTGCTGGCCATGAGTACCCACAATATAGTAAACCGTTGGCTTCTGTGCCAGCAAAGTGGCCTTTGTGTGCCCAAAATTAGCCATCGCTGTTCTAGATCCATATTCTATAGCTTTGCCTCTGTGGGTTACTGGATGATTGTGGCAGCATGCTGTGCCATATTTTTATGTTGGAGATAAATACATAACTGTACTCTATTCTTAAGATTTGTTGTTTCAGTACATCCCATAGATGCTCAATAGGATTAAGATCTGGGGCAACACCTCTTTGTTGTGATCCTCAAACCATTCCTGAATAATATGTGCCGTGTGACAGGGTGCATTATGGGCCACTGCCATCAGTGAACACTATTGCCATGAAGTGGTGTATGAGGTCTGCAACAGTCTCTAAGTAGGTGGTTCATGTCAAAGTAACATCCACGTAAATGCCAGGATCCAAGGCTTCCAAAGAGAAAATTGCCCAGATCATTGATTCATCAGACCAGAAGGATTAATATAGTCTGGCTTGTAATTAATTTAGCAGGCATGGGGGTTACAGATACAGGTTAATATAATACTCTGAATTCAATCAAATATTTGGTGTCACAATGTATTTTATAGAACACATTAGGATTTAGTGTTGGACTTAGAATATGGTATATGGTTTCTTTCAGGAGAGCCTTAAGGCAATAAATGTGGTAGGAGATAAAAAAAAAAAAAAAATGTACCCTAGGACTGAAGCCCATGCAACACCTCGGATTGATGCAAATTAAAGAAAAAATTACATTTATATGTTAATTTCCTTTAGTCTGTGCTACAACAAGGAGAATACCTCAAATTACATAATTTCTAACAATACCTCTTTAATGCACTGTATTTGGAGCACACTTTGGGGATATTGTAGTGGGTGCATGGTGTTAATGCAGTGGTGCCGTTATAATGCATAAAGTTTAGGGTTAATGCGGCAGCTGTAGGCTAGCAGGATGATAGACTAATACAGCAGGAGTAGAGTTTATAAATTTAGGTTTATATAATACGCTGAAAGATTCAAAGATCATTCAAAGATTTGAGGTCATAATGTGATTCACAGAACATATTACAGTTTAGAGTTAAGTATAGGGCATGTTATATAGTGATGTTTTGGGAGGGGCTTAACTCTATGTGGGAAATACCATAGAATAAATACTTTGAGCCGAAGTCCATTTTTGCTGCCCAGCAACACCCAGGCTTGTTTGGAAAGAATTCCACCCATGTTTCTGTTTTGATTATAAACTGTCTATTCTAGACAGTCTTGGTAAACAAGCATTTTCTATTATCTATAAAAATGATATATATATATATTTAACTACAAACCTGTTGTTGATGGGAGCCTCTGTTTTCTGGACAAAATCCTCCTGGGGCGGCTTGTAAATGCTGTTGTTGCTTAAAGCTCTTACTGGACTCTGTGGCTTATCTGAGTAAATCAGAGTGGCTGTATCATCAGGAGGGCCCCCTGGGACACTCTTTACCTGTGTAGAGGGATCACAATTAAGAGCTGATTTCTGTTTTAGAAGATTATCTTTCCATATCATGGTTCATGTTATGTGTATGCTGCTGACATCTGTAAAAGGTTGTGTACACCACTTACTAAGATTAAATTATAGCCTAGAGCAGGGGTAGGCAACCTTCGGCACTCCAGATGTTTTGGACTACATCCCCCATAATGCTTTTACACCCATAATGCTGACAAAGCATCATGGGAGGTGTAGCCCAAAACATCCGGAGTGACAAAGGTTGCCTATCCCTGGCCTAGAGGTTACTTTGTGGAGTAACAGAGAAGTAATTCTAGGTTGATGCACTGTCTATAGATTTGTCCAACTCCTGAGAAAAAAAAGAATGAGCATGGTTTGCAAAAACTGGTTGTCATTCCATGGAAGATACTTTGTAATGTAGAGCCACATCAGTGCCAAATGCCATATATTCACTTGACACATCTTCTTTTGTAATTATACATATAGTACCTTGACAAAGTTTCCACATATATAACCAATATGTACAAATGTTAAATTGAATTGCCTATTCTGTATGATTACTATATTAACTAAGTCAGAGGACAATGGAGAGTCCTAAAGAATGAGTTCCGGTAATTAGAAATTAACTGACGAGAAGGACTTCTCAGGTTATTGTTAGAGATTTTACCTGTGTTATGTGCTTGGAAAGGCAGTAGGAGATTAGTAGTGAGCAGGCCCGGACTGGCCATCGGGCACACCGGGCAAATGCCCGGTGGGCCGCGGTGGCCGTGGGGCCGAGGCCGGCAGGGAGATCACAGGATCTCTCCTGCCGGTCTTTGCAGGGCCGGCGCTATCTGAACGCCGGCCCTGCAGTAGTCCATGGAGGGCCGGTGGGGAGATCAGAGATCTCCCCACCGGCCCACATGCAGGATAGTGCGGCCGCCGGGGGAGAGAGGGAGGGAACCAGCCTGCCAGGAGAGGAACCCAGCGGAGCTTTAACTAACAGCTCCGCCGGGTTCCTCTCGCGAGATTCGGAGCGTTGCCATGGCAACGCTCCGGGTCTCGCGAGAGTGAACTCTAGCCTTACAGGCTAGAGTTCACTCACCACTAAGACCACCAGGGATGGATGGCAGCCCCAGCAGCAGGATCCCCCTCCCAGGCTAAAGGTAAGCAGGGAGGGGGGAAATAATCACCTAACTAACATCAGCCTCACAGACACCCCTAACACTCACAGCACCCTCATTCACACACACACACTGCACCCCTGACACTCACACACACACACACTGCACCAATGACACTCACACACACACACACTGCACCAATGACACTCACACACACACACTGCACCCCTGACACTCACACACACACACACTGCACCCCTGACACTCACAGCACACACACA
This sequence comes from Pelobates cultripes, assembly GCA_933207985.1. Classification (NCBI taxonomy): domain Eukaryota; kingdom Metazoa; phylum Chordata; class Amphibia; order Anura; family Pelobatidae; genus Pelobates; species Pelobates cultripes. The sequence continues at coordinate 76,013,387 of OW240916.1, read as the reverse complement.
CACACACTGCACCCCTGACACTCACAGCACACTTTTACACTGCACCTGACACTCACAGCACACTCACTCGCACACACTGCACCCCTGACACAGCATCTCACTCACACACACTGCACCCCTGACACTCACGGCACCCTCACTCACACACACTGCACCCCTGACACTCACAGCACCCTCACTCACACACACACACTGCACCCTGACACTCACAGCACACACACACACACTTCACTCCTGACACTCACAGCACCCTCACACACACTTCACTCCTGACACTCACAGCACCCTCACTTACACACGGCACCCTGGCCTCACAAAAGCACACACACACACACACTGCACCAATGACACTCACACACACACACACACACAAACTACCCCTGAGCACTCACACACACACGCACTTGACACTCACACACACACACACACACACACACTGCACCCCTGACACTCACAGCACACACACACACACACTGCACCTGACACTCACAGCACACACACACACTGCACCCCTAACACTCACAGCACACACACACACTGCACGCTGACCTCACAACACACACACACACACTGCACCCCTGACCTCACAGCACACACACACACACACACTGCACCCCTGACACTCCCGCAGCACACACACACACACTGCACTGCTGACACTCACAGCACACACACACTGCACCCCTGACACTCAGCACACACACACAAACACACACACTGCACCGCTGACACTCACAGCACACACACACACACTGCACCACTGACACTCACAGCACACTCACACACACACTGCACCCCTGACACTCACAGCAGACACACACTGCACCCCTGACACTCACAGCACACACACACACACACACTGCACAGCTGACACTCACAACATACTCACACACACTGCACCCCGAGCCTCAGCACACACACACACACACACTGCACCCCTGACACTCACAGCACACACACACACCTGCACCCTGGCCTCCCAGCACCCTCACTCACACACACGCACCCCTGAGACTCACAGCGCACACACACTGCACGCTGACACTGCAGCACCCACACACACACTGCACCCCTGACATGCACAGCACCCTCACTCACACACACTACACCCCTGACACAGCACACACACACACACTCACATCACCCTCACTCACACACACACACTGCACACCTAACACTTACAGAACCCTCACACACACACACTGCACCCCTGAGACTCACAGCACACACACACTGCACCGCTGACACTCACAGCACACACACACACACACACACTGCACCCCTGACATGAACAGCACCCTCACTCACACACACTGCACCCCTGACACAGCACACACACACACACACACTCACATCACCCTCACACACACACACACAGACACTGCACCCCTAACACTTACAGCACCCACACACTGCACCCCTGACATGCACAGCACACACCCTATCTGGCCCCGCCCCCTTTGTAGTGGGCCGCTGTAATTAAAAAATGCCCGGGCCGAATTATCTTCCCAGTCCGGCCCTGGTAGTGAGCTTAATCCTGGGCTGAAGTCATGGTGTAGGAAGGAGGGTGTAGGTTTTTTAGAGCAGTGAGCTCATTTTGTGCATGGGTATATACCATTGGGGAACAAATATAAAATAAACAAATTGAAACCAATGTGTCTTAATAGAAAGGTAAGCCAAGAATGTAAAAATAAGAAAATGGAAGTTAATGGATTTAAATCAGATAAATCCTTATAAAATATAAGGAAGCCAATAATGCCTGTAGGCGATTTGATGGGATAAACTAGAATGAGATAAACTAGAATATGAAAAAGTGATAGCCAAAGAGAGCAAGACCAGCTCCAAAAAGTTTATATATTGTTTTAAGTACATAAATTCAATAATATCAGAGATGGGTGTGTTAGTAAATGTAAAGAAAAGTAAAGATCAAGAAAAAGCATTTTAAATTATTATTTTATTCTGTATATATCAAGGAGGAACCTATTGAAAAAGTTATGCAAATAATTACTGGGGGAAAAAATACAGACAAGTTATGGTTGGATAACTTAAAACAAGGTGCTGCAGCAAATAAAGTTAATTTAAACAAAGCCTCAAGGTCTGATGTTATTCACACAAGTACTTAAGGAGCTCAGTTAGGATTCTTTTCTTTCAGAAATTGTACCGGAGGATTGGAGAAAGGCAAGCTTGGCTTCTATATTCAACAAGGGTTCAAAATTATAGACCAGTGACCTTAACATCTGTGGCTGGGAAAGTATTTAAAGGGATAGTATTCAGGAATTCATTGGGAATAAATGTAATTAGCAGAAATCGGCATGGTTTCATGTCAAACTAATGCAATTGCATTCTACAAAGATGTCTGTAAAATTATAGATCAGGGTATTGCAGTTGGTGTGAGATATTTGGCGTTCAAAAATGTTCCACACGTTTGGGCGGCGCCTGACTTCCGGTGCGGATAAAGGCACTTGGCTGGAGCTCCGCAACATCGGGCAAAAAAACAGCGCACAAAAAGCATACTTTGCCAAATCTACTCACCGCAACCTGCCCTGCCAGATCCCCCAAGCACACACCGCCGCAAAACATGGGGAGAAAGTTGAGACACAGATCAGCGGTGGCTTCGATATTCCACAGCCACTCGGACAAAGGCGCACCTCGTGCAGATCAGCCGCCAAAGTCCGACTCTGATGGGAGACGGGAAGAAGAAGCCAGGACCAAGCCCCGGTGAACAAGGGGGACCTAAAAGAGCTCCTTCGTGACATTAAACTCAATATGGCAGCTGAACTGGCAAAACACCTAGCCCCCATCAGGGAAGACCTAGAGGATCTCACCAGGCGCAACTTAACAGTGGAAGACCGGATGGAGGACATCTCTACAACTACCTCTAACCATGACAGGGCCCTGCAAGAGCTCAGAGAGCAGGTACGAGCCCTGGAAGCTCACAGGAAGACCTGAATAAAAGATCACGCCGAAACAACATAAGGATCAGGGGGCTGCCAGAAACCATCAATGCAGACATGCTCCACTCAGCACTCCAGGAAACCTTCTGCGGCCTGAAGCTCCACCAGCAGAGTTAATGCTGGACAGAGCTCACAGGGCCCACATGCACTACTTTCATGTGAAGGAAGCACTGATGAGGGCCATAAGAGACACTCCTTTGCAAATAGAAGGACATCAGGTCCAATTCTTCCAGGACCTGGCCCCCAGCACTCTACATAAACAAAGGAAACTCCGACCCCTAACCCAGGCCCTCACTCAGCAGAGGCTCTGTGTACGGCCATCCCTTCAAATTAATGGTCTGCTGAGAAGACTGAACATATGTCCTACATGATATCTCCTAGGCCCAGGAATTTGCGAACCAGTTGGGCCTACCACCCATCGACATGGAGCCCTGTCCTCGCCCACATGGCTCCCATGAGACTAGAAACAATCTGCCAGCCATGCCACGATTGCGGAGACCATCCAGACGTGAGCCACAACACCCATAAAGATTCGAACAGAGACTTTTCACCACGGGCTACTCACCTCCATAAGTGAACTATAGCGGTCAGACAGCCTCTCCTCACCACCAATCCTTGACAGTGCTCACCTACCTGATGGACTGGGTGGCGATTGATTGATGGACTGACCCCAATACCAGAGACAATGACACCGGCCATGACACAGAGATAAGATCAAGAATATGTTTCTCACTGTTTGTCCTATGTCCACCTCTATCCCAACTCTCCTACCTCCTTATTGTTTGCCTGGTTCCTGATATGCACAATGGCACCTAGGAGTCTATTTAAGTTTCAGCCTCCCTCCTTAGCGGGCCTAGTACTCCATTTCCCCCATTCTCTTCATCGGCACTGATGGAGGGACAGGATTAGGTGGAGACCCCCATCACCCAATATACCACTTAAGTCTACTGCAAACTTAGGGGAGACCCCTGCCACTCCTGGCATCGCACAACTACGTTGGGCAGCACAAACCCCTCACTCACACACAAATATGAATGCCACGACGCGCCCCACACTCTATGTGCCTTTACATCCTCTCTAATCCGGCTGGCCCGGATCGTGGAGCCCTGTGGCCTTGCCCTCTCCCTCTACCTCTCCCCCCACCCCCTTTTGGTTTGTGTTTTTTTTCCTCTCTTCCCCTCTTCACTCACCAACTACAAACTCAGCAGCACCACATACCACTAGCTACAATGGCAATACAAATCAAATGCACCTCAATTAACGCTAAAGGCCTCAACACACCCAAGAAGAGACCAATGCTACTTAGGTGGGCACACAGACAGCACACAGACAACCTTATGGTACAAGAAACACATTTCACAACCCACAAACACTTTCCATTCACCAACCGCTACTATAAACACAGTTATCTGGCTAATTCATTTCATAGTAATACATTTCCTTAATGTCCATGTCCACAACCTGACCCGGCCCTGGTCCTGGAAACGTAACCCTTTCCTGTTACACGACATTGAAATAACTGAGACACTCTCTAAAGACCTTGCAGAAAACTTTGAGCTGAACGCCCCCACAATGACATCCCAATAACCCTCTGTGTGGCCCATAAGGTGGTGATTCGCGGAAAGTTAATAAGCATGGCGACCGCCAGAAAGAAACGGCGGATCCAATAGATTACGGATACCACAGTGGAAATCTACTGCATAGAAACCCAGCATAAACAAGACCCACGACCCTCCCTCTTCACCCAATTAACAGAGACCTCCTAAAGCGCCTAACTTTTTGAAGAGACTTTCAAGGCCCTCATTTGGCTCAAACAGAAGTACTATGAAAAGAGACCTCCAGAGATCTCCTAAAGCTCGTAACTTTTGAAGACACTTCAAAGCTCCAGAATGTGGACTTAAAACTCCTTACTAAAGTAATGGCCAACAGAATCAACCCACTACTAGATTCCTTGGTACACCCAGACCAAGTAGGGTTTATTCCCAATAGACAGGCAGCGGATAGCACTAGAAGGGCTATAGACCTCATTTGGTTTGCACGCCACAGACACATCGCTACAGCGGTCATATCTCTGGACGCCGAGAAGGCATTCTGGCCCTTTCTATTCCACACTCACACACTTCAGATTCCCATCCAAATTCCTACTTTTCCTAGAGGCGACCCACCACCTTGTAGCAGACCACGGGTAACTCGACTGGTTACCTCTACTAATTCCCTTCTTTCAGCCGGTCAGGAACCATGTAAAGTACAAATAGACCCATTTCCCCCAGTAACTGGACGACACACAGTGCAGGGGGTTTCCCACACAAACAGACACGGCCACGTCCCAAGATCCTCGCCCTCCCTGGGACCCTAGCGTGTCCCCAAAGCCCATCATTGAACACAGGGTTTCCCACACTAGCTGCCAGGGGGTCCTCTTCCCAAGAGGCACAGAAAAGTCTGCCTGCGGGAAAAGAGCTAGTCTCTTTGTCCCTGCAGGCATCGACAAGCCCGCCAAACTAGCCAGTGCCCCATGAGTGTCCCCACCAACCTCAGGTAACCTTCCTCGACCAGGTTCCGCTTGCGAGGTCAACTGTGTGAAACCCAGCAAGGGAAGCGTGTTCTTTCGGGATACGAATGCTCCCCATGGATGGAGTTCGTCTATATGAAATGGCGGCCACCCAGGGAAGCACTCATTAATTACTTCCCTTGAGGTTTCACACTTATGTTGCGAGTGCGAACGTTCTGACTAATTGGGGTGAACGTTCCAATGGGGCACCAGGGAGGTCCTCGTTCGAGAGATGAACAAGTCGGGAAACAATCCATGAAAGCATCCCCTGGTGGTGTTCGTCTGTACGAATGGCGGCCACCCAGGGAAGCACTCATTAACAGTTTCCCTTTGCAGTTTGCGGTTTGACACCTTTGCAGCGAGGTGTGAACGTTGTAATGTAACATTCTAAATGAGGTATCGGGGTGTCCCCGTTTGGGAGGTGAATGGATTCCCTTTGTGGAAGACCTCCCGAACGGGAAGCGGGCAAAATACATGAAAGAACGAGAAAAACATACATAAAATATAAAAGGCGGTGAGAGCACTCTAAAGCATGCAATTAAGATTATTACCAGATTGATCTTGAGTTCAACTCTAAAAACAACAAGATAAAAGAAACATAGAGTAGTATTGCCAGATTACAAATATTGTTAGTAAAATACTGGAAAAACTCACATGTTACTGAGTCACTTAAAAAGCTGACTCAGACTAAAAGCTTGTAGTGGAGATGAATATTCCTTTAGACTGGACGTCCTTTGGATAAATTTCTTCTGGATATTAATATAATAATTATTCCAGGATACAGTTCCAAAGTAAAACTAATTTATTGATTAAAACAAAAGTTTTAAAATCAAACATAAAATAAAATTGTCCATATGCAGTTACCACGACGCGTTTCGGCAAGATAGCCTTTCTCAAGTGGTTTGTGTTCATCTCCATGATTGCAGCTTTTAAATTCAAAAGTTTGGCGCCCTTTCTCACTGTTTCCGGTTCTCTTTACTTCCGTTTTCGTCATCGGTAATCGTCCGACGTGTCCCACACGTCATGGCGTCATCTTTCGTCGTCCGGCGTGTCCCACACGTCATGACGTCATTCCGGCACCCCGGACCGGAAGTGTTGCGGGCGCCATTTTTAAAAGTCCTTTTCCTACTTATTTTGCCCAGTCTCTCTCAAGTGACGAGCAATTGAAGCATAAAAAAGTTATATACATAAAATTTTGATATAAACCTTCTCCAAAAAAGGGGGAAACATATATATTATTAAACAAGAGGAAATATCATATACAATATATGCAAGTTAAGATCCAAACAGATGTGTAATAAAATAAATATTAAAATAACAATAGTTATAATAATAATAACTTTAAATAATTAAAATGTATTTATATATAGGAATTGACCTCAAAATCTATATTTAGACCACATGGGGATAAAGTTTGCATGTTAAAAATCCATTTCATTTCGGTTTTGTTCAGGAGATTTTCTATGTCTCCTCCCCTCCAATGTGTTTTGACCCCTTCTATACCCATAAAGTCAAAGCCTTGTATGTTACCCCCATGTACTTCTAAAAAGTGTTTAGACACATTATGTAGAATATATTTTCTATTAATATTATAAATATGTTCTCTAATTCTTATTTTTAGTGGTCTAGATGTTCTACCTATATATTGATATCCACATGGACAGGTGATCATATAAATTATATTTTTAGAGTTGCAGGTTAAAAAAGATTTGATATCATACGATCTTTTATTAAAAAAAGGAATCAAATTTAGTAACAGTTTTATTTTTATGTTTTCTTAAAGTGCACCCTCTACATGACCCACAATAATAAAAGCCATGGTCCCTTTTAAACATAGTTAAAAGTTGAGGATTTTTTTCTTTCTCTAAAAAACTTGAAGTTAAAACCTGTTTAAAATTCTTTGCTCCTCTAAAAATGACTTTGGGTTTAGTTCCTATATATTGTTGTACATCTTGATCCTGCTCCAAAATGTGCCAGTTCTTCCTGATTATTTTTTGTAATTCATTACTGTTTGAGCTATAATTAAAAATAATAGGTATAGTAAGATCATCATCCCTTAATTCTTTTGTTTTAGATTTTAAAATGTTTTCCCTAGATTCTTGTCCTACTCCTACTTTTAATCTTTTTAATTCATCATAGTTATACCCCTTTTCCACTAGTTGATTAATTAAAATCTGAGTTTGTTCATCATATTGTTGGGTTTCTTTACAGTTTCGCTTGATCCTTAAAAATTGTCCCTTAGGTATATTCGTTAACCAGGGTTTAAAATGGCAACTTTTCAAATTAATAAAACTATTTACATCTACTAATTTAAAAAAAGTTTTACTTTTAATTTGGTTGTCTTCCACATAAATATTCAAATCTAAAAAATTAACTTGTTGAGAACTGATTTCGTATGTTAGATGGATGTTCCAACTGTTTGAATTAAGACCATTTAAAAAACTTAAAAGGGACTCTTTTGTTCCTCGCCATATAATAAAAATATCATCTATGTATCTTTTGTACAAGACCAGATTTGCCCCAAATTCTGATTTAGAAAAAATCTCCAATTCCTCCCAATGTGCCATAAATAAATTAGCATAGCTTGGGGCAAATCTGGTCCCCATAGCCGTTCCCTTTGTTTGTAAATAAAAATTATTCTCAAACCAGAAGAAATTGTTGGAGAGGATTATTTGTATCCCTTTTATAATAAAATCTATTTGCTGTGAATTTAATTGAGTCTCTTTAGTTAAAAAATGTCTAGCAGCCTCACATCCTATTGTGTGTTCTATAATAGTATAGAGGCTACTGACATCACAAGTGGCCATAATTAGTCCATCCTCCCATTTTAAATCTCTTAAAATCTGTAAAAGTGACATAGTGTCCTTAAGAGGGACATTTTTTAACTGGATCTTGTAAAAAATAATCTAAAAACTGGGACAGAGGAGATAAAAGGGAGCCAATTCCAGAGACTATTGGTCGTCCTGGAGGATTTTTTATGTCCTTATGAATTTTTGGTAAGACATATAGGACGGGAATTCTAGGAAATTTTACATTAAGAAAGTCGTATTCTTTTTTATTTAATATCTCTAATGCTAATCCATGATCTAAAAATGATTTTAATTTCTTTTTTATTTCTTCTAAGGGGTTTTTTGGTAATAGTAAATAGGTTTCTTGATCTTTTAATTGTTCAAAAATCACTTCAAGATACTTCTCTTTTTGCCATATCACTACCCCTCCCCCCCCCCCTTATCGGCTGGTTTAATAACAATACTGGAATCTTTTTTCAAGTCTTGTAATGCTTTTCTTTAAAGTTTTGTTAGGTTTTTTTGTCTTTCTTTTATAGGTTTTATTTCTCTGAGCTCTTTAATACAGATTTTTTCAAATACCTTTATTGCATCTGACTTTAAATAGCTTGGAAAAAAATTCGATTTATTTTTGAAAGTAGTATGTTTAAAACTTTCATCATTATTCTCTTCTATTGTATTAAGGGACTTTTGATTAAAAAACTTTTTTAAACATAATTTGCGCGTAAATCTATTAATGTCCAAAAATGTCTCAAATTTGTCAATGTCACAACTAGGAGCAAATTTAAAACCATTATTTAAAACCTTTATATGGCCATCATTTAAAATTTTATCCGAAAGGTTGAAGATTCTTATGTCCGTTGGGGTCTTTTTGCTAAATCCTCCCTCCTCCTCTTCTCCTCTTTTTTGTTTTCTATTCCCTCTTCTTGTCTTCCCCTTTTTATTGGGGTTTGTGTTTTTAGATTCCCTTTCATTCTGCTCATCGTCTGGCCTAAAAAAAGATCCTCCTCATTTAAATGTTGTAGATGACTATATCTGTTTGAAACAGTTATGGATTTTTCTTGTTTCCTAGGGGGAGAATATTTAGAGTTTCGGTCATAATTGATCCTATTAAAATTATTTTTGTCATAATTATTACCTCTAAAGGGATTTCTCCTTTCTCCTGTTCTAGATTTTACTTGAAATCAGTTCTCAACAAGTTAATTTTTTAGATTTGAATATTTATGTGGAAGACAACCAAATTAAAAGTAAAACTTTTTTTAAATTAGTAGATGTAAATAGTTTTATTAATTTGAAAAGTTGCCATTTTAAACCCTGGTTAACGAATATACCTAAGGGACAATTTTTAAGGATCAAGCGAAACTGTACAGAAACCCAACAATATGATGAACAAACTCAGATTTTAATTAATCAACTAGTGGAAAAGGGGTATAACTATGATGAATTAAAAAGATTAAAAGAAGGAGTAGGACAAGAATCTAGGGAAAACATTTTAAAATCTAAAACAAAAGAATTAAGGGATGATGATCTTACTATACCTATTATTTTTAATTATAGCTCAAACAGTAATGAATTACAAAAAATAATCAGGAAGAACTGGCACATTTTGGAGCAGGATCAAGATGTACAACAATATATAGGAACTAAACCCAAAGTCATTTTTAGAGGAGCAAAGAATTTTAAACAGGTTTTAACTTCAAGTTTTTTAGAGAAAGAAAAAAATCCTCAACTTTTAACTATGTTTAAAAGGGACCATGGCTTTTATTATTGTGGGTCATGTAGAGGGTGCACTTTAAGAAAACATAAAAATAAAACTGTTACTAAATTTGATTCTTTTTTTAATAAAAGATCGTATGATATCAAATCTTTTTTAACCTGCAACTCTAAAAATATAATTTATATGATCACCTGTCCATGTGGATATCAATATATAGGTAGAACATCTAGACCACTAAAAATAAGAATTAGAGAACATATTTATAATATTAATAGAAAATATATTCTACATAATGTGTCTAAACACTTTTTAGAAGTACATGGGGGTAACATACAAGGCTTTGACTTTATGGGTATAGAAGGGGTCAAAACACATTGGAGGGGAGGAGACATAGAAAATCTCCTGAACAAAACCGAAATGAAATGGATTTTTAACATGCAAACTTTATCCCCATGTGGTCTAAATATAGATTTTGAGGTCAATTCCTATATATAAATACATTTTAATTATTTAAAGTTATTATTATTATAACTATTGTTATTTTAATATTTATTTTATTACACATCTGTTTGGATCTTAACTTGCATATATTGTATATGATATTTCCTCTTGTTTAATAATATATATGTTTCCCCCTTTTTTGGAGAAGGTTTATATCAAAATTTTATATATATAACTTTTTTATGCTTCAATTGCTCGTCACTTGAGAGAGACTGGGCAAAATAAGTAGGAAAAGGACTTTTAAAAATGGCGCCCGCAACACTTCCGGTCCGGGGTGCCGGAATGACGTCATGACGTGTGGGACACGCCGGACGACGAAAGATGACGCCATGACGTGTGGGACACGTCGGACGATTACCGATGACGAAAACGGAAGTAAAGAGAACCGGAAACAGTGAGAAAGGGCGCCAAACTTTTGAATTTAAAAGCTGCAATCATGGAGATGAACACAAACCACTTGAGAAAGGCTATCTTGCCGAAACGCGTCGTGGTAACTGCATATGGACAATTTTATTTTATGTTTGATTTTAAAACTTTTGTTTTAATCAATAAATTAGTTTTACTTTGGAACTGTATCCTGGAATAATTATTATATTAATATCCAGAAGAAATTTATCCAAAGGACGTCCAGTCTAAAGGAATATTCATCTCCACTACAAGCTTTTAGTCTGAGTCAGCTTTTTAAGTGACTCAGTAACATGTGAGTTTTTCCAGTATTTTACTAACAATATTTGTAATCTGGCAATACTACTCTATGTTTCTTTTATCTTGTTGTTTTTAGAGTTGAACTCAAGATCAATCTGGTAATAATCTTAATTGCATGCTTTAGAGTGCTCTCACCGCCTTTTATATTTTATGTACACTTTATTTGTGTGGTTGAGTGATTCACACTAGGTGATAGTAGCACCACTTTGTACTGTTTTTTTCCCAAAATCCCTATATCTATGGGAAAAACATACACATTATAAAGAAAGGGAAATAACGGACAGGCAGTGGTTACGCCACACACCTGTTGCAGGGAGCACTGCTCCTACTCAACATCACTTTCCCTAGATTTGCCATCTCCAACAGGACGAGACAGGAATGCCCACTCACCCCCCTCTAGTTTGCTCTCTCCCTGGAACCTCTCCTGTAGGTGATATGGTCCAGCCCAGGAGTGGAGGGGATCAGAGGACTACCCTTCAAAGTCTCCGCAAATGCAGAGACAGTCCTCCTCACTTTGACAAACCCGGCAACCTCTATTGACAATTTACTACAACTGATCCATTCCTACTCCATAATCTCAGGTTATAAACTCAACTTGGCGAAATCCGAACTCCTCCCGATCCACATAACGTCAAGCCAAGTTGCCACTGCTCATTTGTAAATCTGCCATGACCTACCTGGGCATACGACTCACCACTGATGTAGTGTCCCTATATCAAACAAATTATGTACCTATGCTGGAAAAAGCGTTCACAGATCTTAAATGGGAAACATTGGGGATCTCATGGATGGTCCATGTCGTCTCCGTCAAGATGAATCTCCTCCCCCGATTTCTATATGTCTTCCAGGCCCTCCTTGTCCCATTCCACAAATTGGACCTTACCACTTTACAATCGGCTATAAACAAATTCATATGGAATGGTTCCGCCCGTAAACACTATACGTGCCTAAAAAATCATGAGGCCTGGACCTCCCCAACCTCCTACACTATTTATATGCAGCCCATCTAGCCCAAATACAGATGTGGCACTTTCAAAGAAAAGATGGGTGGACAATGAACATTCAGTTTTTGTTATACCAAGGCAATTATGGACTCCGCATCTCTATCTACATATGATTATTTCAGATACATGCAACTCTGCAGCTTCGCTGCATCACCTAGCATCCAACAGAGGCAGGCAAAGCCCACCTTACTAGCTTCGAAAGGGACTGCGTGGCAGCCCCAACCAGGAAAGGCCAAATATCCGATCTCTACCTTCAAATTACAACACATTCAAAACAAATAACTCTACCATGCATAGCAGCTTGGGAAACAGACATGATGCTTTGGACTGGTCGGAAAGATGGGAGGCAATGTCCTATCTTACAATCTGTGTAACCCATAAGGAGCAAGCATATAAAATGCTTTTCCACTAGTACTTAACACCCCAAAGACTGGCCATCATGCATTGCTTACCTACAAACCTATGCTGGAAACTATGCGGGGAAGTGGGGACATTCTACCATTGCTGGTGGACCTGCCATAAACTAAAACCTACCTGGCACTCCATCACATCCCTCCTCACTAGAATTCTGACCAAACCCTGCCCAATGGATCCTTAGGCCCTACTATTATCTAAACCACTAAAAACCCACACAAGGGCTGAAAACAAATTGATCGCTTGAGTAGCTCTTGCCACACGCAGGGCAATCGGAGAGGTATGGTCGACCACAGGACTACCCACACAGAAGGCGATAGCCAGGAAAATACAAGATAGCATAGACACGGACAGACTCACAGCACATATAAACAAGACGCCTCAAACCTTCCACAAAGTATGGGACCCCTGGCTGGAATGGAACATGTCTCTTCCATGGTAGTAAATCTCTAAGTACCCCACAGAGGCCCCGACAGGACCAGTCGCACCCAGGCTCTGCCTTCTATTGACCTAAAAGTACCAAATGACTCCCCCAACTCCCCAACTAACCTGAGGGGGAGGACGTGGGGCTCGGTAGCAAGGCTAGCTCACTCGTCCTTCCATTCCCTCCACCACAAGATATTACTTTGCTGCAGAGGGATTTAGATAGACTGGGGGACTGGGCACTCAAATGGCAGATGAAATTTAATGTTGAAAAATGCAAAGTTATGCACTTCGGCGTAAAGAATACACAAGCAACGTATACCCTTAATGGAAGCGAAATAGGGATAACAACACATGAAAAGGACTTGGGAATTGTTATAGACAACAAACTATGCAACAATGTGCAATGTCAATCAGCAGTAGCCAAGGCCAGTAAGGTATTGTCATGCATGAAAAAGGGCATTCATTCTCGGGACAAGAATATAATTTTGCCTCTTTATAAATCACTGGTAAGTCCCCATATTGAATATGCTGTGCAATTTTGGGCACCTGTTCTAAAGAAGGATATTATGGCACTAGAAAAAGTGCAGAGGCGGGCTACAAAACTAATAAAAGGAATGGAACATATTGGCTATGAAGAAAGGTTAACAAATTTAAACCTATTTAGTTTAGAAAAGCGTCGCCTGAGAGGGGATGTGATAACATTATACAAATATATTCGGGGCCAATACAAACCATTGTGTGGAAATCTATTCACAAACCGGACTTTACATAGGACACGAGGCCATGCGTTTAGACTGGAAGAAAGAAGTTTTCGCCTAAGGCAAAGGAAAGGTTTTTTTACTGTAAGAACAATCAGGATGTGGAATTCTCTGCCTGAGGAAGTGGTTTTATCAGAGTCCATACAGATGTTCAAGCGGCTACTAGATGCATACTTGCAAGAACAGAATATTCAAGGATATAATCTTTCAATGTAGGGTAATAACTGCTTGATCCAAGGATAAATCTGACTGCCATTCTAGGGTCAAGAAGGAATTTTTTTCCTAGCTTGTTGCAAAATTGTGCTTCAAACTGGGTTTTTTTGCCTTCTTTTGGATCAACAGCAAAAAACAAATGTGAGGTAGGCTGAACTTGATGGACGCAAGTCTCTTTTCAGCTATGTAACTATGTAACTATGTGTGTCTGACTGTTTGTGAGTGTGTGTATTTAGAAGGTGGGGTGGGGGGGAAGGGTTGGGTGGGGGTGGCGCGGGGGGAGGGGGGTGCCTGAGTTTTGTCCTGCCTAGGGCAGCACAAAACCAGGATACACCACTGGGTACACACAGAGACATAAAGATATACAGATTCAAACACTACATACATTCTGAAACCCAAAACACACATACACATACCTCTTGAGTGGCATTTGCTGGCTGTGCTTGTTGGGAGTTGAGGGAGAAGATTTCCTTTCCTGGTCCGGTCAGCCCCCCTTCGCGGCCTCCTCCTGCGCGGCTCTATGTGTTACAGCTGGGAGGAAGTGTGCGCCTAGCTCTCACTTCCTCCCAGCATCCCGGGCATGTTAGAAGGGGCCCGGTTGCGCTATTAAAGCGCACGACCGGGCCCCTCATAGCACATATCCATTGGGTGGCCCTGAGTGCATGGGCCACCCAATGGACCCGCTCACCATGCGGTCCCCAGCCAGTGTGTGGCGGTAGCACCGCTGCCATTACCGGGATTTTTATGCGTACCCCCTGAATTGTACCCCTGGCCCTGGGGGTATGCGTACCATGGGTTGGGAACCACTGCATTAGTCTACAAAGGGGTCACAAGCCTCTTAAACCTGCTTTCAGTCCCTTGGACTCTATTCAACCCATTTGGTATTAGAGGCATCTCAGGCACCCTACCCCGCGTGTAGATATAGAACACCTATCTGGCGACCCTTCGGCAGGAGCTGCATACTAGTCTGGTTATACTTCCAGTATTAGTAACGCAATATACTAAAAAATGTGCTATGTTATTGATGCCAACAATTGTTAACCTATATTGAAAGAACAACTTGCACTAGCTGTTGTGGCACTGCAAGCCTATCTGAAACCACGGAGCAACGCAGGGAGGAGTGGGCCTTGACGGAGCCAGGAGTAGGCAGGTGAAGTGTAGGTCAAGGGGCTGACCTATGGTAATGCAGGGGGAGGGGGTAGGAGGGGAAGTTACATAGTGGCCATTTTAAGGTATGGCCATTTTAACTTGAGCCTTACTTACCTGTAAATTGTGCAGGTCGGCAGGGCTGTTCTTTTCTTCTTTTTCAGGTGCAGCATGGCATCCCTGGAGGAGATCTTGTCGGGTGTGCGGTCGGTGGTGAGGGAGAGGGGTATGGCGTGGCTGCAGGAGCAGCTGGGGGTCCCGAGCACATCTGCTCTCCCCCCATGCGTTGCCGAACTGGAGGCCAGAGAGAAGAACAAGGCCGCCTCGGGCGGCTTAGCCCGGGAGCAGGCCCAGCAGCACGACGGAGGAGGAGTTCGGCGGCAGGCAGTCCACAGATGCAGGAGATGGCGGCCAGAAAGCGAGGAGGAACAGATTGTCGGCCGGGGCAGCCTGTCAGGCACAGCGCCGGGGTAGTGAGGTCAAGGCCAGAAAGAGGCCGCCATCGATGAGCGCCCCCTGCAGGATGGCGGTGGGCGGGCAGGCGACTAAGACCACCGGTGCCAGATTGGAGAGGGAGGAGAGGACAGCAGCAGCAGAGCCCAGGAGCAGCTCAAGTTGTTCCGGTGAGTCGCCCCCTGGGGGCAGCACTGAGAGGCAGGGGGAGAGAGAAGTGCAGGCAGCAGCAAGACTGCGGTCTCACAGGACAGGGAAGGGGACCAGGACAGCAGGGCACAGCAGGAGGCAGCCGACGTTAGACACAGGACAGAAGGTGCTGAGGACGAGAGGGAACAGAGGAGGGATAGTGTGGCCAGGATCATAGGAGGAGTGAGAGAAGGGAACAGCGCCAGGTTTACTGGGGACATGAGAGAAGGGAAAAGCGGCAGTCGGGAGCGGAGTGAAGGCAGTCAATCGGGAGAGAAGGAAGGGAGGAAGACGGGAACAGAAAGCACTGGGCGGCAGGTAACATGCCAGGAAGAATGAGGATTTCGGGACAGTGGTGAGCGGGAGGCCATCAGGGGTCGCTCCCAGGAGAAACGGGATAGGAGGAGCGCCAGCAGAAGTGAAGACAGGGGAACATAGCGTGGAGGGGCGAACTGGCAAGGCAGCAGGAAGGAATCCGAATGCAGTGGGAGGAACGGGGACAGGAGCCCAGCGGGGAGCCGGAGCAGTAGGAGAAGGTCCAATTCCAAGGACAGGTGGCTGAGGCTGAGGCGCAGTAGGTCAGGGTCGTCAGAGAGGAACTACGCTGCTTAGAGGAGGAGAGGAAGCGAGCGGGATGAACGAACAAGGCATAGGTGCGGGAGTTGGGGTGACAGGTCAGAGCGCAGGGACGAAGGGCGGGTGAGGCTGCAGTCGAACAGACCACCCAGGCTGTATTCTCCTTGCAGGTCGATGAGTAGGACACCCACAAGATCAAAACATGAACAGGCGGTCAGGAGTCGGCGTCCCCTGGTTACTTCTGAGCCAGTCGATGCGAAAGAAAGGATGGTGCCCCCGCAGCCAGCAGCGGCCGGGGACCTAAGCGGTGAGTCACCAACTGCACCACACTCGGGGAGTCTACTAGGGTGTTTAAGATCACTATTAGAATCATGGTCAGGGACGGGGGGTCGCCACCACAGTTCGAGAGAGTTGGGCTGCGGAAGGCAGTCGGGAGGCAGGGGTTAGGCCCGCAGTGGCGGCAGCGACCAAAGTGGGTGAGGGTGCCGCAGAACCGGGTCTAGGAGCGACGGAAGGCGCAGGTGAGCATGTAGGTCGATGCGGGGAAGTATCGGATGCAGCGCGGCAAAACGTGCATGTTTCTTTTGCGGGACCGCTGGGGTGTCACTTAAAGGCGGAGGTTAAGGATAAAATATGGAAAGGGGACTTTGTGGAAATATTTTCACTACTTCCCCTGGAAGAGTTTTTAGATTTGAAAGAGGAGCATAAGAAGTATGCAAAGAAGGAGGAAGTGGAAAAAAGGCGAAGGTATCGGAAGATACCCAAGACTTTTGGGAACTGGTTGAGGGCCTTTTGTATCTTAGCGAGCGTAATCTGGGAAAAGTGCCCAGATCGCTGTTCGCAGCTCTTTTGTTATCTAGGCGGGATAGGGGACGCCTATCGGACCTACAGGGGACTAGCATGGTGGAAATATGACGAACAATTTCATCAATGGTTAGCCGAAAACCAATCAATGTGGATGAGGCTGATGATGGCACAAAAGAGTGCCCCCTTTCTCGGAGCGACCGGTGCGGGCTCAAGCGGGACCGTGTCGGCAGGTCAGAAGAAAGTTTTCTGCTGGCTCTATAATGAGGGCCAATGCAAGTGCGGTGCATCATGTAGATTCAAGCACGAGTGCTCCGGCTGCGGGGGTAATCACAGAGTCTCAAGATACTTTAAGAAAGGCAAGCCGAACATGGGGAGGGGGGCCACCGGCTCAACAGCCACCACAACTGCAGCTGGGGGTGTCACCGGTGAAGGTAGGCACGATGCTGCCTTGGTTAAAACTATACGCTAACCAAGAGGTGGCAAGGTTCTTATGGCTAGGCTTTACGGAGGGTTTCGTGATTCCGTTTCAAGACAAGGGTCTGGGTGAGTTATGTGAAAATCTTCGGTCGGTGTGGGAGCATCCAGGGGTAGCTAGAGAAAAGTTATGCAAGGAAGTGCAATTGGGGAGGATGGCGAGGCCATTCGCTTCCCCACCATTAGTAGGTTTCCGATTGTCTCCACTTGGGGTGGTCCCCAAGAAGGAGGTTGGTAAATTCCGTATGATACATCATTTATCGTACCCAAAGGGGGCATCGGTAAATGATGATATCGACGAGGCTCTGTGTTTTGTTTCCTACTCATTATTTGACAAGGCTGTCAAGTTGGTAAGGAAAGCAGGGCATGGGGCACTGATGGCGAAAGTGGATGTGAAAGTTACGTTCAGGCTGCTTCCCATACACCCGGATTGTCATCACCTACTGGGGTGTTATTTCGAAGGGGGGTATTTCGTGGACTTGTGCCTACCTATGGGATGCACCATCTCATACGTTTACTTCTAGAGATTTAGCACCTTTTTGGAGTGGGTGGTGCGGCGGGAATTGGCAGGGGGTGCAGTGGTGCACTACTGTGACGATTTTTTATGCGTCGGCCCGCCAGGAACAGAGCACTATAGCCAAATATTGCAGGTCTTTCAGTGGGTGGCGCATACGTTCGGGGTGCCGTTAGCAGAGGACAAAACGGTGGGGCCCACTACGTGCCTCAGCTTTCTGGGGTTGGAGATCGACTCAGTACGAAGGGAATGCAGGTCGCCTTGGGACAAGCTGCACGCCCTTAGGCAATTGGTGGACACGGTTAAGAAGGCAAGGAAGGTCACCTTGCGTGAGCTTCGGTCGTTAATAGGGAGCCTGAATTTTGCATGTCGGGTATTTCCCATGGGGAGGGTCTTCTGCAGGCAATTGGCGCGGGCAACGAGCGGGGTGAAAAAAACATCGCATTATGTCAGAGTGTCGGTAGACATTAAAGAAGACATGGGGGTATGGGCAAGGTTTTTGCAGGAGTTTAATAGGAGAGTGTTTTTCGGGAACCAGTGGGGTCATCAGAAGACGTGGGCTTGTTTATAGACGCATCGGGTAGCGTCGGGTTTGGGGCGTACCTAGCGGGACAATGGTGCGCAGAGAGGTGGCCTGAGGCCCGGAAAGCGAGCCCAATGGCGTTTTTGGAATTTTTCCCGGTGGTCGTAGCGGTAGCATTATGGGGTTCAGAGCTAGCCAATAAAAGAGTGGTGTTCAATTCGGATAACATGGCAGTGGTGCAGGCAATCAGCGGGTTATCTGCTTCTTCGTGGCCGGTGGTATGGTTACTAAGACAATTAGTACTCTTATGCATGTTGTTTAATATTGTGTTTCGAGCTAGACATATTCCAGGGCTAACCAATGTAGTCGCTGATGCGCTGTCTCGCTTACAGTGGGATCGTTTTTGGGAGGCGGTGCCAGAGGCGAAGGAAACGGGACAAGCTTGTCCAGCAGAGATGTGGCAGCTCGGGACGTCCTGCTTGGGGAGTACATAAAGAAGTCTTTGGCGCCTGGGACTTGGTCCTCATCCGTGCTGTTATGGATCCTATGCCGCTTGTTCACAAAGCAATCATCGCCATCGATGGTGGATAGGCACTTGTCAGCGTTAGCATTCTTGTTCAAGTTCAATGGCTGGGATGATGTGATGAAGCATTTTATAGTGAGGCAAGCGGTACGGGGATTCAAGAAGGGTAAGAAAACAGGAGATACGAGAAGGCCAGTTTCATTCACGGTATTGCAAGGGTTGATAGGCAAGCTACCTGACATATGTTTTTCTGCGTTCGAACTGGCGTTGTTTACGGTAGCGTTTTCATGGGCCTTTTTTGGGGCGTTTCGGATAGGAGAATAGGTTAGCACCAACAAGAAGGGGGTTGGTGGGCTCAGGTTGGAAGACGTGACGGTTGGTGGGGACAGGGTAAAGATACGACGGATGTCTTCGGGAAAGGTTCCATGGTCATGTTGAATTACCGGGGTGTGGGTTGTGTCCAGTGGCGAGTGGGGCCGGGTTTTTGGAAAACCGACCGGAGGTGAAAGGATGTTTCTTTATACATGCCGACGGCACAGCGCTGTCGCGCTTCCAATTTGTGAGGGTTTTCCGGTTGGGCTTACAGAAGTTAGGACTGGAGCCTATGCAGTTCGGAACACATTAATTCCGTATAGCTGCAGCGACTGAAGCTGCGCGCCTGGGCTTAGGAGACGAGCAGATTAAACGGATCGGGAGATGGGAATCACTAAGGTTCCGCTCGTATCTGCAGCTGACAATGTGGGGAGAGTTTGGGGGAGTATATGCTGCTTTATCGCTGTTGTGTTTTCTTTTTTAGGTTGGACGGTGTGGATAATTGGCCATTTGTATATCTATTGGGCACAGAAGAGGGCTGCAGTTCTAAGAAACGGAACACAGCTGGGCTTTCCTGTGGAACGGGTGGCGTTTTCCTGGTTTGGTTATTGGGGGTTTGATTGGCAGCACATTAGTATAGCGATGTTTCAAAAGGTTGCGAAGGAGGCTTTACCAAATGTTGTAGTAGTTCATGGGGGGAGAAACGACTTAGGTTTGGTCCCCCAACGTGAACTGGTTAAACGAATGAAGCAGCATGTGGATCGACTTCTGGGGCTGATCCCTGACGTAAGGTGGTATGGTCGGAGATGGTGCCTCGGTTGAGCTGGAGACACGGATTCAGCTGTAGTTGCTCGATGTCGGGGTAAGGTAAACAAGACCATGGCGGTGTTTGTTCGTAGGTTAGGAGGGGTAGTGGTGCGCCATCGGGAATTGGAGGAAAAGTTACCCGAGTACTTTCGATCAGATGGGGTGCACCTGTCGGATGTAGGTTGTGACCTTTTTAACTTAGGTTTGCAGAAAGTGCAAGCCCTGTTTTTGTGTGGTGGGGGTCGCACATGTCCTTAAGGGGTCAAGGCACGTGCTGTGGCGGAAAAGGTCTTGGTTAAACAGGAAGTTTGGTGGGTTAGGAAATTGATAGGCCAAGGTCTAGGCTGGAGTAGGCCGGAGTTAAAAGTGTGGAGGTAGGTTCCAGCCCATCGGTGGCTATGAACCAAGGGGTGTAGGGGTGTCTGGGTACACCCCTGCAGTTAGACAAATGGAGGTGGGGCCTCTTGGTAGGCCGTGAGTTACATGTTCTGTATTATTGGTTATGTTAATGTTTGTTCTTTGGTAGGGTCATTGTTGGGGGTATGGTACAGGAGAGAGGGGAACGAAAGGAGTACTGTGACTCTAAATTGTTAATTTATATACTTATATTAATTAATAAAGCTGTGGACATTATACTCCAACAGAACTTATGGGTGTCTGAGTGTTATTAAAGTTAAAGGTTGGCACATGCCGAATAACGACTGTGCAATAATGTCATGTACCGTTTTTTGCACTACAAAAATAAAGAATTTAAAAAAAACAAAAACATGTCACTTTGAACTACCTGAATTCCCTTTGCTTTGGTGATATAAATATGAACAACAACATGTAATTCATTGTCATGAGAAAGCTGTTCATATGTTGATATACTTGTGCAGGCCACTGTGTGCATGTGTCATTATATAAACATGTACATAAATGCACTCAGAATATTAGGTATACCTGATCATTAATGTGAAAAATCAGAAAGCTAATTGTGTGGTTGCAACTCAATACATAAAGTGTGCAAATCATATTTTGAGAAGACAGGGGTGAAGACAAAGAGATCAAATAATCTGATTAATTTACGTTCATATAGGGTAACTTTTTTATCATTTGCCATTCCCTTCTTTTATAGTGATTCTAGGAATAAATCTATATCAATGTGCAGTTTCTAAAATATATAATTTGTCTGCTGGACTTTTTTTGCTTGCATTAGTGTGTAAAAAAACAATATCTGTGTTCCTTGAGTTTGTGAGCAGCAATGCCACAAAAATGACCGGTGTGCCCTCACTGAAGTCATGTGACATACATGGCCAATCAAGGTGAAGCAATAGGTCAAAGGACAGGAGGAAGAAAAGAACTGTGGTTAAAGGGAATGGAAAAATTAGCTAAGCTTTGCTGTGTATATCTGTACTTATTATAATAATCTTAAACAATATATTGTACCTAAAGCATACAAAGAGCAAAAAAGAGATAGTTCAATTTATCTAATTAATTAATATAAATATTTTTAAATTATATATTTTGCTAGCTGGGGTGGGTGGGAGTTATGGGAAATTGGGGAATTTAGGGTTAGTGCTGCTTACTACTAGTAAGGGGTTAACGGTAAAAAAAAAGCTTCTAAAAATGTTAAATCTATAAAAAAAAAGTTTAACGTTTAGGAAAGTTTTAAAAATTAATACGCAAAAAGTTTAAAAACTAGTTTTAAAAAATAAAAAAAGTTGAAAAAAGTAAAATAATACATTTAAAAATGCTCATTACCACCGGGGGTATTGCTGTACTCAGATGATATTGCTGAGCAACATATGTAGTATTATACAGTCGTAGCACACATAAGGTTTTGCAAAATATACTGTGTAAACTCACTACGTGTGTCAAGAATGCAGAAAAAATGCTTATTACCACTACACTTGGTACAATCTAGCGGAAAAATGATCCTACAATAAGGTTCAAAATATGCCTTTTGAAATATCCTGGGATGTCTTCTTTAAGAAATGGTATGGATTCATGAGGTATTTGGATTATATACCCTGGTAAAATACTCTAAAATGGGACATGGGCACAGCGTAAAAATTTTAAGTTTTGAAAAAAACTGGAATGGCTGTGTCGCAAATGTGCCCCTCCGATGTCCACATATACCTGGCAAAGGTACATACGGGGGTATTGCTGTACTCAGCCGACATAGCTGAGCAACATATGAAGTCGTAGCACACATACGATTTGCAAAATATACTGTGCAAACTCACTTTGTGTGTCAAAAAGGCAGAAAAAATGCTTATTAGTAATAAGTAGACATGCAATTCGTTTCGGGCCCAATATGTATTCGGACGAATTTCGGGCAATTCGGACATTCGGGTACTTCCGAATAGCCGCAGTGCTGAATTACCGAGGTCCCGAAGTTCCGAAATTACCGAAGTGTCGAAGTTCCGAAGTTCTGAAGTTGCTGAAGTGCCGAATTGCTGAAGTTCCAAAGTACAGTTTTGCCTAAATACTAATATACTTACCCAGTGGAAGAAGAAGAATGTTACACTGTATACAATTTAAAATAAAAAGTATACAAACATAGCTAGGATTCAGCTGTAAGCATTTGCAACACTTACAACAATCAAGTAACACACATTCATATAAAATGTAAAATGTCAATGTAATGGCAGGACCATGGTTCCTATATATTACCCGCTACAGACAGGCAGGTAACGCCCCCGAACCCACTGACGGGGCAACATCAGATGCGGATCCCACAAGACACAGTCCACCCCCCCCTTAGCCATATCTCCCTCCCCCCCTCCTTTTTTTCTTTTTTTTTCTTTTTTTTTTTCTTTCTCCCTCTCTCTCTTACTTTCCTCTTCTTCTTCTTTTCTTCCTCTCTCTTCTTACCTCTCTTTCTTTCTTCCGTTTCGCTGGACGGGCCCCGGGACCGGGGAATCGGGATCGGGATCGGAGAGATACATTACGATAAAAACAAAGAGGGCAAAAAAGGGAAGGGTAAGAGAAAAAGGAAAATCTATCGACCTCTGAAACTCTAAGGAGAGGAACACCCACTCCTGACGGGATCTGAGGAGTGCTCAGACTCCCTAGGGAAACGTGAGCCAAACCATGCCTTGCTAAATGTTCCGGTATCAAAATGTTTAAAGTAGAGCTTACGCTCATATAGCAGACACGCAACATCTTAACTCCACTACAATCACACATTACTAGGTCTACGACACACACACCACTAACGACACCAAGACATCACGCATGGGAAATTTCACGAACTATAGACTCTGCTACAAGTAGTAATGACAACACCCCTAGCCATATAAGATAACACACTAGAAATGGGGACACGTATTATACAACCCACTAAACTTACTCTCATGGCACGCTAAAGACCCGCATACACATCTGGAACGCAAAGACCCGTGAGTCTCACCGTTATATCTCCCTACCTTACACATCTCACTAACTCACACCTAGAGACACCCACATATTCTATCACCTGACATAACGAGGCGAAGTAATAAAGTCAAATGGAAGGAGGTGGGGAGATGGAACTACAGAGTGAGAGGAATGAGGGAAACGAAACCTTTACGTTACAAAAACAGTACAGGACCTCTCCTCCCGACCTGCATATTTTGGCGTACTGCACGATGTCAAATATTATGCATCATTACGACTGTTATTTCACTCTGTCACATAACGAAAAAGACTTACAAAAAATAAAATAAATAAAAAGTAATGAAACTCATGGGGAAATACGGACGAGAACCCCGACATAATGTGATTAACATCCTCAAATTGATGCTATGTTGGAGACCTGCGTGTCTTAACTTGTAAAGCTTTTTGAAGCATGTACTGCATATTTGAACCACTTATCAATAAAAACAGATTTATAAAAAAAAAAAATGTAATGGCAGGAATGAATAAGTAGATAGCTCCCTAATACCGTGGAAATTAGGGAGTTATCTACTAAAAGGCTGAAAGACCTAAATTGGTCTTTCAGCCAAATTTACTAATACTAAGTAAAGATTACTTAGTATTAGTAAATTATGCCCCTACTCGCTATACCACGAGTAGGGGCATGTCTATTAAACAGTGAGCAGCCTGTGGCCCCATCCACCTCCTAACCTGAAGGGGGACCTATTGCCCCCCCCGAATGGCGGGGGCCCTAAAGTAAAATAAGGGGGGGGACCTATTGTCCTCCCCCTGGCCCCCACCTCTGAGCGGCGGGTGGGGGCCCTAAATCAGAATAGGGGGGGGACATAATGTACCCCCCTAAATACCAATAAGGGGGGGGAACCTAATGTCCTCCCCCCGGCCCCCACCCCTGAGCGGTGGATGGGGGCCCTAAATACTAATTAGGGGGGACGTAATGTCCTCCCCCCTGGCCCCCACCCCTGAGCGGTGGATGGGGGCCCTAAATACTAATTAGGGGGGACGTAATGTCCTCCCCCCTGGCCCCCACCCCTGAGCGGTGGGTGGAGGCCCTAAATAATAATTGGGGGGGACCTAATATCCTACCCCCTGGACCTAATGTCCTCCCCCCTGGCACCCACCCCTGAGCAGTGGGTGGGGGCCCTAAGTTAGAATGAGGGGGGAGGACCTAATTTGAAATCCATAAATCAGAGTGCTCTGTGTCATTTTACACAGTGTGGGAAAGCTCTTTGGAATTTTCCCACGCTGTGTAATTTGACTCATAACTCTCTGATTGGTTACTTAATCCACCAATCAGAGTATTATGAGGCAAATTACACAGCGTGAGAAAATTCCAAAGAACTTTCCTCATGCTGTGTAAAATGACACAGAGCACTCTGATTGGTGGATTTTAAACCAACCAATCAGAGTGCTGTGACAGGTAAATGTAGAGATTTACCTGTCAGTCTCTTCATTTACCTGTCAGAGCACTCTGATTGGCTGGCTTAAACCCACCAATCAGAGTGCTCTGAGCCTAATTGCAGGGCGGGGCAAGGCTTTATAAGCCTTCCCCTGCCCTGCAGAGCTCAGTCTGCGCTGAGCCCTCTCTGGGTGAAGATGGATTTTTTTTTTCGCTCGTTTTTTTTTTCTTCTTTGTTTGTTTTTAATTGCATCGCTTATTGGATTTTTATTTGGCCTTTTTTGGGGCTGAAAAAAGAAGATTTTAGAAGAAAGAAAACATCAAATGGTAAGTTTATTTTTATTTTTTTTACAGGTACTTACAGTTAAATGCCCCCCCTCATTATTTTTAGGGTGAGGGGGGGTAGGTAGGGGTAATTTTTTGGGGAAAGGGGGTGACTAGGG
Organism: Pelobates cultripes; assembly: GCA_933207985.1. Lineage (NCBI taxonomy): Eukaryota > Metazoa > Chordata > Amphibia > Anura > Pelobatidae > Pelobates > Pelobates cultripes. Next base: position 75,987,796 of record OW240916.1, on the reverse strand, counting down.
GTTTGGGGACCCCTAGTCACCTGCGGGAGGGGGGTTATTTTTTTTTATTTAGGGCCCCCACCCGACGCTCAGGGGTGGGGGCCGGGGGGGAGGACATTAGGTCCCCCCCCTTATTAGTATTTAGGGCCCCCACCTACCGCTCAGGGGTGCGGGCCTGGGGGGAGGACATTAGGTCCCCTCCCAATTAGTATTTAGGGCTCCCACCCACCGCTCAGGGGTAGGGGCCAGGGGGAGGACATTAGGCCCCTCCTAATTAGTATTTAGGGCCCCCACTCACCGCTCAGGGGTGTGGGCCAGGGGGGAGGACATTAGGTTCCCCCCCTATTCTAATTTAGGGCCCCCACCCTCCGCTCAGGGTTGGGGACTCGGCAAGGGGGGCCCTTTTAAAAAAAAAAAAACTAGACATGCCCCCACTCGCGGTATAGCGTGTAGGGGCATAATTTACTAATACTAAGTAATCTTTACCTAGTAAATTTGGCTGAAATACCGTGGGAATTAGGGAGTTATCTACCAAGCGGCTGGTAGAGAAGTTCCGAAGTGCCGAAGTTCCAAATTTCAGAATGCCGAACCAAACCGAAAAACTTTCCCATGCACATGCCTAGTAATAAGCATTTTTTCTGCCTTTTTGACACTTGGTACAAGCTAGCGGAAAAATTATCCCACGCTAAGGTTCAAAATATGCCTTGATATTGAACGGAGAATTGATCCCAAATTGGCACAAGATGTGCTTTTACATAAAAGGCAAAATTTGCAATAATTGAGAATGGTTAAATAAACCAAATCAACCAAAAAATGGGGCTCCCAACACAACTATTTGTGTTTAATCACTGTAGCTTTAGTTTAAGCTCCTGATAGTCCTTCATTTTCAGTTAGCTTTTATTTTAATGGTGGTCTTAACAAGAAGCAGTAGAACCATGCTTTTTACAGTAAATTTTTTCCTGCTAATCATATTGTAAAAGGGACAATAAATGCCAAAATTATAGATATATATAATTCTGGCATTTATTGTCGCTTTTACAATATGATCCCTTTTATATATATAACATACACAAAATCTTGCACTTCGAGAAATTCAATAATATTTGACCAGGTGCAACATTCCGCAGATAGTCCAAACTACATAAAAATGGAGCTATCAGGACTTCTTGGTAAACAACACAATTTGCTATTTATTTAGTCATCATGTCAGTTTGATAGTGCAAACTTTCTTTACTCACCAAACAGCAACTTCAAAGCTTATAGAATTGAAAAGTTTTTTTTTTCTAACTGCTGTTTGGTGGGTGAGTTTGTGAGTGCACTGGATCTCGTATGTTGTATGAATTGGCCCCAGCATCACCCTTATAATATATCCATGATTAGGTGAGTGCAGCCCTCTTGGTGTTTATATGTACATATATAGAGGAGGCCACGCCAACTCCAGTGGCATTGCACCACTCCCTGTCACAGGGAGCTGGGTGGATTATTTACCTGGGGTCCAGTGGGGGCAGCTAGGTGGGCAAGCAGGGGGGCGGCAGATGCACAAAGCAGACAGCGTAGGAGCTGTGATTTTCTTACTCAGCTCCCTCGCGCGCCGCTTAGTGATGCCTGGAGCTGGACTGATGTCCTACTCTGGCTCCCGGCATCACTGCGGGGCGTGCGAGGGAGCTGAGCAAAAAGAACTTACAGTTTAGCACTTCCTCGCCGCAGCAAAACAGCTGGCTGCCCGCCCCAGCTGGCCAACTCTTGGACCCCATAAAACGAGGCTAAGAAGGTATTTGCCTGGGCAATTTTGCCTTGTGCCTCAGGGTAAATACAGCCCTTCATTGACGTTATGGCAAGCTTATGAAACGTGTAATCATGTACTGTAACAAAATCCTTATTGTTTTGCCTGAACTGTGTGTTTAAAAAAAAAAAAAAATTATTAAGTTCTCTTAGCTTTCAAGTTGCTGTTTTAAAAATGAGTGAGTGCGCTGGATCTCATATGATATAAGAAAACATAACACAACTCATCAAGGCAAAAACAATGTGGGATTAGTTACAGTATATGATCATACATTGCATAAGCCCACCACAATGTCAATGTACCCCATTTTTAGCAGGTCCTACTCTAGCATCCTAATGCCTGCTCTTATGAGATTTAACCAATACTTGGAAAAAACTTCCTCCTGCATTTCTCTCTCTCTCTATATATATATTTAGTTTTAATGAGTGACACTACAAAGTAAGTATCCATAACATGTCATAACAATGACACAAGAATACCACTCCTTCTGCTTGTGTATCCTATGGATGTTCAGAGTCCTTGAATCATAGTTACACATTACAAAGAACTGCTATATTGCTGTAATAATTTAACAATGTGCATTAAATGGAGATGAACATGTAACAAATGGAACTGAGCTGTTGGCTACAATTAAAAGTTCATATATAAGCTATAAAAGGAATCTTTAAAAAACAAAGACAAAAATTCTTACAGGGTGATCCTGGAATATAAATGTTCTCCTAATTCTATGAGGTACAAAACTTAGGTGCCTGCAAATAGGGACAAAGGCGGCTGAGGAAATTAAGTTCATGGGTTAAATCAGAGTGCCCAGAAGGTAGATCCCCAGTTTTATAACTACAGCTCCATGATGCTGTGTCATTTTACAGGCATGCAAAGCATCATTTGAATTTTAGTTCTACAACATCTGCGGGATATACCTATTGGGCACCCCTGGGTTAGATGAGGGAGAGAAAGTGGCGCTAAAAGCCAAATCCTCTTCCAGGATACAAGTGCTGTAGGTCTCAAGGGGTCGGTCATCCTACTTTTTATTATATTTACTGAGAATCTAAATCCTATACTACCAATATGTATTACATACAGATATATTCTTTGCTTAGTAACAATAAACTGGCAGCAAAAAAAAAGAAAAAAAAGAAAGAAAATAAATAAAATGAAAGTTTGTGATTTTGGCACATATAGTACCCCCTTGCCTTATCCACCACACTCAAAATTGTCATGAACTAAAGGGACGGAGACTTGTGCTAGCTCACAACTCATTTATACATGACCATCTACCCATTCTACTTTCTCATAATATATTTTGTTTGCAGTTGGCCTGGGGCCCAATATTACTTCATGCAGCTTGAAATCTCTTACACATGAGCTAAAGATCGAGGAGCATACTGCTGCTGTCCTTTTTTTTTTTTTTAAATATAGGGTCTTGGGACCACTAACATTTTCTTCCATTATTATTTTATATGTTTGTGAACTGAGAGGGTTTCGTTTATAGAAAGCATAGTCTTTCAGTGACTGTTTTATCACAAGTCTCTGCCTTTGCAATCCCTTTGATTTACTTATGGGTCACTTGTTAACCCCAATTCTCAGTTGAGGTTTTCCTTGGCAAAGAATTCTGCAAGTGAAAGCATTGGTGAAAATATTGTTTGTACTGAAAACCGCTTCAACCACTTTGAATCTAGCCCCAGAATTATCCCAGTTTATTTTGAGTATTTTCTCAGATTCTTCCATACCTCACTACATATGCACATACACCCACTACTACACTAATCTGTTTGATTTCCATGTAGCTTAAAACAAGCATGTCAAACTCAAAGGATAGCACAGGCCAAATAAACAAGGTTTAAGTTTATGTGGGCCACAAAAAAATAAATAAAAATAAAATAAATTTATAGAAAAGTACAGTGTTAAAAAAAAACAGCATCCCCCTCTACTAAACCTCTGAACTAAATCCAAGTCCCCCCTCTATACTAATTCCCAGTGCCCCCCTCTATACTAAATCCCAGTCCGCCCCTCTATACTAAATCCCAATCCCAGTCTCAGTCCTGGTATACCCCCAATAGTGATGTCCGCACCCTGTGCCAAAGCGGATCCTCCCGCTACTCCTTGAAAAATTCTGAAGGTGTAGCATGTTGACGACATGTTGGAATGTGAGGTGGTGTTGCGTGCCTCCATGCACCTCCAGGTCCTCCACTATCCAGCTGCAGCCATCGCAACACTGACCAACACACACCGACAGAGACACTCACACTGACAGGCACACTCACACTGACTGATGCAGGGTGCCTAAACTACATCATATTCCGGCATCACTACAGAGGCCACACGCGATGAGTCGGAAGACTGAGCTCCCTTGCTGCCGCCAGTGATCTTTCCTCCCCAGCCGCGTACGTTTTAGCAGAGTAGGCACCTGCAATATGGGGAGAGCAGGTGCCTACTCTGCTTTAGTAAGCATGTCAAACTCAACAAAAGATATTGATTGCGTGGGTCGTGAGTTGGAAATGCTTGGCTTAAAGGGTTACTCCAACCCTTTTTAAGTACACATTTAGTTTTTTCATCATTTAACCTTATAAAAAGCAATAAACTTACCTAAAGTTCAGCACTGTGCAAAGCTCCTTATGCCTCTTCTGACATCACAGCTCCCTCGCGCAGTGCAATCAAATGCTTCAGATTAGCATAGAGAAGCACTTGATTGGAATGTTTCTAAACCTTTAAGATTACGAAGGGAGTGAGTGGAGTGGACAAGGGAGGGAAGGAGGGTTTATTAAAACAACCAAGCAAACAAACAAAAAATTGCAGATAAAGGGTAAAGGGAGTTAGGGATGGCAGAGAGATATCAGATACAAGAGGAAGGGACTATGCATGCTTCTCTTTGCAGGCACATTTATCTATGTTTGGCGCCAGCGTACTTTGCATGCTGACAACAGATGTAAATTTTGCACAGAATTGACATTAGGCTGCCTAGGTAACATGCGCTGAATGCAACTAACCCCCAGCACACAAGTGCAAATATCTCTGGATGTGCGGGTTTTAAAGCTTAAACACTGCACATAGAGAATCTTACCACGAATGAACACTTTTAAAAGCAGGAGTGATGATGACAGTTGCAGTAACTATTTATTAATGTTTATGTTTCCATATTTTTACCATTCTGTCAGATATGAGTGACACATGCTCTGAAGTTTTCTATTTTTATCTAATACATTCTTGTGCTTAATCAAACCACTATGTGCTTTTTGTTAGCTTGCTAAACTATTTTCAGAACGCATGTGATATGTCTTGACTGTGAATTTTTATATAACCCCTAACTCCTTATCTGGAATCTAATAAAATTAAGCAAATCAGCTTCATGCTAAAATCTTATTAAAACTCAGCAATTTGGGAAAATTTTATATTATACAGTTCGAGACACAAAGCACTCCCAATTCTTAATACAAACAGAGGCTGTTGGGTTATTAATTAAATATAATAAAGTGTATAATTATTTCAGTCCATAACCTTGGACATTTTTTAAGTTTAATATAATTTTGTTCCCCCATTAATACAGAATTGTAGTGAAATAAAAATCTAATTGCAAAATTTTGCCTAAAATATCCAATAGACGATTATATCTAAGTTGTGAATTTTCTTTATCAGCAATTTTAGCCCAGATTTTGCAATCCCATTTTACAAAAGAAAAAAAAATCAGGTGATCTCACCTGCATATAGATAACTGTGTAAATAATTTTAATAAAATGGTATTGAGTGGATTATTTTCTCCCACCTTAAACTGAGGTGTGAACAATGTGCTCTATTGCTATGGGAAGAGGGTTAATCAGTCACTAGACAGAAACTAGCCATATCAGTAAGTAAATATTCACTGGCAGCTAAACAGAGTGCATAATGCCTTGCATGTACCTAGGGATAGGCAACTAATAGTTCTCCACTAGCTACAGACAACAACTCCCATTATGCTGAATTATTTTCTAGTAGTACTGGTTGATTTGAAGAATGTTTGCTATTTAGTTAATTTGTTCTTTAATTTGCATTTCCTTGTCGTGCTGACTTAATCTACCTTCACTAGACATCGTTTTAACTAGTCTAATTATCTGCTTGAACAGAGCTCTCTCTAAGCCTCCAACCCATAGCTCCCAGCACGAGGACTGCTGTAAGCGTGGTATGTAAGCAAGTAATATCCCAAACAATGCCCTTGAAGTCAGGCGAAGGATGAACACTTATTGACAGGGTAAATGATGGAGGTTATAAAATGAGGGAATATTGAAAGGTAAATATTAAATGAGGGACTTCGATAGAATGAAGGGTATTAAATTAGTATGAAACTATTACATACATACATACAAAGTAGGGACGAGGTAAACCTTAAGCTAATTGGTAGAATAAATTAGAAAACTATTAGACTATTTAAATTTGGGGGTATCGGGGTACTCCTGGCACCATAACCTCAACAGCACACTGTAATGACTAGAGTGCTTGAGGTGTTCCTTTAAGGAAGAATACATGTAATATATTTTGCTTAAAATTGTATATTTGTACTGAGCAAAAATAAATATTAAAAGGGAGCTGTCAGTTCTTGGGATTTTTAATATTGTGTTTGGTAAACATTTGGCAAATTTAATATAGAAATCCGGACCTCTTTATTCTGCAACTGGGTGCCTCCTTCTTAGTTTCCTTAATTCCCTGTCAATGATTTTCATACGTTCTGTCCTTGGTCCTAAATCAATCCCACAGAAGGTAAACTGCAGGCATAATGGACAGAGCAGAACAAAATGGCTGTAACCAGATATTGAGATCTGGCACAAGAAAGAAAATATAATAAATATAAATAAAAACAAATGGCAATGAGGGGAGTATAATCATGAAGATTCAAAAGGCATAAGGAAAAACTAACAAAGAGGAAAAAAAATTACAGGGCCGCTTTAACTGTGCCACAAATTTCTTATATATTACTTTACATATATTACATACTTCATTTCATAGTGATCTAGATTGAAAGGGGAATAAAGTCTATAAGGTTCAAGCTCAAAAACCATTAACTTATGTTGTTGATCCAAAAGAAGACAAACAACCCAATTGTGTTTATTTCCAATTAAGTCACAAAAAGGGGGGGCAGAGGGGAACCTTATTGGCTCCATAATAGCAATCAGATTTTTCCAGGTCTACCACCTGTTCACATACATATCAATTATATCCTTGAATATTCTGTTTTTGCAAAAAAGCATCAGGCCTTTAAAAATAAATAAATAAATAATAATAATAATTAAAAAACAATTATCTATAGAATATGATAAGACAACCTCTTTAGATAGAGAATTCCACATCTTTATTGTTCATAAAACATAATATTGTCAGAATTTAAAAAAAAATAAGTAAAACTTTTTAGTTTCATTTAGGAAAAAAATCCTAATAATAATTTTTTTAAAATTATACATATTTATATACACACATTTATCAAAAGGATCTATTGTATGGCCATACTTTCTGAAACTAACTGACCCATATCCTAACACATACACCTGTGCCCTTTACTGGGTTGCAATTAGGTTTTGCCGCACGTGGTAGCTGCTTACCATTTTACTTAACGTAATTTATCCCAGTGACTCCACACTTTTTAATTCTGTGTACATGGCCAGCCCCAGGCTAATGAGGCCCACCAGGCAATCTCTTGGTTTCCCAGTGGGCCAATTCAGTTCTGAAAATCCACGATAAACCAGCCAGAAAAACTGGCTAGTGTAGGGGTTTGACTCAATACATTTTAATTTTCAAAGTAGTCATGAGGGATAAGATTTGACTTCTAGGTCTTTAAGCATGTTTTTCTCCATGTAAAATATTTGATATTTTTTTCCTATGGCCTTTCTACGTTGCCAGTTTAAAACATTTTTAGATTTATATTTTTGCTCAGGAAAACTATGTTTTTGGATGCAGTGATGCATTTTTTTTTTGCTGCATTGTGGTCAACCAGATCGACGCACCAAACCAGTCGTGTACAAATTTCCACCCTTACACTTATTGAATCCATATTTTTAAGTAATTTTTACTGTGTTAATATATTTATGTTGCAGGCAAACAACTTAATGGGTGAAGTGTGAATGTAAGTATGTGGAAGTTTATGTGCATACAATTAATTACCGCATGTGAATGTGTAACTGTTTAATTTAGAGTTTGCATATTACAGGGAGTGCAGAATTATTAGGCAAATGAGTATTTTGACCACATCATCCTCTTTATGCATGTTGTCTTACTCCAAGCTGTATAGGCTCGAAAGCCTACTACCAATTAAGCATATTAGGTGATGTGCATCTCTGTAATGAGAAGGGGTGTGGTCTAATGACATCAACACCCTATATCAGGTGTGCATAATTATTAGGCAACTTCCTTTCCTTTGGCAAAATGGGTCAAAAGAAGAACTTGACAGGCTCAGAAAAGTCAAAAATAGTGAGATATCTTGCAGAGGGATGCAGCACTCTTAAAATTGCAAAGCTTCTGAAGCGTGATCATCGAACAATCAAGCGTTTCATTCAAAATAGTCAACAGGGTCGCAAGAAGCGTGTGGAAAAACCAAGGCGCAAAATAACTGCCCATGAACTGAGAAAAGTCAAGCGTGCAGCTGCCACGATGCCACTTGCCACCAGTTTGGCCATATTTCAGAGCTGCAACATCACTGGAGTGCCCAAAAGCACAAGGTGTGCAATACTCAGAGACATGGCCAAGGTAAGAAAGGCTGAAAGACGACCACCACTGAACAAGACACACAAGCTGAAACGTCAAGACTGGGCCAAGAAATATCTCAAGACTGATTTTTCTAAGGTTTTATGGACTGATGAAATGAGAGTGAGTCTTGATGGGCCAGATGGATGGGCCCGTGGCTGGATTGGTAAAGGGCAGAGAGCTCCAGTCCGACTCAGACGCCAGCAAGGTGGAGGTGGAGTACTGGTTTGGGCTGGTATCATCAAAGATGAGCTTGTGGGGCCTTTTCGGGTTGAGGATGGAGTCAAGCTCAACTCCCAGTCCTACTGCCAGTTCCTGGAAGACACCTTCTTCAAGCAGTGGTACAGGAAGAAGTCTGCATCCTTCAAGAAAAACATGATTTTCATGCAGGACAATGCTCCATCACACGCGTCCAAGTACTCCACAGCGTGGCTGGCAAGAAAGGGTATAAAAGAAGAAAATCTAATGACATGGCCTCCTTGTTCACCTGATCTGAACCCCATTGAGAACCTGTGGTCCATCATCAAATGTGAGATTTACAAGGAGGGAAAACAGTACACCTCTCTGAACAGTGTCTGGGAGGCTGTGGTTGCTGCTGCACGCAATGTTGATGGTGAACAGATCAAAACACTGACAGAATCCATGGATGGCAGGCTTTTGAGTGTCCTTGCAAAGAAAGGTGGCTATATTGGTCACTGATTTGTTTTGTTTTGTTTTTGAATGTCAGAAATGTATATTTGTGAATGTTGAGATGTTATATTGGTTTCACTGGTAATAATAAATAATTGAAATGGGTATATATTTGTTTTTTGTTAAGTTGCCTAATAATTATGCACAGTAATAGTCACCTGCACACACAGATATCCCCCTAACATAGCTAAAACTAAAAACAAACTAAAAAACTACTTCCAAAAATATTCAGCTTTGATATTAATGAGTTTTTTGGGTTCATTGAGAACATGGTTGTTGTTCAATAATAAAATTAATCCTCAAAAATACAACTTGCCTAATAATTCTGCACTCCCTGTAATTTGCAGAGTAAATATATGTACAAGTACTGTATTAATATGTGTGTGAATGCATGAATTTGTATGTATATATATATGTGCGTGTGGATGTGAATGTATATGTATGCACAAGTAAAATTAAATAAATCTAAAAAGAAATACAATGTATGCATATGTATATAATAATGCTTACAAGTACAGTCATGCACACATAAATGCTACTAAATACACCGAAATGCATGTGAACATGCACATATAGACATTCACTTTCATAAAGACATCAATATACAAATATGTATGTAGATAGAAATATATAGATATGAACATACTTAATGAGGCATGTAATTAACTTGATTCAACATAGACCGATGGGCTTTCTTTGCAGCAAAGTTATGTTATGTAAAATTGACATTTGTTAAATTTATATATGTGTGTATGTATGTATATGTATGTGTGTGTGTATATATATATATATATATATATATATATAGATGTGACAAGACCAATCTCGCCACTGTGCATTGGAGGAGCCTCATTGCCCGCCTGCTGCCTTTAGACTATGGCCCCACGTTGAAACGCTTGATTTTTTCCCCTGCAAAGACACGAAAGCCGGGTCATTTGGTGCTTGCCCTGTTTGAGCGGTGATACCCCAGATAGCTATGCAATGGAGCCCATTCGTATAATGAAAGACTATGGGAAAAACTTTGGCTCTATGGCAATTGAACTGTATGTGTGTGATCTGAGTGCCATTCAGTAATAATATGCGCTCAGATATGAGCTATCTGGGGATATGTTGAATGCACCTGTTTTATGCAATGGCTGCACAGTTATATATTTTTATGTATTTTATTGTCTTTTGCTGCCATGTGTTCAATGGAGTTTTGCCTCTGTCCTTGGAGATAATTGGATTACTTCCAATTATCTCCAGGCTAGAAGACTCTGTGGAACTGGTTTTGGGCAGAAATGCCATGCTTCATTTGGTCACAAAGGACTACGATCTATCTTTTGAACCACTGGACCAATTTGTATGATTTTGACTTATGTTTGTATTTGGAGTATGCTGATTCTGAAAATGTAAGTGAATGTGATGCATACTTTTAAAATCATGAATAATGTGGAAAAACTGTATTTCTCTGCCTGTGATAATTACATTACCTATTGTGTAAGGTAATTGCATCACAGGCAGAGGGAAGGATTTTGTGTGGGAGTGTCTGAGTGTATTGTACGTGTTTATTGGTTGTTTTCCAAAACCCTGTGGGTGGTACTAATGTGTAAGAATGTGTATATAAGAACAATAAACCCACAGCTCTGTCTGTTCACTGCTTGACCTTCAACACGGAGCTTTGTTTCGCTCTTGGGGGGATTTATTGTATGCTGTTCCAGTTCGACTGCTAGGAGTGTAAACCTTTTGTATGGTTTTTTCTATTCGGCTGTTTACAGCATTCGTATAGTTTCCTGTTCGGCAGATTGGTGTCTTTGGTAGCTGACTGTGTATCTGGAAGGGGAATATCCTCTAAACGGCGGTTTAACCCTTTTATGCCTCGGTGTGCTGTTACAATATATTTAGTTTGTATATTGTATTTTTTGTAATATTGTATCCTATTGTAATAATACAATGTTTTGATGACCCAGGACATACTTGAAAACAAGAGAAATCTCAATGTATCCATCCTGGTAAAATATTTTATAAATAAATATTTACTAACTAGTATAACTGCAGTGGTGGCAATTTGTAAAGATTAATTCAGAGCAGTGGCGTACATACCGGGTACCAGTTGCCACGTTTTGTGGCCCCGGCTCATGCGGCAAACCGCCGGGACCGCATGTTAAGGGGTCCATCGGGTGGCCCATGCTGTCAGGGACACCCAATGGATATGGATTGTGAGGGGGCCTGGTCTGTGCTGGGCGCTTTAACAGCGCGACCAGGCCCCCTGTGATTACATCATCGCTGGCAGGAAGTGATTCCCCAGTCACTCCTCCCAGCATACTGAGATCCTGCGCGGGAGGAAGGAGAAGGGAGTCAGAGTGGGAACTCTGACTCCCATCAGGCTGAGCCCCCACTGGACCCCAGGGAAAGTCACAAGTTAGGAAACATTTTCTATATGTGTGTGTGTCTGTTTCTATATGTGTGTGTGTCTGTGTCTCTGTATATATGTGTGTGTGTCTTTGTATGTGTGTGTGTCTGTGTCTCTCTGTGTGTGTGTGTGTCTGTGTCTCTGTATGTGTGTGTGTCTCTGTATGTGTGTGTGTTTGTGTGACTCTGTGTGAGTGTCTGTGTCTCTCTGAATGTATTTGTGTGTGTCTGTCTGTATGTATTTGTGTGTCTCTGTATGTGTGTGTGTGTCTATGTATGCAGTGGTGTACACACAGTCCATGGGACCCCGTATGTATGTGTGTGTGTCAATGTATTTGTGTCTGTGTCTCTCTGTATGTATGTGTGTGTGTCTCTGTATGTACGTGTGTGTCTCTGTATGTACGTGTGTCTCTGTATGTGTGTGTGTCTATGTATGCAGTGGCGTACACACAATCCATGGGGCCCTGTATGTATGTGTGTGTGTCTATGTATGTGTGTGTCTATGTGTGTGTGTGTCTCTGTATGTGTGTGTGTCTCTCTGTATGTGTCTCTGTGTCTCTATGTGTGTGCATGTATGTGTCTGTGTGTGTGTGTCTGTCTGTGTGTATATATGTGTGTGTGTCTGTCTGTATGTGTCTGTCGAGGGATGTATGTGTGTGTGTGTCTGTCTGTGTGTATATTTGTGTGTGTCTGTGTGTCTGTGTCAGGAGGGATGAGGGGGCATGGATCAGGGGAGGGGGGAGCCCACGGATCAGTTTCACACCGGGGCCTCATGGATTGTGTGTACGCCACTGGTTCAGAGCTTAGGAAACCATTAGAACTCCAAGACCATTTGGTGTTCACCAATGGACTCTGAAAGAAATGCTCTTTAACGATAGCAGTGCTAGCGAAAGTATGTGTAATTGCTCACTATACAAGTGCCACCAGTAAAATTAACATTTTCAGTGTCTCAGTGGAGAGTCCCATGAACTTCAACAAAAGTAGGAGAGGCTCGGTGAAAAGAAGTTGACATTGTGTGCATGGATTTCTCAGTTATAAGACATGAACTTTGAAAAAACTACTCACTAGCCTAAATACAAAGCAATGTCTATGACACGAATTAAAGAAATGTAAAAAGCATACTGAGTGTATATTACATGAAAATTGCTCATAGACCTATAATCACACACCTTGCGACCTAGAGGCTTAAGGAACCCTTGCCACCCATCCAAAATATGTCCACCCCCTCACATTAGCAATATTAAGGAGGATATAAAGACTACTACTAATAAAAAATAATTACTATTTGAAGCCTTCTTCAATCTTCTTTATTCAACCAAAAAAATGTGTCAAATAAAAATTACCAAAAGGGGCTGCCGGGTGGCATGGGTGCATTCTTAGTTTAACTGTCTAGCGTAAATTCTTTCCTATGAACTGGCTGAATGCGCGCGTGGCTCCAGCCGCGCATGCGCATTCAGCCGATGACATCGCTATGGAGGAGGAGAGGAGGAGGAGAGCTCCCCGCCCAGCGCTGGTGAACGGTAAGATTTAAACCCATTCCTCTCCCCAGAGCCCGGCGGGAGGGAGACCCTGAGGGTGGGGGCACCCTCAGGGCACTATAGTGCCAGGAAAACGAGTATGTTTTTCTGGCACTATAGTGGTCCTTTAACTCTCAAAGTATTCTTTTTGTGGCATATTGCCTTAATTCTTGCTTTCTAGTATTATTATTATTATTGCCATTTATATAGCGCCAACAGATTCCGTAGTGCTTAGTAAATTGTTATGTCTAAAAAAACAAAGAAAGTTTCAACCAATAACCCTGGCAATCGTCTTCTCTATGACCCTGCTCAGGAACATGACACTAACCCTATCTTTCAATAAGGACGGGCCCACTAGACCTAAGAAGAGTCACGTAGACAGGGATACAGTTAATCCTACACACCTGGAGGCCTGCAGATGTGCATTATGTTTATTTAGGGATGTCTGAGTTGGCCCACTAGTTTAGTTACCAAGTGGCTTTATAATAATGTACTAAGCTTCTGTTCCAAGTAGTGGGTCCTTGAATTGTCAATCATTTACAGTATTACCATTTGGATTGCTGTGGAATATTATCATTGTATCACATATGTTTTTCCCACTCTGTCCTCCCCAATTTTCTAAGACAAAAATTCACATAAATAGAGATTGTAAAATAAATAAATGGATAAATAAAATTTACTATATCCCAATGAAATGGTGTAAAATATAAAAAAGAAAGCAAAAAAGCTCAGCTTATAAAAAATCCATCTCAACACATTGAGGGGCAGAATGAGACATGCTCGCTGAGCATTCAAGGCAGGAAAAGCTCACACAGATATTTTTAATGAGTCGATAAAAAAAAATAATAATAATCGGGGGCGAAGCTTGGAATTCAAGCTGGCAAGACGGTGATAGCCCGAGCTAACAAGTCGGAGACCTCAACTCAAGGTGACACCTGGACCTACCTTTGGATACCTTAATTGATAACCTGCGGCTCTAATAACTGCGGCAGTTGGAGATGGAGTGGAGGAGAGGCAGCCGCTTTCCTCCCTCTGAATCAAACCTAGCTTTATGAGACTCTCTTACCCCCATCTCCTCCCCACTCTGAACTGGTGGGGGATATCCCGGTCCCCTCTGGAGAGTAGTCGGCTATACCAGCTTGGCTCTACACTTAAACCAAGCAGATATTGCACAACAACATCCCAAGATGGCGGATGCTGCGTGCACAAACGCACATGGCGCAAATGCAACCAAGAGGGCACTTAGCAAAGCCACTGCCTACCAGCTGTGATGGCTAGACCAGATCTTCCAGAACTTCTCGCTGAAGATACAAGCATGTCAAATTGACACCATGGCCCACAAGTCTGTACCGTGGAAAGGACACCAGAGAAAGGAGCAGTTACATACGGTGAAGCCTCCTCACAGAGCACAATCTAAAACAAGGATTTCACAACCTCATGACCGCTCACTAAGGTCGGTGGCCACCCGAGGCAAGACCTCAAAGCATCGTCCAGCGGGCGACAGAGCATCTATGGCCAGCAGAGATTGCCACTCACCTTCTTCACCCTCCCCCTATAGGGGATGGACTTGGTCCCTCGACGAACCCAAGTCTGTGGTACAAAGATGCCGGCTCTGTTGCAGGCCTGGGCCAGAGGAGGCCCGCCGCTCCAGAGAAACATATGCCCAGACGAGGTAGAAGCTAGGCCATTTTGAGGAATTGGCTGAACTTGATCTAGGGACTGCCATCTGAGCATACTCCCTCTTCGGCAACAAGAGAAGCAATTTATATATGCTTTAAATACTATGCACCAAGTTTTCTTTATTTTGTATTATGATTTTCATTTCTTTTCTTTTGTCTCTCTCTACACTAAATGACCTACTATTGATGCGGTAAAGTAACATAATGAAAATGCTCCGGAGGTACAATATAAGCGACTCCAAGCCTAGCCTGAATATTAACTATGCTCTTTGTTTAATCTACTACAGGCAAAAAATGTTATGCAGTAGGGAGTTGGTGTACCCCCCGAATAGCTGGGTGTGTTTGTACATATTTGATTCCTTGACTAGTCTATACAACGTTATACCACTGTACATGTTTCTCTGTCAGTATATCCTGCTTATCTACCCTCCTATTACACCAATATAATATTCCTGTATATCAATCACCTTGTCTTGCGGCTCTCCTTAGTTTAAGTGTCAGACTAGCTCAGCGGTTAGCCAGGTATATTTAACACAAGCATTTTCTTAGAATGACATTTAATCTCTGTGGAAAGTGTGGTTTAAACCAAATGTTGCAGACAAGTATACATAGCCTGTCATTATCACGCATTCTAAGCATCTGAATATCTTGTTATTAATAATTCTATAAAAATGTGCCACATCTCTCAGTGCCACACACTGTTATAACATGACTGTTATTGCAAAGCTTGCACTGTTGTTGGGGCTTGGCAAGCCTGTTTGTAACCAATTGCACAAAGAAAATAAAGATTGGAAAAAAAATATAAATCAAGTGTTTTTTATTTGATATGGTTTTGCTGGGCAATAATGTTTTTTTATTAAGAAAAATGTATTTGAATTGTATTACATTTTTTTTCACAGGTCTTTTTAGATGAATGGATGGGGGAATAATTCAATATCTTTAAATGTATAGGGAATTGATTTTCTCTAGGGAGGTGCAAGAAAAACACGAGTCCATTTATGAGAATAAAACATATATTGTTAAATACTCTTTTAAAGTATGGCTCTGTGCAATCTCATCTCATATTCCATACTGCCACGAGACACAAGGAAACAAACATTATTGTAATAATAACTTTTTGACATTCTCAAACTCACCCATTCTTCCACATTGGGTCCCTCTTGGATTGGCACAAAGGGCTTGCTCCATAAAATATTTGGTTCCCCATATCGCCATATCTTTCGCCTTGTCCTCTGAGCGAAAAAAGATGTGACACATAGCAGGATGACTATAGCAAAACCACACACAATAGCAATAGCCTGGATGGAAATAGACAGAAAAATAAATGTAAATCAAGCAATAAAAAATATATACAAGGTTATTCAATAAGGTGAGAATTCAGGCTGAATTCAAATAGATTTTCAAATTTAAGGCCAGAGTAGCCATACTCAAAGCATAGCTGACTTAGAGAATTTTTCCAGATCGGCTGTTTTGACCTTACATTTGAAATTCACTCTAAAATCACCTTGAATTCTCACTCTAGTGAATAACCCTTATAAAGATGAAAGAATTATGTTAGTTTCAACCTGTTCTCACCTCTTGTGGGTCCACCATGCAGTAATGGTACAGATACTGATTGACAAATCCTGCTCCACCAGACACTGGAGAGTAGACCTGATTACAAAGCATCATGATCTGGCTGTAGTACATACTACCACCCATTTGGGCCCTTGGGTTCACACCAACTATATAGACAATTGTGGCAATAAGGTCCAAAGTGGCCAGAATTGCACTCATCACTAGCACAGCCAAGAAAAATCTCCGCGATCGAGAACCACTGGATTTAGAAACGCTCATAATAAATAGGCCCAAGGTGGATGCAAATGTCAGCACTGCCATAGCCATCATGAAACCGCTGGCAGCCTGAGGATTTGTCATTCCAGAGCCATAACCATAGCTACCATAGCCATAGCCGCCATAGCCACCCATCATACCTCCACCGTACATGCCACCAATACCCCCTAAACCTCCATAGTTGTATTCCCAGGCAAGAGTAGAAGCCACGCAGGCAAAGATTGCCACACAGAGGAAAATATTAATGGCTTGCAGGATGCGGACTATCCCAGGGGGAGATTTCCATTTGTAAAAATGTTGTGGGGGAACATCTTCAAGGTAAAAGGAGTTAGGATGTGGGGACTGGATAGGGTAGGCATTAGATTCAGGACCAAAGCTTTTCTGCTGGTAATAGTTGCTGGGTGGGCTGTAGACTGGGGGGCTGTCGTAGCGGTTCTGGTTGTACATGATGGTGTCTGTGCCCTGTAGGTAGGATAACAAAGATTTTAGTTTGTCCGTTTTTCATCCCGCTCTGTACAGCATCTCTCTTTCACCTATATTCAGTTTCTCTCATGTTTAGCTCTTCTCTCCCCCCTCTCTTTCCTATTCCTTTTCTTTTATTCTCTTTATCACCACGCTCCGCGTTTCTCTTGCACACCCTCCTTTATTTGCTCTCTCCTTTGGTTTCATATACTTTTTTTGTTTCTGTTGCAGTCCTTATCAACGTTCCTCTGAGTTTAAACTGGTTTACTCCTTAACTCCCACTCTCCTACCCTCACTTTCTTAATCACCTCTTTTACCATGCCTCCTCTAAATGGCCAATTTTTCTTCTTCATCGCCACCTCTTCTGACATTACTTGCATTCTAAATAATTAAATGTTTCCATTTCTGTTCCACGAATCCCAACAAATACTTTATAATTGTAGCTATATTATTGACCTTTTATAAACTATAAGAAACCATTGGAATTTCTTTACAATTAAGTCACATTTCCCTTAATGAAATATATCCGAATCTCGCCTACCTTTCACTTCATCCTCTGTCCATGGCATCAATGTCTGATTCTGATGACAAAATGAAAAGGATCAGAGTATTACTGGATTTCGTTACACAGATTGGTATCGTGTTATGTCTCTCCTCCCTTTTCTCACTTAGTTAAATCTCCTCCTTTAATACCAAACATATGTGTTTCTTTTTCACTTCTTGCCATGCTGACACCGTTATTGCTCTGTTATTTACAAAACACCAGCTAGTGCTGTAGTTTGAAAAGTAGAAGCAACATAACTAAACAAACAATAACACAGTTCTCTCCTCCTCTGCCTTATTTTCTTGTGGAATTCACCCTCTTTCTCTGTTTTTCACCTTCTTCTATTCTCTCCCTCCTGTCACTTTCTTTCTCTCTCTAACTTTCTCTTATTCTCTCTCCCTTTGACCTTCCACAGCTCTCTCTTTTCAGTACACACTCTCTCACCTTCTCAACCTCTCCCTCCGTTGTCTCATTCACTTTCTTCTGTCTCCCATTTTCTGTTTATCCCCCCTTCCACCTGTTTGCATCTCACCTGATATGTCCTTTCTCATTCCTTCTGTCAGCCTCACCGTATCTTTGCACTCCCCCTCTCTCTTTCTTTCTCTCTCTCGCTCTCTCATTAGTCTCACCTCTCTCCCCACTTTTTCTTTCTTCCTCCCTTTCTCACCTCTCAATGTTTTCCAGTAATGGCGCTTTTGGGATTAATGATTAGAAGCCAGCTCTGCCCACAATCACACTGTGCAATCCTCCCTTCAGGGCTAGGCCAGCACTCAAAGCACTTCAGAATTCCCTGTTTAACTATTAGGGTCAGGCTGGTGCACACAGCTTTAACTCTTTCCCTACCAAAACAACAATTTATTGCCCAATTTTCTCTATTAAAAATACATATTTAAACTGCTTCATGAAAGCGCAGTAAGAATATTAAAATACATTTAAGACAACTTTTTTTACGATTACATTTAAATAAACAGGTAAAAGGATATAGCTGCCGAGAATTTTTTTTTTTTAAATGGCCAGCTTTGCTGTGTGATTGATTTCTGTTATCTGTACATGGATTAACCAATCACTATATGAAAATAATTTTTTTCACACAAAACTTTTTATTTTTTTTATTTTTGTTACGTGGCATGGAAAGTCCTGAATTTTTTGGAACAGTAGCTGAACAGGAACTGTGGTGAATTTTAAATTGCTGGCCAAAAGAGCCAAAGAAGAAAAAAAACTCAACTATGTTTTCTGTTTGGCTATTTTACTTTGACGCTGCAGTACGGGGCTTTTCGGACAGGAAAATTCTGACATCATTTACAGTATTTGTAATACAGGCCCCAAATGGACCAGAATTTTCCAAGATTTCAGCAGGACTGAATGCTGCCAGATGGCTGAAATCTGGACACAATGCTTCAAATAGCACTATTTGCCCACTAGCATCGCTCTCTAGCAGGCAAATAGTTCAAAACCCTTGGCAGGACAAGGGTTAATCATGTAAATACTAGCTAGGAAACCATTTTAAATAATTTAAAATTAAATCAATAAATAAAAAGTCTGTGGGGACAATAAGAGCCCCATATTACAATAATGCCATGCGACATTAGCATGTCTACTAAATTTTTCAAAATAGTGACTGGGCATCATGGGCATTGAGTAGGGGAGACTTTAAAATAAGCAATTACATAGCATAATCCCCCTCCCCTCATTGTTTTATTAACTAGGACCCCCATCTGCCACCATGGTCCTCCACCCTGCATATTATTATAAGGGCTCCCACCTGCTGCCATTGACTGTGGGCATGGGGGAGGACACTAGGTAATCTGCACAATGGGGGGGGGAGAATATAAGAAGGCACGGGGGGGAGGGTAGGGGGTAGTCTGTCCACCCACCATTGCTTATTTTAATGTCCCCGTAAGATGCAACCTGTTTGTTCACAGGCCCCATCCTGGGACTTCTAACGACTGGGGAGCAATTACTGTTGGCTTCTTTGGTCTTACATTTGAATTTCACTTTCCCAACTTTTCAAATGGACAAAGAAGGACTTTTTCATGTTAGGGGTGTATGACCAGGGGTGGGGATGTTCTGAGTAATTTTATGTGACTTAAATAACTTATTTGCACAGACTGATTTCACATTTATTGTAGTTTTAAAAACACATTACTGTTAATATGATTGCAGTGGGGCCAGTGGCGGATCCAGGGGGGGGGCAACGGGGCAATTGCCCCCCCCGAGAAATCCGCCGGTCTCCCTCTCCCCTGCCAGTGCTAGCCCTGCAATGTGCCTGCGGACCGGAGGGGAGATCAGAGATCTCCCTCCCCAGTCCGCAGGCACTGTGCTGGCAGCCGGCAGGGGAGGGAGAGGGAGGACCCGGAGCTCAGTCTGCAGCTCCTCCGGGTCCTCCTCTCGCGAGATTTGGAGCGTTGCCGCGGTTACCACGGCAACGCTCCAAATCTCGCGAGAGTGAACGTGGGCTAGAGTTCACTCTCCACACTGGAACCACCAATGAATCCCCCACCGGACCACCAGAGATCGAAATATGTCCCCCCTCCTCCCCAGTAAAGGTAAGAAGGGAGGGGGGACATAGGATATTTATTTATTTTAATTCAATTAAAAAATATTATATAATTTAAAAAAAGCCACCCTACCCTGATCACACACACACACATTGCCCCCAATACTGCCCCCCAATACACACAAACTGCCCCCCATTCACACAAACTGCCCCCATTCACACAAACGGCCCCCCCATTCACACACACTGCCCCCCATTCACACACTGCCCCCATACACACAACAGCCCCCATTCACACAAACTGCTCCCCATTCACACAAACTGCCCCCCATTCACACAAACTGCCCCATTCACACAAACTGCCCCCATTCACACAACTGCCCCATACACACATTCCACACAACTGCCCCTTACACACACACACACATACTGCCCCCATACATACACACACACTGCCCCCCATACACACACACACACACTGCCCCCATTCACACACACTGCCCCCATACACACAAACTGCCCCATTCACACACACTGCCCCCATTCACACAACTGCCCCCCCATACACACAAACTGTCCCCATACACACAAACTGCCCCCATACACACATACTGCCCCCATACACACACACTGCCCCCCATACACACAAACTGTCCCCATACACACAAACTGCCCCCCATACACACACATACTGCCCCCATACACACACACACTGCCCCCATACACACACACTGCCCCCACATACATACACTGCCCCCACACACACACACTGCCCCCATACACACACACTGCCCCCACCATGCCCCCATACACACACACTGCCCCCATACACACAAACTGCCCCTCATACACACAACTGCCCCCCATACACACACACACACTGCCCCCATACACACATACTGCCCGCCATACACACACACTGCAATACTCACACACACTGCAACTGTTACACACATACACTGCATCCCTGACATACACTGCCGCCCTCACTCACACACTACAACCTTCACACACACACACACACACTGCACCCCTTACACATTGCACCACTCACACACACCACTGCTCCTATATCTTACTACAGCCCCATTTCCCAGCAGATCTCAGGTAAGTTGTCAAACTGTTCTTAAACGGTTTGACTACTTACTGTGGGAGGGGGTCCCGGCACTATTGACACCATAACCACTACACTGAGCTGTAGTGGTTATTGTGTCTGGATTATTTCTTTAAATAATCTACAAGTGCCCCTCCCGAGATCAGGCTCTGGATCCGCCACTGTGTGGGGCTATGTTATACAATCTGATACAATAATTATATCGAGCTCCAAGAAAAGAGGGACAGAGGGGATTAAACCACCCTAAATAAGGGCTACCCTTCTAAATAGGAATACTTTTAAAGGAATGCTTTAGTGAATAACCCTTTCTATGTTGTAATTGCTTCACTTATATTCAGGAATGTACTATTTTTCTACTAAGTAGACTTTTATATATTAATGAACAACTCATATGTATATACTCCTTAATTTTGTAATCTAGTATCATACGTTCTGAGAGTAAATAAGAACTAATCGACCAACCCAGTCTCTGTCAATACTGATATCTTACACCTTTTATGTTGACTTGTGTTTCAGGTGAGGCTATTACTCATGTCAAGCATTTTTTATTTCCTTTACTGTGTTAATGTATACTGCTTCCACTTGAAAGTAATTCCTGATATCTACCCCCCTTTCACTCAGGGCCGCTGCAAGGATTTTTGGCTCCACAGGCAAAGGTTCATTTTGCCGTCCCCAAAATTTTGCCTGTGTAGACCTACGTGTATCTTAATCCCCCTTTTGCCCCACTTGCTAAACCTTTTGCCCATGTGTGTATCATAACCTCATTTTGTGTCTTTTTCCTGTAGATTGTGTCCCCTTTTGTCATTCTTAGTCCCACTTTAATATCTATCCCCTTTTGGGGTCTCTTACACCTCAATTGTCTCTTATTCACCCTTTTAAATATCTTTAGTGTATTTTACCCTTGTTAGTGTATGTTATCCCACCTTTGCCCTTTTAACCCCTTTTGTGTCACTCATCCCCCTTTTGCCACAAACTAGGAAAAAATTCCTTCTTGACCCCAAAATAGCAGTCAGATGTCTCCTTGGATCAAGCAGCTATTACCCCACTAATTAGAAATTATATCCCTGTATGTTATGTTTTTGTAAGTATTTATCCAATTTCAGTTTAAACATCTGTATGGACTCTGACAAAACCACCTCTTCAGGCAGAGAATTCTATATCCTTATTGTTCTTACTGTGGTATTTAAACTCCCCATATGTAGGATATTACTCTCACAAGATTTTCAGTGCAGGTTATATGAAATAAAACACAAGAGAAGGCCCATAGTGCTCTCTATATTAAAAAAGTGCTGGATAAAATAAGAGACAAACCGCTCTGTGTAAAGCGCCTGGGTGGTACGATCCCCACCATGGATTCTTTGGATGGTATAAAAGCTTCAGATGTTTAGGATATGCCAGGTAAAAAAAATAAGGATAAATATAAAAGTATTTAAAATAGTCAGAAAAAATACTTTTATTTAGATTAAAACACAACACGTTTCGCCACAAAGGGCTTCTTCAAGTGTTCTCACCCTGCTGCCGCTCGCCTGTCTGCGCTGCAGCATAACTTCGGCCTTCCCGCTCACCGCCTCATATGCGACGTGCCCACAAAGTGGAACTCCACCTTGCACATGCTGGAGAGACTGTGCGAGCAGCAGCAGGCGATAGTGGAGTTTCAGCTGCAGCACGCATGGGTCAGTCGCTCTGCGGAACAGCACCACTTCACCACCAATGAGTGGGCCTCCATTCGAGTACTCCACCAACATGGCCAGTGCTGATGACGCCGTTATCAGCCTTACTATCCCGCTTCTATGAAAAAACGCTTCGGGCGATGATGGAAGAGGACATGGAACAGGAGGAGGAGGAAGAGCGGTCATTTCCATGGTTATCAGGCCAGTCATTCACAAGTAGCTCGGAGGGTGGGTTCCTGCACCAGCATAGGCCAGGTACACAATTGTACAACATCTCCACACTGTCCCATGGAAGCGTTCAGCTGTCCATCTCCCAAAAAAAACAGAGAGAAAGAGGAAGTACCACCCTAGCCACCCGCGATCCCTGGCCCTGAATGCCAGCATTTCAAAATTTGTGGCCTTTAAAATGCTGTCATTCTGTCTGGTGTAGACGGACAGTTTTAAAAATCTGATGGCGTTATTGAGAAATGCACCGCAGGCCGAAATGTTTATTTTCTTTTTTCTTTTTTTTATATTTATTTTATTTTTCCAAAAAGATTTTTTGTTATTTTAACATAGTCAAATACAATACCTCAATAAACATTACAGATATTCACATAAATATGTTCCGTTAAGAACAGATATCTATAAAAAAATATATATTTTACGGACACAATAGTTTATATACCTTTTAAATACCTGCAGCTAGAAATACATAGCTGGAATAAACCACTTTAGGGTTACATTATCTATACATTCCATAAATAACAAAATTGAGGTATCCCCACACTACATTCACACTATAAACACATTCTCTCTTGAGAAACCAGCATTATATTAACCATTTGTACCTATTACTTTCCATATAAATGCTTATATCACTAGTTTCCCTACGGAGTCAGACACACACTGCGAGGGCAACTCAGACCTACTATATTATAAACCTTCATTACAAGCCATAAACTTTTCCACTATATTTTTCCACCTCCTGGTTTTACTCAGACCCACAGAGCTTCCTTGAATTATTCCAGTTTCCATTGATATATTATTTGTTTTTTAATTTTGGCCCACTCTAAGACTTTATTGCTTTTCCAGTACCTAGCTAGGACTGTTTTAGCTGCCATTAAAATATGAATTATTAACATACTTTTTTCAATAGGCATAGGAGGCCATCCCTGATGTAACAAAAAACTCTGTGGTGTAAAAGGTATATATATCTGACAGGTATTATAAATTTGTTGATAGATATTCTTCCATGTATTATTTAAGAATTTACATTGCCACCATATATGGAGATAATCTCCTTTCCCGTCATTACATCTCCAACAGGCTTGATTCTGATCTTTATAAATTTTTGCCAGTTTTTCTGGGACCAAATACCACCTATTAATGAGTTTATAAAAATTCTCTACTATATTCAAACAATGTACCGATTTATTTACCTTAACTAATGCAGTTATCATGTCTTGCTCAGTAATTTCAATATGTAGGTCTTTTTCCCACTTATTCTTAGATTTCCAGACATAGGGTTTCTGAGAATCCTTTAAAAACTCATAGCATCTAGTAATATGGCCTTTATTTCCCTGATTTTCCAGAATCTTTTAAAGATTACTTGAGATTTTATTAAGCTGGAAATCCAAGAATTTCACCAAAAAAAACTTAATTCTTAGATATGTGAATATCTCGTTGTTATCAATCCCAAACTCTGATTGTAGCTGATTGAATGGCTTAATTTCCTTTCTCTCAATAATCTTTTAGATATTCTTAATTCCCTTCTGTGACCATCCGCTAATATTCAGATCTTCAATATTCCCCTTAATCACCTCTATGGGTAAAAATGGAAACAATCTATATTCTATTTTACAGTCTTTCTTGATTTTATTCCAGTATCCCAAAATATCAGAAATAATAATTGAGTTTCCTGAGCATACTGGTTTACTCCTATTTTTCTCCTTTCTTACTGCCCAAAACAGAGCATTCAGATTTTCAGTCTGTTTCTTTTCTTATATGTCCCAATATTTTGGGGTCTACCACAATTAAAAACAAAAAACAAACAAATAAAAAACAGTGTTGGCTACTTCCTCCTCCTCCACCGCCGCTTCCACCTACACCGCCACAGTCACTGCCTCCTCAGCCTATGGGTCACTTAGTATAAACTATGTACACAATAGCAGAGACTTGTGAAGGCCTTTTCTCCATGCATCAGGAGTTGAGCTCAGTTTGAACAATGAAAAAGAATAACCTGCACTCCAACCCTCTCTCAAATGGATGATTCTGATGATCCTCCTGACAGCCATGCTTTAGATTTTGATTTATGTTCTTCCAAAGCTAAAATCAAAGATTCCATCTAGTGCTATTTTATGGCTCAGCTGTATTTTACATTTTTAGGTATTTTATGTTATTTTAAGTGATTTCCCTATCCACATTTGTTTGCAGCGCACTTGTCCTACTCTTACCCCCATTTTACTTCCTTTTGCAGCCCTTTAGCCCTTTCCAGGACTTTTTTAGAGGCATTTTCGTGCCCAAAAGTTCAGGTCCCCATTGACTTCAATGGGGTTCAGGGTCAAATTCGGGGTCAAGTTCGATCCCGAACCCGGACTTTTTTTTCAAAGTTCGGCCAAACCCGCCGGACCCGAACATCCAGGTGTCCGCTCAACTCTATTCAGAATGGAAGATATAATTAAAACCTTTATGTCCCTTAACCCCTTTGTTTCACTTACTTCAGCCCATATGTCTCTCAACTCCTTATGTCTCTTACTTCCATCCCCTTTGTGTCTCTCAACTCTCTCGGTTTTTGCTCTCCCCACTTTTGTTGCTCACTCACACTCTGTCTATAGTATGGCCTTGTAGACCACGGTATATTATCGTATCTTATTTATGCTCTCTGCTCATTCCCTGTCCCCTCCAGCAAGCAGTTCTTTGTCAGACCATGTAAAGTATAAAAAAAAGCCTCTACTGCAATCCACAGGAAGATGCTACAACGAGTGATGGGTATGAGCTCTGTGCACCATTGCCCCACCTGTCACTGGGAAATTGAACTGCCGCGGCTGGTGCTACTTAAGGTGGCCGTCTGTGTTGACCTATGGTACTGCTGGCCCTGCTCTCTGTAAAGTAGTAAATTCCCTTGTTACTTTCACTTCCCATATGTAAAATGCCCTCTCTTGCTTCTCTTTGTAGGTTTTTCTCATACTTCCTCTGTCAACTTCTCTTTTGAGGTTTGCAATTAAATAATAGCTTCATGTGGAACTTAGGGACTTAGCACTGCTTATCAACTGATACAGGCCTTCTCTCTAACACATGACTGGCCATCCGGGTACAAATGGAAAATCACAAATGGCCAGATGTAGTATAGCTCTGCACATCTGGGCTGAGCTTAGTGCACTGTGACCAATGCTTTGAAGTGGTTATGGTGCCTGGAGTTTGCATGTGCAGTGATTCTTTATAAAAAAAAGGAGATTGACCCCTCTGCTGCCAGAAGTATAACTCCACGTTAGGCAGTGTCATTGGGGTGCCATCAAACAGCCGGGAACTATAGTTCTAGGCTGGCTAATGTCAATTCTGTGCAACATTCATTGCACAGAATATCAGTCATTGTCTGAAAGTGTTCAGCTGATGCTTTTTAAGCCAGTGAATGGTGATGGCAACAGCTTCTGGCTTCTGCCATCTGCAGAAACTGGATGGGCATCACCTGACCTCCAGGGAACCTCGGGGTCCAGTGGGGACCGAGGTAAGGGGCAAACCTTTGCTAAATGGTTTGCCTCATTACCGGAAAACTGGGCCATGGTACTCCGGGCATCATAACCACTACAGCAGGCTGTAATGGTTATGGTGATTGGAGTAACCCTTTAATCTTAAATCCTTGTAGCTGTTCATGTATCAGTGCACACCACAAATAGACTGTTGGCCCCAACATCATTTCTCCTTGCCAATAAGTATTTGACCATCACCTACCTACGAGAGCTGGCAACTTTTCACACTGGGGACAAGTATAAATGAATGGCTTTTACCTTTGTGCACTGAAAACAGAGTGTAGATGGTCCTACTCACATGTAGCATGAAATATATTTATATAGATTCAGACTACTCTTTGTAGTTGGCTACCCCGGTCAGCCTCAGATATTGCTGTCTATTGAGAAATATTCCAGCTAGCCAGGTCAAGACTGGAGATTAATGAGGGCAAAGGCCTAGACCATGCACAACTAAATGCATACCTCCCAACATGTCAAATGTCCAAAGCGTTAATGGGATGTGAGTAATTTTATGTTAATGTTGGAAGTCCTGAGGAGTTTTTCAACTGCATACAAAGCCCTGCCAGCGACAAACAGAGAAGTCAGGAATTTCAGAATCGCCACCACAGGGGCTGAAACTGATTCCACGTCCCTAGCCAGGCACCAGCCAGCCCAAGCTCACCAAGCTAACCCATATGATTGTCTAGTTCCGGGAGCCCATGCATCTGCCAACAATCGTTGAGTAGCCTCCAAAACCCACTGGACTTCCCAGGGTCCCCTGAAATCCACCATGCCATGAGATGGAGGGATCTGTCCACCAACAGAGGGTGACAACCACCCACTGGATCGCAAAGAAGGCCTTGGAAAGATGGCAAGAGCCTGGGACAATCCACCGACATCTCCAGAAGTTGAGGGAACCACGACTGCAACCCCCAAAATGGAGCCACAAGCACCAGTTCGGTTTGTTGGCATTGAACCTGAAGGAGTGTGCGTGTAATCATGGAGAAGGGGGGAAACGCTTACAGGAGACCCCCTTGCCAGTCTTACAGGAAAGCGTCCACTGCCTCTGCCATCAGGTCTGGTCTCCAGCTGAAATATCGCGGGAGCTGGGCGTTGAGCCGTGAGTCGAAGAGGTCGAAAACAAAAGGACCCCAGAGAGACAATACAGTTCCGTGCCAAATTTCTAGTCACTGTTGTCCGAAAGATACCGTAAATTCTAATCCGCCTGGACATTGTGTAGGCCTTTAGATTTTCAGCTTGGACCACCAAATTCCAAGCTACACAGAACTCCCAAAATTCTCTCGCCAGTCTGGTCAAGACTGTCGACTGGGTGCCGCCCATGTGGTTGATATACCTCACCGCCGAGATGTTGTCCATGTGGAAGCGAATGCACGCCTGTGCCTGGTCCAGAAGTTCCAACGTGTTGATGTGGAGCCGGGATTCGGAGTCTGTCCAACGAACTCCCGTCTAAACACCTTCGCAGTGGGTACCCCAGCTGTGGAGACTCGCATCAGAGTCTATGGTGAACTCTGGTTGTGAACCAAAAATCGCCCTGCCGTTCCATGCCGACAGGTTCACGATCCACCACTGCAGTTTGTCCCTCGTTTCGCCATCCAAGGTAACCATATTCGTGTAAGACGCATCCTCTCGCAGATGAGCTATCTTCAACCTTTGGAGTGCCCTGTAATGGAGAGGGGCCGGGAACACCGCCTGGATAGACAAGGCCAGCGGGCCAATAAGCCGTGCCAAGTGACGCAGGGTGATTCTCGGATGGAGGAGCGCCCTGCGAAGTTCCTTACGAAACGTCCGAATCTTGGAAGACGGAAGGCTCAACGATTCCTCCTCCGAATCCACGAGGAACCCAGAAATTCCATGCGCCTGGATGTGTTCAGGCAGGATTTTTACCACCAAGGCGCAGAGCAGAGACCAAAAGGAAGACATGTAAAGCGTCAAACTCTGTCCTTCCAATGAAGTAGATCTCGAGAAGTTTCGGCTCCCGGCACCGTCAGTTACGCGTCCTTCAAATCTAGTTTTGCCAGCCAATCTTCGTGCAGGAGTATGTCCCTCAGAAGATGGATGTCCTCCATCTTAAAATGGCGGTAGCGAACTATAGCATCGACGCCTTCGGGGTCCAGAGGGGCCAGCTCGATTGCCTCCTTGTCATGGAGGGCAGACAATTCCTTGTCGATCAACCTGCGGTCTCTGAGTGAGAAACAGATCGGCCGAGGAGTTGGAATATCGCAAGGTGTGTCTGAGGTAATTGTTGACCAAACTGGGAAAAGATGACATAGTCTGCCCCCTACACAAACTTTTGTCTACGGAAACCTCGTCTCCTGGAAATTGGAGCGGTGCTGGAAAGAGTCTTGTCCCGAGCCATGGGATTGGAAATAGTTACGCCCGGCCAGACGGCCCCTGAATCTGCCGGCCTTGGGAGAGACCTGCCCCTGGAATACCCTTCTTATGAAAGATTGGGCCTTATCAAGGGCAGTAAACGCCCCTACAAAGCATCTCAGATCTTTAATAGACCAAATAATAAGCCCTGGGCGTCTTTACCAGCTTCAGTGAGGGCGAGATTGGCCAACTTGGGCTTTATTTTAAACACTGCCTTTATGGAGTTCCATGGACAAATCGCTCTCTGGACCCAACCATGGAGTTCCTCGGGTCTACCATACGGTTTTCAACTCTGGCGTCCTCCGCCAAGTCAAACAATTTCGCAAGGGGGCCAAAAACATCAAGGTGTTTACCTTGGCACGATATAATTGCCGAATCCATCGATATAATTGCCGAATTTTCCTTTACGTGGGTTCCAACCCAATTTAGTCAGAAACTGAGTCATCTTAGGGCAGTGATGGCAAACCTTTTTGAGCCCGAGTGCCCAAACCGGAATACATGCCAACTTTTTTTTCCTCAAAGTGCCAACACGGCAATTAAACCTGAATACTGAGGTTTAAGTTTAGAAAAAATAACTCGTACAGTTGTCCAAACTAATTAACAACTTTTGTTTCAAAAGAACACAACAACAGAGAGTTCAATGATACAAATTTTAAATAATGGATAAAATTAAGCTTATTTTTATTAGTATCTCCAACAAATGCAATACATACACATACAGACTGCTGAGTACACACACACAGACTGCTGAATACATACACACAGACTGCTGAATACTTACACACACAGTCTGCTGAATACACACACACAGTCCACTGAATACACACACTGCTGAGTACACACAGACTGCTGAATACATACACACAGACTGCTGAATACACATACACACAGTCTGCTGAATACACATACACACACAGTCTGCTGTACACATACACAGACTGCTGAATACACACACACAGGCTGCTGAGTACACACACACACACAGACTGCTGAATACATACACACACAGTCCGCTGAATACACACAGTCTCCTGAATACATACACACACAGTCCGCTGAAAACACACACACAGTCCACTGAATACACACACACAGTCCACTGAATACACACACTGCTGAGTACACACAGACTGCTGAATACATACACACAGACTGCTGAATACATACACACACACACACAGACTGCTGAATACACGCACACACAGACTGCTGAATACACACACATACAGACTGCTGAATACGCACACACATACTGCCTTTAGGGGTGTAGTTTTGTGTGTGGGGTGCTGTGTGTGGTGTGCTGTGTGTGAAGGGTACTGTGTGTCTGAAGGGTGCTGTGTGTGTTTGTGTGAGGGGTGCTGTGTGTGTGTTTGAGGTGTGCTGTGTGTGTGTGTGTGAGGGGTGCTGTGCTGCGTGGGGAGGAAGGGGTGCTGTGCTGCATGGAGAGGTAGGGGTGCTGTGCTGCGTGGAGGGTAGGGGTGCTGGGTGGGGGTAAGGGTGCTGTGCTGTGTGGGGGTAGGGGTGCTGTGCTGTGGGGGGTAGGGGTGCTGTCTGTGTGTTGGGTAGGGGTTCTGTGTGTGCGTTGGGGGAAGGGGTGTTGTGTGTGTGGTGGGGTAGTGGTGCTGTGTGTGTATGGTGAGTTAAGGGTGCTGTGCTGTGTGTTGGGGTAGAGGTGCTGTGCTGCATGTTGGGTAGGGGTGCTGGGAAGGGGTAGGGGTGCTGTGCTGTGTGGGGGTAGGGTGCTGTGTGTGTGTGTTGAGGGGTAGAAATTTGCTCTGTGTGTGTGTGTGTGTGTGTTAAGGAGTAGGAGTGCTGTGTGTGTGTAGAGTGAGTGCTATTGTGTGGGGGGGTAGAGGCTGGCTGTGTGTGAAGTAGGGGAACTGTGTGGGGCCTAAAGGGGTACTACGTGTGTGTGAGGTAAAGGGACCTGTGTGTTAGATGGAGGTAGGGGTGCTGGGCTGTGTGGGGTGGGGTGCTGTACTGTGGGGTAGGGTGCTGTCTGTGTGTTGGGTGGGGAGTCTGTGTGTTGGGTGGGGTGCTGTGTGTTGAGACAGGGGGTATTGTGTGTGGGGGTGGGGTGCTTTCTATGTGGGGGTGCTGTGTGTGGGCTTGGGGGTGCTGTTTGTGTGGGGGTAGGGGTACTGTGTGTGGGGTGGGTAGGGGTGCTGTGTGTGTGGAGGGGGGGTAGGGGTACTGTGTGTGGGGGGGGAAGGGGTGCTGTGTGGGGGGAGGTTGAGGTAAAAAAAAAAAGGTATATTAAGTCTGTATCCCCCCCTTCCTCCCTCCCTCCTTCTTACCTCCCTCTCTCCTTCTTACCTTTGATGAAGGAGGGGGGACACAACCCTCTCTGGTGGTCTGGTGGTGGTAAGTACAGTAGGTCCTCCCTCCCGCCTGCGCGATGCTGTCTGGAGCGTTGCCATCGTAACGCGCAGCAACGCTCCTCACAGATTGCTTGCGGGAGGACAGGAGAGCTGCTTCCTAGAATCCTCCCCCTGACTCCCGACCCGGAAGCAGAGTAGGCGTCTGCCGTTTTGGGCAGGCAGGTGCCTACTCTGCATTGATGGCGAACCTATGGCCACGTGCCCACAGAGAGCGTTGTGTCCCCCCTCCTTCATCAAAGGTAAGAAGGAGAGAGGGAGGTAAGAAGGAGGGAGGGAGGAAGGGGGCGTGCCATAGGTTCGCCATCACTGTCTTAGGGTCTACCTCCAGGGTGTCACATACTTTGTTAGGCACTACAGGCCTGGGACACTCTGCTCTAAGTTTGTTGCAGGCCGCCTTGCTGAGTGGACGCCATACCCAGTTCTCAAGGTATCGGGCCTCATGGTCCACAGGGAGCCACCCAGCCGACCTTGGTCGAATGGCTCACCCAATGGGTCCATGAGGGCAGTCCCCGCGTCTGTGGAAGGAGCAGCCCCCATATCGCCTCCGGACATCTCCGTCTGAGCGGAGAAAAAGAGGTCAAGGCCCAACTCAGCGGAATCCCTCTCAGAGTCGCTCTCATTCTCCTCTGCAGCCTCCTTACTAGACCCAATTTCTGAGTCGGAGTCGCTCTCTTTTTGTGCTCTTGCACATTTCCATCGATGCGCCCGTTCTGCCTGGCTAGAAAGGCTCTATTGCATGGATTGGACACGCTTTCTGGGACGTAAGGGTTAATCACAAACCAGGAAAAAAATGTAAATAGGAGAGATCTCACCAGGGTCCAGACCAGCAATAACTACACTAGACAGGCAAGGTAAAATGGGGGAGGAGAGACAAAACCGGAAGGAAAAACACAGTCCCCAAAGCTCACGAGACTCGCGGAGGCAAAAAAAAACACGAACGCAGCTAAAACTATTACCAAATGGGTGCATGGGCTCGCGAATGAAGCTTGCTCACGGGTCGAACATGTCCAGTAAGTCAAAATCCGCAAACGGGTGAAAACAGCCGAACGTTCTGTTACAAGTCGCTAACCAAAAGCGGCCGTGAAACAAGCGGTTCAGGCATTCTTTCAAGCAAACGGCCGAACGCCAGCCACACACTGGTCAAACGGAGCCAAACATGGGGGCCAAAAAGGGCATCAAATGGCGCCAAAAGGGTCCGGGACTCCAAAGAGCCCCAGAAACAGAGGGAAAGCACAGGAGTACCAAAAGAAAAACAGAGCAGGAAAAAGGCAGGAAAAAACTCATAGCAGGTACCAAAACAGAAGTATAGATGAAAGAAAAATAAAAAAGTGAGAAAGGATAGGGGTACAATAAAAGACCCCCAAACAGGTTAAAAGAGAGCATTCAGCTGTTCTGGGACCCAGAATCTACCATAAACGTAGTAAATACAAACTGAAAATACATGTAATATAACAGCAAATACTAACAAATCACCAAATTAGCCAAAAAAATAAAAACACAGAACAGGGAAAATTAGGTACTTATCTGACTGTGGAGCAGCAAAAAAGAGGGAGATCTGAAAGTGGTGCCTACTATTATACTGGGACTTGGCTGGGAGTGGCCTATGTTACTATGTATGCATTATTTTTTTCATTCTGTTTGTATTCTTTGCTGCTATTGGTGGACAGTAAAGAAAGTGTGGGGGCGGGTAGGG
Source organism: Pelobates cultripes (assembly GCA_933207985.1). Classification (NCBI taxonomy): domain Eukaryota; kingdom Metazoa; phylum Chordata; class Amphibia; order Anura; family Pelobatidae; genus Pelobates; species Pelobates cultripes. The sequence goes on along the minus strand of OW240916.1, from coordinate 75,954,766 downwards.
GTACTGTGTGTGGGGGGTAGGATCTTGTATTAAAATTGATATTTGATCAAACTATGATTTTGCTACAAGTTGCATACAAGCTGTATGTAAGGTAAAATATCACAGAAGGTGTCCTTACTAACCCCGTATGGTCAGGAAGTGGCACTCCAGATATTTTGTACTACATCTCCTCTTATGCTTTGCCAGCATTATGGGAGATGCAGTTCACAGCATCTAGAGTGCCAGAGGTTACCTACCCCTGCTCTAGAAAGCACTTAATAATTATGATTTTTTTTTCCACCTTGAAGGAACACTAAATCTCCCTGCAGGGATTAAGGTTTATTTAATTATGATTTTTTTTTTTTTGTCATTGATCATCAAAATAATACTGAAGTGGAGAAGCATCTATGTTTTAAAAATGGATGTACAAAGGAAAAGCAGCTAAGTATTGATTGCTTAAGATGACACATCTTTTAAATACGCTCTAATTAGGCTCTTAGATTGCTAGTAATAATCCCATAATCACCTGAATGGAATGTGCGCAATTATAGAATGATTTCAGATTAAAAACACCTGTTTATGGAAGAGCTCAGAGCTTGTTAGACATTATATAAAAACAGACTCCATCATGTCAGGAATTCTTGGAGATTCTACATGCAAGTAAAGATCAGTACTAGAAGACAAAAAAAAGAGGTGTATTAACAGAATGGTCTGGCTTAATACACAGAAACTCAGTGGAAGAGAGTGGAAATGTAGTCCAAGACAAAGCCTATGTTTAAGGAGACCAGATAATCACAAATATGATTAGACAAGCCAAATCAAGGCTACCAGAGAACTGTGAACATGAGTACCAGATGAGTCAAAACCAGAACATCACAAAATAGCAGCCAAGAAGGAACCGTGAAAAAGTGCAGAGTAAAGCCAAATGGGGATTTATTTGGGAAACCTACATCGCACCACTCCTGCAACTCCAGAACATATGTTTGCATTGAGAACCAGCGCATGCTGTTATCTTTGCAGCACACAAATGATGCAAGTGCTGGTGAAAATAAGCTGATAGGGTAATTCAATAGTAAGGGCATTGGTGCCATAGAAGGCACAAAAATCAGGATCCTGTCACACTTAAGAGCACTCACTGTCTGTAAAATCCTGAACAGAGCACCAATAAATTCCAGGATATCTGGCAGGTGGCATTGCTAAGCAGTTGGGATGGGTTTGTTAGGGCATTATCTCCTAGAATAATATCCTCTCCAATGTACTAAATAATGGATCTATTCCAGGAGTCAATGATAAACTATACCTTATACTCCTCATGGCCATCTATCAATACAGGACTAGGATAGTTATTGTTTGGAGTGAAATACATACAAGTCAAATGTATGTGGAAGAGGATATGAAAAGAATTGGGGATGTGATGATTTCAAAACTATGGGAAGGAGTATTTCAAGGTTTTTTGTTTTTTTTTTATAACCTTAGGAGGGTGATCTCCAAGAAAGGTACCCTAAGACATATATTCTGAGTGGATAAACAGACTTTATCTCCAACTGGCAACAGTACCCCCTCAAACACTGCCCACTGGCAAGATAATGATCAGAATAATGAGTGTAAAAATGCTGAATCAGTCAAGGTACATTCATATAAGATGTGAAGATTCATGAGTAACCTCTTTATTGTACTAGGTGTTAGAGTTTCCCTGTAGAGTCCATGTTGGATTGCATTTCAAATTCCTCCTACCCAATGATCAGAACTACAGATGGAGGAGAATGTAAGTAGTGAAGCAAAGATGTGTAAAACAAAGTGGAAAGCGTAACTCAGGAGATAATGCCAATGCATAAACCACCAGTTTCATACTACAAAACACTTTGTAGATTCCATTAAACAAAAGGAGTCTTATGAGGTGAAACTCGTAGTCTTTCATAACACACAGTAGCTGTATGTTGCTGAAAATCAGCTTGAGTCTTATGGATATCTGCTCTTTAGGTTAGAGTGCATTCCTTTCAGGACTATGCAATCAACTGAGTTTCTCTGACAGTGTTTCCTGAGGTATACAATGAATCTGAATATTTCTATAGCAAAAATCTTTCCTAATTCAAAAGAGGAATAAAGTGGACTATTTTGGAAAATTGATCAATAACCACGAGAATGATTGTTTTCCCTTACAAGTGAAGTTTCACTATGTAATCCATGCATTTGTAAGTCCATGTTTTTTTTGGGCATAAGCAATGGCTCAATACAGAAAATAAATAAATGTGCTCAGACCAAGAAGGAACCCCTGAAAAGGCAAGAATAAAGCCAAATAGGGACTTAATTACAAATACTATCAGACCGAACGTTTTGACCCGTAACACACGCAGTTGGAGATGTATATAGAGCAGCTATCGCCTTAGAGGCAAAGTCACCTAAGCCATATTTTGACAGAGTGTGGAACATAAAGTCCCAATCCACCCTGTCAAATGCTTTCTCAGCATCAAGTCCCACGAATACTGCAGTTGTTTTTTAGTTTTAACCACTGAGATTAAATTTAAAAGTTTCCTAATGTTATCTGAGCCCTGTCGCCCCTGGATAAAACCTGTTTGACCAGAATTGATCAGAATGTGGCTATGTTGATTCAATCTTTCCACTAAAATCTTAGCATAAATCTTAATATCCACATTAAGTAGGGAAATGGGTCTAAAGTCCCTACATTCAGGGGTTAGATTGTTTGTTTTGAGGATTATTATTTGAGCTTCCAAAATTTCTGGATGTGCTCGACCATTCTTCTTAATTTCATTTAAAGTTTGACACAGATAGCTGGAGATATCCTCTTGACAAAGTGAATAAAATTGATTAACTAGGCCATCAGGTCCCGGAGCTGAGCCAAATCTCAATTTAGAGATATCCCATTTAACTTCCTGTTCCATTATTTCTTCATTTAATTTTGCCAACTCTGTTTGAGAAACCCTGGGAAGATAGATCTTATCTAAAAATTCCGCAATTCTCCTTTTTTTCCCACTAACATCTATATTAGAGGAGTTCAAATTATAAAGATCATAGTAATATTTCTCAAAACATGCGGCGATATCATCAGGTTTAACAAACTGTTTTTTATTACATAATAACTTGTTTATTCTATCATTGTTTAATTTTTGTTTCAACTTACTAGCCATCAATTTCCCTGCTCTATTTTTGCCATGTAATTCTCGAATTTTATTTATCTTTAGATCAGATGGAGATTTTTTATTTTCTCTATCCAATAACACCAGTTCTATATGTAAGTCTGTTAGCGATTTACCTCTCTGGTTCTTTAAAACTGATTGCCATTTTATCATTACCCCTCTTATATAAGCTTTATAGGAAAGCCATACTATTTCTTTAAAATTTACGGTTCCATCATTTCTTTAAAAAAAACAAAAAAAACCCAGCCGTTTCATTTTTTACGTTTTTAATTATTTCCTCATCTTTTAATAATTCTATATTCATCCTCCATGATCTCTTGTTCTTAACGGTGGATATCCAAACTTACTTCAACCAGACCATGATCAGACCAAGTGATCACCCCTATTTCTGAATGTTTAATCTTTGAGATGCCCTCCTGCCCATCCACAAAAATATAGTCCAATCCACTATACATTTTATGTCTATGTGAAAAAAATGAGTAGTCCCTCTCTAAAGGGTGGAAAGTTCTCCATGTATCATAAAGATTATATTTTAACAATACTTTATTAAACTTTTTAGAATTTTGAACTAGATGAGGATCCGATTTTATCTCTCCCATAAAGTTTCTATCTACGGATGGATCCAAAGGCAAATTAAAGTCTCCGCAGACGACTAGAGTCCCTAAAGAATTTTTTCATTTCTTTCAATGTCTGAGTAATAAATTGAATTTGCCCTTTGTTAGGGACATGCATATTTAAGATTGTAAATTTCTGGGAATTAATCAGACCTGCCCATAGTAAATATCGTCTTTCTTTATCATTTATGAGAATATCTTCTTTTTTTATTAATATTTTATTAAATATTATTGAAACCCCTCTCGATTTACTTTTAGAGTAAGTAGCATCATAAGGATTAGAATAATATCTATTACCAAAAAAGGGAATTTTATTAGTCTGCCAGTGAGTTTCTTGCATTCATATAACATCCGGTTTACCCCTAAACAGGTTTTTAAAAGCTATACTTCTTTTGCCCATTGTGTTTAAACCCTGGACATTTTGACTAATAATCCTGAGAGTCATAGCTGTCAGGATCATCATTGTGCTTTACACAATATTATGTATTTGGGTCTGGATATCCCTTGTCTGTACTGCGTTCTAGGAAGCACTGGTTATTTCAGCCCCAGTGCACTGTGTCACAGCCTTGGGGATTTCTGTCCTGAGTCCCCTCGGCCTGTGTCGAATTGCAAAGGGTGCTTTAACTCTGCGTGCCGGACTCCCACTCCAGGTAAGATCTATTACAGTACAATCTGACCATATGGAGTCCGCAGAATTGAAGATTACTGTTGCAGCCTCGACCCAGCAAGTTTCCCAGCTCACCCAGGCTTTGCAGGGAGAGTAGCCTATGACTCTGGACTCTCTGAACCGCTGGTTGCTCTACCCGAGAAATTTTCTGGGATCCGGTCTAAGTATGATACCTTCAAAGTCGATTGCGAGGTCCTGTTCTCCCAGAGACCACTTACCTATGCCACGGACGTCATTAAAGTGAGGACAGCGATTACCTTGTTGTCGGGGCACCTTAAGATTTGGGCCCACCAGTTGTTACTCACCAAAAGCCCAGTCCTGGATTCCTGGGAGTCCTTTATTCAGTCCCTGGGTTTACAATGTAACAGGACACAAAAGTCCTATGTATATAGATCACCTCCTGTTGCTTCACATATATTGCAACTCGGACTGGAAATCGACTACACTACTCCTTTCACTCGGACTGGTGTTACAGCTAACCCTACCACTCTAAAAACTCCCGAAACACCTGAAACATCGTATACATCTGGGAGGGAGGCCGAGGAACCCATGGAGATTGGACTGGTTACGTTCCGTCAGTCATCTCAAGAAAGGACAAGAAGGAGGGTGCATGGACTGCGTTATTATTGTGGGGAGAAGGGACATTTAATATCTTTTTGTCCCATTCGTCCATCTAGGCCTTAGGTTCTACGTCTGGGTACTACTCTGGCATATCCTATGAGACCTGTCTGCCAACATGCTGCCTGTCCTTGCTTGACCACTCTGACCAATCCTCAGCCTTCTACAGTTGTTGCTCCTGAGGTCGTGCAGGAATCTGTTACTAAAAAACCTGAGATCTCTATTTCTACTAAAGATTCTGCTTCTAAGAAGACGAGCACCACAACCACTACAACTCCTGTCGAGGAAGACCCCCCTTCTGGCTGTACCTATGCCTCTAATAGGACTCTAGTCCGGAAGGAGGACTTGCAAGTATCTGAAAAGGCCCTACAAGCTATGACCTGCTAGTTCCACTAAGACCAAGAAATCCAAAAAGTAACCTCCTGGGTCGTAAATTGCGTTCCTCTTCTCGCCTACAGCATCTTTGAAGGGAGGGTAATGTCAGGATCACCATTGTGCTTTACACAATATTGTGTATTTGGGTCTGGCTGGAATCAAACCTGAGTTTCCTGCATCCCAGTCAGTATCCTTATATTGGGCTCCACGCATCTTTGACTGTTTCTGGTTGCTCCTGGGTTCCTGTAATCTGAGCCTGTACGTCTGGAACTTGCACACCTATTCCTGGTTCCTTGATGATTGGCTGAGACTCCCTATTTAAACCCCGCAAGGCTGGTTCTCGTTGTCAGATCGTGTTTTCTGTTCCTGTTTGGTTTCACTGCTATTCATCTGACTCCTGGTTTTGATCCCCTGCTCGTCTACCGTTTTCGCCTGATTGCCGCCTGTCCTGACTTCTGATTCTGATACTGATACTGACTACTCTTCTGGATATCCCTTGTCTGTACTGCGTTCTAGGAAGCACTGGTTATTTCAGCCCCAGTGCACTGTGCACTGGTAAGATCCTTGACAATAGCGAACCAAACTCACCACGACTCTGAGGACCATCTAACCCACCTCCATCAGCACCTCCCACCCCATATCTCGGAACCTCCCAAATAACATAATAAACACATTTGCACCCATTCATCCATAAAATAAATGATGTGATACAATCATCTTCTTTAAGGATCAACCTACTTAGAAAGACCCCACTTCTCACTCTACCACCTCTAGAAGTGGCGGATAAATCTAAGTTTCGTCAAACTACCTCAGTTCGAGACCTTGGCGAAGGTCTCTCGTCAGACTAGACAGTGGTCTTTATATTTATCCTCAACAACAGTCCAAAGTAAAGCCCTTCTTATCTATATCACATAATAAAATAGATAAAAATAATCTAACATAACAAATAAAACAAATTCTACATGAAGACTCAAAGAGCCACAAGGACCAGAAGCCAATCCTCATAAGAAGAAGGGGAAGAGGAGGGAATAGGGGAAAAAAACCATATCGTAGCCCACTCTCCAGATTCCCATCCTCTTTTCTTCTGTGAGTATAGAAGGCCATATGAACGCACTTATAAACCAGAGTGCCACTTTAAACAACAAACAAATTGAGGTAGGAGAGAAAATACATCAAAATTGTCTATCATTCCTGGGGATTTACCAACTGTGCTAAATATTCCATTGAATGTGTCAAAATATACAATTAAATCTAAATACTTTCTATACTAAAGATTCTGCTGTGGTATCCCCCTTGATTTGTGATAAACATTTAATCCATAGTAATAACTTATTTTGTGCAATTTTCCAGTGCAAAAAAAAAAATTATATTTACTCTGATGTAATACATAACTATAAATTTAAACCCATAAGGGCCCTTCAGGGCCGTTTTATAAAACCTTAATTTACCCTTAGTTAAATCCTTAACTAAATTTTACCTATCTACCAGTGCTGGATTTCCATTAAGATAGCTCAATACTATAAAAAGGGCAAACCATTTAATACTGATATCCCTTAACTGTCAGGCGGTATCTCTTCCGGGTTCGACATTCCCGCTATGTGGAGCCAGCCCCGCCCCCTTCTGACGCGGCTCTCTGACACTACTTAGAGAGACCTCGCCAGAGAGAAAGTGCTTGGTGATTGTGGGACCTACTTCCGGGTATAGACGCCGGCTCCACAAGCTTCTCTCACAAGCCTTCCTAAACCTTTGAACACAAAAGGATTATGCTTCATCCGCTAGAGGATTACTGGAGAACGGACACTTTACCATTGAACAAATGGACACTAATACTGATCTCTTGGAGGACAACTCACATTAATCTTAAGTATAACTTCCAATCTATTATCTGGAATCTCAGTTATTAATGGACTGTTTCTTGCTTGCTCAAATCCTCTCTGCTACATACACATTAATTATATTGAGGATAACTCCCATCAAGCTTAACCACTTTGAAGTGTTTCTTGCTTTGCAAATATTCTCTGCTACCTGCATACTAATTCTATTGAAGATTATTCCTATCAACCTAAAAGAATATTATTCAATACATCTCTGAGGAAATACTTATTGATGAACTTTGTATTGTTTGCTATAACCAGCAATTTCTTCTTATTGAATTATTACCTATATGCTTTTCACTTAAGTTTATCACAATCATTAAAACTTCGTTTGATTCTCTAATTGCCAGCAATCCTCTCTTTTCTTAAAGCTACAGTATTGATTATTTTTAAGATTCTCAGTTTCTTCACTATTGTAATTAAGGAGTTCTACAAGCTGCAGTTAAGTTCCAATTCTAAAAACCCTAGTAGCATAACATTAACCCAGCAAAGCTAACTCATTTTGTGCAGTTTTCCAATAAATTAATATAATAGGTAATAGGTAATATTAAAATGTTACTCCAAAACAAACTTTGACATAGTTTCATAAATACATAATTATTACTAACAATTACCTTAATATAAACTTTCGGTCTGAAAGGTTTGTCATCTCAAATGGTACTAGGTAAGGTTGCCATTGTCTCCACTAATTTTTGCTCTTATCAGTGAGTCACTGGCGTGTGCGATAAGGGAATCTCTTGATATAACAGGAATTGTTGTAAATCGAAAATCCCATGTAATCTCTCTTTATGCTGATGATGTAATAATAACAATAGAAAATCCGGAAAAATTCCTAATAGCCCTTCAAGAGTTTATAACTGTATATAGTGAAATCTCTGATTATAAATTAAATGTAAAAAAATCGGTGTGCCTTAATATGGGGCGGTCTGAGAAAAACTTTCTTAGCCAACTATATCAGTTTAATTGGCAATATTCAATAACTCATTTAGGAATTAAACTATTTGCTGAAATGAAAAAAACTATAACAGTTAACTTTTAATTTAGTTTATTCTAATATAATGCAAGTGCTAGCTACATGGAAAAATCTTAATATTTCCTGGTCAGGTAGAATAGCAGCGATTAAGATGACTATATTACCTAAGATCACCTATATTATGCCATGCATACCTTGGCAGTGTCCCGTTTATTTGTTGAATAATCTACAACGGGCGATAGATGTATTCATCCATCTAGAACAAAAGAATGCGAATTAAGATATCAATTTTGGTCAAAAAAATTATTTCTGGTGGTGGGATTGCATACCCAGACATTAAGAAATATCAGGAAGCCTCCCTTCTGGCACATACATTGAGATGGGAGGAAGAGGTACAAAACATTAATTGGGTATCGATAGAAGCCTTCTTTTTTAAAGAAACACATCTGAACTCAATTATTTTTCGAGATGATTTATCCAGCGGTCTAGTGCATAGTAAAACTTCACCATGATGGCATATTCTCAAAGGTTGGCGGAATTTGAATCGCAAATACTCCCTGATTCCATTCCCAAGTCTGATCACGCCTATTTTATGGATTCAGGAAAAGATTAATTCTCCTTTGTTAGAGATATTATTAAAGGTAGGATGTAGATACTTAAGAGACTTATATGATAATAATGAATTCCTTCCATTTGACTATATTCAGTCTAACTTTAATATTCCAGCTAACATGTGGTTAGAATATAATACGTTGAAATTGAGTATTTATTCATCGAGTTATCGCCTAAAAGAGTTTAGACAGTTGACTCCTTGTGAAAAAATATGTTCAACAAATAGGAAGCATATGCTTTTTAAATGTTTTAGTCTTTTGAGAGATGGGGATTTGAATACCAAATGTCTAAATATGAGAATTTGGGAAGAAGAATTAAATCAATCCTGGCCCATGGAAATATGGTCGGCTGCTTCCATCTTAACGGATAAATTAATTAAATATGTCTCATACAGGGAGTTATACTTTAAAATTGTAAACGGTAGATGGTATGTAACGCTGTTTAAACTTTGGCAAATGAAGAAAGAAGAGGTTGTAACTAAGTAGGCTCAGCGATACATATGTGGTGGGTCTGTCCTCATATACAAAAGTATTGGAAGGAGGTAAAATATGGGGTGTCTCGTATCATTGGTGAAAAGATTAATTTAACCCCAGAACTGGCTCTGTTTCGCTTCATACCTAGTTACCGCACAAAAGAACTAAAATCCCTCCTGCTATGTATTTTTTCAATAGCGAAATGGTTGATTGTTGTAAATTAGAAAGCAGGGAGGTTGCCAAAATGGTCAGATGTGGAAAGGGTGATGCAGAGAAACAGAGCATTAGAAAGAGAGGATGGACAGATTGGAGATGAGAGTTGGGTAGAGTACAGGTTATTATTTGAAAATTGGGTTTATCAGCATATTAAGATATTTTGTATTGTTTGATAGACTGTTGTATGTTTCTTTTTTATGTGTAACCTGTCCCAAACCAATACCTATGTTGTGTGGGTTGTATGTAAATGATTCTTATGTACTATGTGAGAAAACTAATAAAAATTTATACAAACTTAAAAAAATTACAAATACTATATTACATCCTTACTGTGTCTAGAGAATGTTGTCACATTGTCGCTTGAATGACACAACTGCTAAGGAGAATGAAATATTATGATCCAATTGATGTGAGTAAGGACATTTGATGGAATTGGAGGTGCAGGTGTGACTGAGGAGTCCAGGATAGACTTGGAAGAACAAAACCCACTGGGAGAAGAAATCTGCACAAACAACTGCAGACTCCCAATTCCCTGGAAGGTAACATTACAAGTAGAGACTGAAAAAAAGACAACCGTGCCTGATTCATTCATGTTTATCAGTGACACTCTGCAGCTTCCAGGATCAACGACCTTTGAAGAGAGTTGTGCATGCTCGGAGGTGATTAGAATCCGACAGAAACTTATCCAAACCAAGAACACTGACAAGCTAGAGCATGTTGATAAGCTGTATAGTGAAGTCATGGTGTCCAATACTAGATGCCACGTTATATCTAGTGCCAAGGTAATTACCGAAACCTGATACAAACTCAGACCTGCACACAAAGTCAGGACCTAGTAGAAATGATAGAATGCTTCCAGAGCAGATTTGACCATGGAATATTGACTAGACATGTGCAATTCGTTTCGTTCCGAATGTCAATTCTGACTAATTTCGGGCAATTTGGACATTTGGATACTTCCGAAGCCGAAGTTACGAAGTGTCAAAGTGCCAAAGAACAGTATTGCCGAAGTACTAATATACCTACCCAGTGGAAGAATGAAGAATGTTACACTGTATACAAGTTTAAATAAAAAGTATACAAACAAAAAAGGATTCAGCTGTAAGCATTTGCAACACGTACAACAATCAAGTAACACACATTCATATAAAATGTTAGTTACTTAGCCAATGGAATGACAGGAATGAATAAGTAGATAACTCCCTAATTCCCAAGCTGTGTAATTTGACTCATAACAACACTCTGATTGGTTAATTGAAAGTAACCAATCAGAGAGTTATGAGTCAAATTACACAGCGTGAGAAAATTCCAAAGAACTTTCCCATGCTGTGTAAAATGACACAGAACACTCTGATTGGCTGGATTTCAAGCTAACCAATCATAGTGCTGTGACAGGTAAATGTAGAGATGTACCTGTCAGAGTGCTCTGAGCCTAATTTTTTTCCAGGTACCTAGTTAAATGTACCCCTCACTATTTTAGGGTTAGGGGGGTAGGTAGGGGTTAATTCTTTTGGGGAGGGAGGTGACTAGGGGTTTAGGGACCCCGAGTCACCTGGGAGGGTTTAAACTTTTATTTAGGGCCCCAACCCACCACTCAGGGGTAGTGGACAGGGGGAGGACAATAGGCCCCCCTTATTGGTATTTAGGGCCCCCACCCACCGCTCAGTTGTGGGAGCCAGTGGGGGAGGACTATAGGTCCCCCCCTTATTCTAACTTAGGGCCCCCACCCACCGCTCAGTGGTGGTGGGACAATTGGTCCCCCCCTTATTCTAATTTAGGGCCCCCACCCACCGCTCAGGGGTGGGGGCCAGGGGAGGAGAACAATAGGTCCCCCCTTATTGGTATTTAGGGCCCCCACCCACCGCTCAGTGGTGGGGGCCAGGGGGGAGGACAATATGTTCCTCTCCCTTATTCTAACTTAGGGCCCCCACACGCCGCTCAGGGGTGGTGGGACAAAAGGTCACCCCCTTATTTTACTTTAGGGCCCTCACCCACCGTTCAGGGGTGGAGGCTGGGGGGGCAAGAGGTCCCCCCTTCAGGCTAGAAGCCCCCACAATAGGTCCCCCCCTTATTTTACTTTAGGGCTCCCACCCACCGTTCAGGGGTGTGGGCTTGGGCGGGGGCATAATTTACTAATACTAAGTAAACTTTACTTAGTATTAGTAAATTTGTCTGAAAGACCAATTTAGGTCTTTCAGCCTTTTAGTAGATAGCTCCCTAATACGGTGGAAATTAGGGAGTTATCTACTTATTCATTCCTGTCATTCCATTGACTGGCTAAGTAACTTACATTTTATATGAATGTATGCTACTTGATTGTTGCAAATTACAGCTGAATCCTGGCTATGTTTGTTTACTTTTTATTTAAACTTGTATACAGTGTAACATTCTCATTCTTCCACTGGGTAGGTATACTAGTACTTCAGCAATACTGTGCTTCGGAACTTCGTCAATTCAGCTATTCGGACATTCGGAAGTGTCCTAATGTCCGAATTGCACAAAATTCGGCCGAATTGACATTCGGAACGAAACGAATTGCACATATCTAATATATAATATAAAAGGTTAATTAAGATATGTAATAAAAAAAAAAAAAACTTGTTAAAAAAAATCTGAGTTTCTAAGAATTGTGGGGCACAGAGTCTGCGGCTCAAATTTCCAATTGATTTATTTTTAATTTGAATTAAAAAACACTATTACCACCTGTCAGGATCCTATCCTGACAAATCAAAACATGTTTCATTTCTTGTTTTATTTTTATTACAGTTCCAGTTTACGCCACTAGTGGCCTCCCTAGCCACTAGTCACCTCAGTCTCTCTCACCTGCATAGCATGACAATCTAAGTCTGCTATAAAAGGTCACACCCAACTCATCACATGGCCTTTACATTGAGAGAAGTTGTCTTCTGCTTCTGGCTCATTCTAAAGAAAACCTGCTCCACCCTTGCTTACCTTCAACCATCCTGATCTCCAATATGAACCTGCTTTATTTCTATACTGGACATTTTCATATTGATTTCCTCCCAACCTGCCTGGATATTATAGACATTCTTAATATTTGCAAGTATCCTCAAATACCCTGAAACTACAGTTCTGATTAGAAACCAAAGAGGCTGATCACTCATCAATTGCTGCTTTAACCTGTTTTACTTTAGCCTTTATATTCCTGTTTAGTTTTATCTAATTGTTTTCCTGTCTCCTGTAAACCTGTTTTGGGGCATTTTGCCTAAACTTCTATTTTCATACTAACATGTCATTCTGTTTCTAGGTTCTGCTTTCTCCCTTTTGTCTTTATTATACCTTTTCCCTCTTTCTCCTGTTATTCTTTTTGTTACCTTTGTCTAACCATGTCTAATAACTCAAATAAACTACCTGAAGTCAATCCCGGCGTAAGTCTCTTGTCTGACCTGATCAGAACCATGACACCATACCTTCAATGGGTTGTCACTTTCTGAATTGCCATAAATTCAATTTCTTTAGGATTGGAATTATGTCTTTCTAAAAAAAAATGTTTTGGCACACTGTGGTTTAAAAATCCAATTTTAATATTTCTATTATGTTCGTTGATTCTTGTTTTTTAAGGGATCTGGACATTTTCCCTATATATTGAAGTCTACATGTGCATCTCAATAGATAAATTACTTCTTTCATCACATATGAATCCAAGAATGTTATGTTAAAATCTTAACAAGAAAAAGGAATATCTGTTCCTAATAATAATATAAGTAGAATAAACCATTGATATATTGAAAAAAATCTGAAAAATACTTTATTAAGAATTTGACAAGATCAAAAACAACAAACAAAAAAGGGGAGGGGTTACAGAAACCCTAGCTATGACTACCTGACTCCTCAGAAGTCAATTGTAGTAGTCGACGCAAAGAGCACAAGTATGTAGGGTAGGGGAGTGAAGGGTAACACGTGTGCGTAAAAATGTAGACTGAGTAGAATAAGAGTCACTATAACGATATGTATCAGTGTATCAAACAATGTATCTAATGCACTGGAAAGTATCCTAATTGATAAACTAGGCTAGACTGTGAAGGAGCCACAAAGGGATCACTGTGCCGCACAGGTAAATTGCAATTATGTCAAAATGTCGGAAGTAAGATTGATTCAGTGACAAATAGCTGCACGGTGTAGTGAAAAGAAGAGAGTTAACTTTCAAGTCGGCCCGAGCTCAGTCTAAATTATTGGCATTAACTAATATGTGCCCCATTAGGGGAAGCTCATATCGGCAATGATGCCTTGTTCGGCATATAACACCAAGAGAGAGAGAGACTGATATTGGCTGCTTGGTAGTGATAGGAATGGTATTCTATATGCACAGATATCACCGTAAGGTAATGGAATTCCTGTGCAATTATGTATATATTAGCAAATAATAACTTGATCATTAGTCATCATATGCCACAGTTGGTAATATGTAACACAAGCATTTACAGAAAGGTCAGACGGAGTAACCAATAATCCGTGCACTCGCTACTGGATATAGATAGTATGAGACAGAATAACTAGAATGGTGCCTTCGAGGGCACCTTGCACAGAAAAGATGAGATGAAAGTAAAAGATATTTAGTGCAAGTACAGGGAGACAACTCAGTCCTAAATGGAGTGATGCTGCCAATATTAGTGGGTCATACGAAAAATACCCTGATCAGTACCTAGTTTGTCGATTTTCCTAAGGACAGCTATCAGCCATCTCAGTTCCAGAGTAGCTCAGTTGCTATATAGTGTAGCCAGCGGGAGATATCAACCCGCATGTAAGGTGCCGTGGAGCGCAGGAGACAAAACTAGATTGTAGTGGATGTCGAGCCCCGACGCGCGTTTTGCATTGATTAGAGGCTCATCAGGGAGAACTGACTCCCCGGTATGGAAGAGTTTAAATAGCCCACTCCCGAATCAGATTGGTTCCGTTTAGAGTCAGGGGGTGTGAGCGGGTACAGTGGCCGAGATGACTCAGAAAGGGAGGGATACCTGGACTCACGAATAGTTGTGCCGACATACAGCGTAATCAGAGTGTGAAAGGTCCAGTTCTGAAAAAAGTACAGATTGGTCAGAATATCCAAAAAGATGATGTAATCATAAGGCAGTCATTATTCATCAGATTATATATACATTATATATCCGAAATAGATACTAGTTAATGGCTGCATTGATACAATTCTGTGAATGGGAGACAATCCTAGTACAAGGGGTCAACTCTAAAAAACAACAATATAGCTTATTAAGAGGGACCTGATAAGAATTGAATCAAATAGTCACTTTTTGATCTGACTATTAATATACTAATGTGAAATGAATTATCATCAAAAATTTTAATAAATAAATGGATAAATTTTAACCCGATGTGGTGCCAGTTCGGAGATAGACACACTCAAGTCATGCTGATGACTTGTATTGTCCAAATTGAACTATGGCTGAGAAAGGAAAGACAGAATAGTTGCATATCTACACTCTCCATTTAGCTGTGTATAAATGGTGTGTAGTTAAATTCTTCGTTAAGACCCAGGGGGGCCAGGGTTTTAAAGGAGAAAATCCATTGTGATTCTTTCCTTAGCAATGTTTTATTGAAATCACCCTTTCTAGGATTGGGTAGCAACTTTTCAATGGCCTGGAATCTCAGGTTGTCAGGATCGCCATCATGGAAGTTAAGAATATGTCTTGCTACCGAGGGGGGCAACAGTGTTGTTAATGGAGGTAATATGTTGCAGAATCCTAAACTGTTTGAAAGTTTTTCCAATATATTGGATTCCACAACTACAGGTGATCACATAGATCACTCGTGTGGAACTGTAATTAACCAAGGCATTGGTCTTAATCCTAATCAGGGTTTGTGTGGATGTGGTAGACTTTGAGGGCAAGATTCTCCTCCTGACCTAGACTAGGGTCAATAAGTCTGTCAAGAAGGTCAGTCATTTGATAAATTGGCACTACATGGTGTATATAAAAGAACTACTTATAGTTAATGGTTTTAATGTATAATCAATACAAGGGCCAGAAACGGTATTAAAACCTAGAATAATGAAAATTAGGAAGAAGATGGCCAAGGTCAATATCCCAAAATCAAAAGAAACAGATAAGGGGGTAACCCTAAAGGCTAACCCTTTAGGGTTACCCCCTTATCTGTTTCTTTTGATAGTGTTGTATTACAATGCGGTAGGGCTAGTCGTGGTTGCAATAATGTGACTGCAGAACTTAAAGATATCGCAGCAATAAAAGTAAACTACGGAGAACGTATTATTTGCAGTTGGTAGTGTGAACGCATTGCATTAATATATGACATATGAAAATATTACCATAGGTTATTGCGTGTATGAGGGGTGAATGCAATTGCATCCAACTTAAGAATAACGGTACCTCATTGTGGTTATGCATACAGTAACCCAAAAGAGTAAGATATGCATCACTATCAGTGGTAACTTCAGGTACTGGCAGAAATACTCATTTAAATACACAAAACGTATATGAGTGCATACATTGTAGGTTTAGCGAATAACAGGAAGAGAGCCCTATTACTAGGACTCGATACTGCGTAAGATGTCATACAGGTTGAATGCCAAGATAACATTGGAAGCGTGTACCATTCTACGGTGTATTGCTGATTGGTATGTCTAAATAAAAAGTGTAACACTAAGAACTAAATCAATATATGAGATTACAGCTATAAACATTGAGCCTTTAATGTGCGGGAAAGCAAGTAAAGAGCATAAGTAGCTCGTGTGGTAGTTAATATCTGTGAGCCAGTGATTTATCGTGTGCCAGAAGCGGTGTCATCGACTAGGCTGTATAATCTACCCTTTTCTGTTGCTGGTTTGTGGATCTACGGCTAGAACTGTGTGTCAGGTTTGTAGCGGTGCATATCTCCCGCAAAAGATCAGTACAGTTATAATGCGATTGACTAAAAATAAAAAGAAAGGGAAAAGGGAGAGAAAAAAAGGGGGGGGGGGAGTGCCCCCGAAAATGTGGGGGGGCCTGAGGGATAGGGCCTAACGTTCTGATCCCTAGCTGAGTCCTCTCATGGACTCCAGGGATCTTGGTCCATGCACGTGCGGCCAGGTTGTATATGAAAATTAAAAATAAATAAGTAAATAAAAATATAAGTAAATAATATTGGGGGAGGATAACTGACTGTCTGAGGTGGAAGCTATCACTGCATAAGAATGTGTCTCGTGCCTCCCCTCATGCCTCTGTTAAAAGTAGCATAGAGCCTCTATATGGCAATACTCAATGCATCAATAACTAGCACCCGGGGGGTACCGACATATGCAGTGTCGCCCAACACCAGTTAAAGCCCCCCACCATGAGCTTCTTGGCACAGCGGGCACTCAAGGTACCCCCAGTCCGTAAGACCCCCAACTGAACGGCCTCTGCACCTCCACTGTCCCGGCAGAGTCTCGGTATTTCATATAGGGCGCCTCCGTGAGCCCCCTCTATCCCCGGCCACTCCTCCGAAGCATGGACCACACGACCCCGCAGCCACTGGTCTGCCGCAGGCCCCCACAGTCCAGCTGGGCCGGGCTCACAGCAACGGGGAGCAGCTCTAGGATAACCTAGAGGTAGAGGTCACCGCTGTCCAACCCGAGACAGCCTGGTTCTCCTGGCGCCACCGCTGCCTGCAGTCCCCCGAGGCACCTGAGTGATGCATGGGCAGTTTCTTGGGTAAGTATGTTGAGTCATCTCATCCGTTCCCTGGTAAGGCAAGAAGGGAGTGTTCGCAGTGAGCGCGCTGCCTCTCGGACCACGGCTGGGGACATGGATAACCCCCCCGGTCTTGGGGGGGGGAGGTGCAGGGGCCGCAGCGTGGCCTTTTCGGTCGCTCTTTTCAAATTGGGGAAGACAGGTCCCTTCAGATCATGATAGTTCATGGAGCATGTGCCGAGCATTTCCCGCTTCAGTAATAGGCCGCAGGCTCATGCCATCAAGTAGGCCCAAGGCTTCAGATTCCTCATATTTGTGGGGTCTTCAGCTACCGTCTGGTCTCTTTATAATGCTTACTGGTTCCCCTGTTCATATATATCATTTTGAGGGACAGATGGTCAGTTTATGAGCGATAAATCAGTGTTTTTTTCAGGCTCAGGACCGGAGCTGCTCGACGGTCCGGCCCCGCCCCCTTTATAATTTTTTTTAAATCACTGATGTTGCTACTGTACTTAAAAATAAGTGGAATTTGTTTGTCTTTTAGAAATTGTATCTCTTCTTTTAGATTTTAATTGTGACCTACTTAATTCATTAATATCATCAATGCTTTTTTGAAGGTTTTCCTCTTTATAACCTTTCTCTACAAACTTATTTTAAAGACGATTGATAATATCAACTCCATATA
The DNA here is from genome assembly GCA_933207985.1 of Pelobates cultripes. Taxonomy (NCBI): domain Eukaryota; kingdom Metazoa; phylum Chordata; class Amphibia; order Anura; family Pelobatidae; genus Pelobates; species Pelobates cultripes. The sequence goes on along the minus strand of OW240916.1, from coordinate 75,936,885 downwards.
TGGATATGTTTTTAGTAATTTACATTTTTAATAACTTTTAGTAGCATATAAGAACATTTGCCCATATGCTTAGCTACATGAACCTGAGAAAGACCTATGTTTTAAGGTCGAAATGCGTGGTGCAACTTTTTCTTTTTTTTTGTTCTATTGAACAAACGTTTATTCAAAATCTAACTGGCTCCTGAATTTCTATACAGAACTCCATTGCCTTCTGGAGGACCAGATGATACAAATACACCTTTCTACAACATCCAATTACTGATAAACCTGCCAGTACAGTTTAGAGCTGACTTAGGTTTTGGGGCAGGTTATTCTGAAAGGTGATCTATGAGTGTGCTGCTAGCGAAAATGACTACAATTATTGCCTGACCTAATGGCTACGCAATATCAGGCATTTTAGCAATGCCAATTCTGAGTTGCCAAAATTACAAATGGGAATAGAGAAAATCTTTTATCTTTTGCCATCTAGTATTTTTGAAAGATGGGAGTAGTATTCATTTCAAGTTGAAAATAGGAGATTTCAAATCAACATTTTTTTGTAATTGCTTCTTGTGTTCCAATACAACACCACAATTGTGTGGGTTGTTTCCTCATATATGCATGAAAACCATAATTTCAGTAAATATTGTATTACTGACCGGGCTCTGGACAGTATATCATTCTTTAAATGTACGATTTTCCTCCTCCATGAAAACTCTTACTAAATAAAGATTGTAAAAAAGAAAATGGGATTTATCTGAAAATGAGAGGAAAATGTCAGTGGGCAATTGACGATCCACCCGCCACTTCCACTCTGACTAGAACAAACCTTTCCTGCATAGCTAGTCTTTTCCATCAGTGAGTCTTTCAGAGTGGAGAAAACCTAGTGCCATATCAATGTTTCCTAAGTGCATCTGCGGTGATACGAGGTTTAGCCACACTGTAGGAATCAGTCAAACAGGGTGAAACCACTACAATATAAGGTATTTGAAAAAGGGAGAGCCACAGCAGCAATTCCTCACCAGGTTTTACAATACTTTTAAGGATTTAGAAACAAATCACTTTAAAGGTAGAGGTGAGTGGCCAGCTGCATCTCAGTTGGCAACTGATAATGCTTCAGGTATCAAATCCTAAGTGTGGAAGATTAAACTTGAAAGAGGCTATTTTTTTCCATCAGTTGCGGAGAAATTTGTGATCTTTGAGATTCAGAATGTTTGCTTACTTTGGTCAGTAGTCGGTAAACTTGAAAATAGTTGCCGGGCAACCAGACAGAGAGCAGGCCACAGACTATCCCAGTAGCTGAGATGGTCATCAGTAGAGGACACAGTACAAAAAAAAAAAAAAAAAAAAAAAAAAAAAGAGGAGACCATGTCTTCACCGTACACCTACCTGTAGCCATTGTAACATGAGAGTCCCAAAGTTCCCCCTTAGTACCCACCCGGAGGCAGTAGATGGGGACTTTAATTATATAACAGGGGAATACAAAATGTCTCCCCCAGCCTGCACCCATAGGAGGCAGGTGGGGGCTAATAATAGGCAAAGGGGTGAACATATACAAGCAGATCCATCCTACCCCCCTAAAATTTGGAGCACTTTAAACCCATGTGTGGAGCCCTCGATGGGTGAAGTTGGATCTATTTTTAAACTTTGTGTTTCTAAAAAAAATTTTTTTGTGATTGGCTTTTTTATATTAATAGTTGTGACAGTGTTTTAATGTTATTTAGGCAAAAAGTTTTATGGTATTAACGCCATCAGGGTGTGCTATGTTGCTAATGCACTGTGCCGGCTTAAACCCACAATATATATATATATATATATATATATATATATATATATATATATTTTTTTTTTTTTTTTTAACCATTCAATGTACATCATGGCATTAACACTAGTCTTATTAGGGTGATTACACCCAAACAGAAAATAAGTGGAGCTAAGTATACCTTAAGATAAATGATGGGTAGGTAATATTAATGGTAACAGAGAATATATCTTAAAAGGAATAAAAGCAAAACAATTGTTCAGATGGTTTTTGAAGATAAAACAAGAGGAGAGCCAATAGGTCACCTGGTTCTAGTGGATGTCACCTTTAGGGAGATCCACATCCCTCTTCTTAGTCTTTAGGACCCAGGTGGACTCGTATAGAGAAGAACAGAAGACTAGAGAGTGAAAATAAACGATAGAATTTATTGATATAAAAAATAATAAAATATGACCAGAAGGTATAAATGCAATAAGTCCAATAGTCCAAGTCCAATACACGTTTTGCCATGGAACTGGCTTCTTCAGTTGTAATAAAGTCGATATCTGTACTCTCCGTCTTAAATAGCTTGGTAGAATTATGAAATTGGCGCCATCTGGATGTCCGAGACGTGTGTTTTCGTTACGTGAGGTATGTCCTTTGTGGAGCGCAACCTGCATTCCAATTACGTCACTTATTTTTTCTGGTGGAACGCACGGATGCGTTCCACCAGTGTAAATGCAACGTCCATATAAGAATTTGTGTAATGTAGATGGAACGCATATACGTTCCACATCGTATAAAGTCCAATAAATGCAGAATGAGGAAAGAGAGACATGAAGAAATAGTGGGGTTAACTCAGTATACTTGCAGCAACTTGAAAACATATAAAATATCAATTCTAATAAAAAAAGAAACCTAGAGAACTAGGTCAACAACTAAATGGGAAAAATAATATATCTTTTGACAAGAACCAAAAAGAAATGGGAGAATCAGAAATATTAGGGATACTGGGGATAGTACATGAAACAGTATCTCATAGTAAAAAACTGGAGGGATTGTGTTACATATTTAATGATTGAAAAAAACTATTAAAAAATTAAATATAAAAGAAAGTTTGTTTAAAATTTTAAAAAAATAGTATTAATTTTTAAAAAATGACAAAGTTTGAAATCTGAATTCAAACCGTGTGGGGTTAGGCTATTAAAATTAAATATAAATCTCATTTATTCAGTGCCGATTATTATTATTTTTTATTTGGGTGATTACTTGGTCATATCAATATTTTAATATATTTTTAGGGTCAAGAAATTTATTATTTGACCCTTTTTGTCAGCTGCAGCAAATTTTATTTATTTTAATCCTTTCCCTGATAACTGTATTAGTGTGATCAAGCTGCCATTTATTTTTTTAGTTATTGTTACAAAATAAATAAATAAATAAATAAATAAATAAAAATAACCCTTTAAGTGCTGGTCGCAGCTGTTTGATTTGCAATCAGTAATTTTATTAACATTTTTGGGTGTTGTGTTGGTGGAAGTGGGAAATTGGGGTGGGTGTTTATTAGGCAGGTAAGCAAATTAATTAAATTAACTCCTTAAATTAATCCCCTAAAATGGCACTCTGTAATATGGCGAAGGAGGCATATATGTCATTTTGCCAGGCTCTGATAGTATTTTTCGCAGATAATGAAAATATGACATTGAGCCTCTAAGTGAGTCTTCCAGTGATGGTGCCCCACTATGATCTACAACAAAGTTAAGGATGCCCTACAGTATTAAAGTAAAACTGGGTACCCCCAACTTTACTGCACCAGAAATACCCCCATTTACGGCTACACCTGGCATCACAACAACAGTAGATGTTTGTGAGCAATTGAACTATTTTAGCCTCGTTATGTTAGGTGACATACTTGAGCTGGTGGTTGAGCAAAGCAGCTTTTTTGCAAGTCAGTATCTTTCTGTGAATCCGTGGTGACTTTACAGTAAGTAAGTCACCCCACTGATGTCACAGAAATGAAAACAAATTGGGGCACTAACCTTAGTAATGGGTATTGTGAAAAAGCCAAGTATCAGGTCCTACTGGCACAAGTACCTCATCCTGGCTACCCCTCTTTTCCCAAGGGTTATGAAGAGGGATTATTGTACCCCCCATAGAAACAACCCAATATTTGATAGGCTTACAAAATTTGGCCCCTTATCCAACTCTGTCTGACACGTTTTCCCAAAATTCTGTCCCAGACCAAAACATTTGTATTGATGAAAACCTTAAGAAAGTTAAAGGTACACTGCTTTTCAAACAATATATCCCATTAAAGCGGTCACAAATGGCATCAAATTCTATAAATTATGTGAATCCATGACTGGTTGCTTTTTGCAAGTGAATTGATCATTTGAAGAACTATTTGCCTGCTGGCGGTGCTAGATCCAGCAGGCACATAGTTACAATACCCTCAGCTGCGCAGCTAATTATGTGGCGGCCAGGGCCGGACTGGGAAAAAAATTCGGCCCGGGCATTTTTTTATCACAGCGGCCCACTAAGAAGGGGGCGGGGCAGAGAGGGTGTGTTTTGTCATCACTCATGACAAACACGCCCCCTCTCAAAGTGAGCATGTTGGTTCAATGCTCTTCCAGGGCAGACCATGCACAGAGTTCTGCTGAAGAGCTCTAGCATGAGAAAAAAGCCCTGTATTTGTTCTGCGCAGTGCAAGCAAATTTAATAACATGCTTGCACTGTGTTTCCTTGCAACTTGTCTCTGGTGTCTCTATAAATGGATACCAGGAGACAAAAGGGTCAGGAAAGAGTATTGTGCATGTGTTTTGGAGCCTGCTTGGGGTATTGCGTGTGTGCAGAGTGAGCTGGTCGTGGTGTGGTATTGTGTAATAAGGTCGGTTTTAGCCGTGTTGTGTTTGTGGTGTAATGTAATGCATATGTGGCTAGGGGCTTTAGAGAATGTGTGTTTAGGGGATGTAGCAAGTGTGTGTATACAGGCTATAGTGTGTGTGTGTAGGTGATGTAGTGTTTGTAGAGTGTGTGTTCAGGGAATGTAGTATGTGTTTGCTTATAAGGAATCTAGTGTGCGTATAGGGGATCCAGAGTGTGTGTGTGTTTGAAGGACCCAGAATATGTATAGGAGATCTAGTGAGCGTGCGTATATAATGGATTCAGAGTGTATATAGGGATCTAGTGTGTGTATGTGTGTAGATGATCCAGAGTTGGGTAGAGGATCTAATGTGTGTCTGGAATGAAATGTGTTTAGGGGTGCTGTGTGTGTGTGTGTGTGTGTGTGAGGGGTGCTGTGTGTGTGTGTGTGAGGGGTGCTGTGTGTGTGTGTGAGGGGTGCTCTGTGTATATTTATATGTGTATATATATTATATAAATATGTTTGGAAGTATTGTGTATGTGTGTTAGGCAGTGTATCGGGGGGTTGTGTGTGTATGTGAGGAGTGCAGTATGTGTGTGTGATGGATCCTGTGTGTGAGGTGTGGGTGCTGTGTGTGGGTGCTGTATGTGATTGATTTGTGTGAGGGTGCTGTGTGTGTGGGTGCTGTGTATGATGTGTGTGAGAGTGCAGAGTGTGATGTGTGTGAGAATGCTGTGTGTGAGAGTGCTGTGTATGATGTGTGTGAGAGTGCTGAGTGTGAGAGTGCTGTGTATGATGCATGTGAGAGTGCTGAGTGTGAGAGTGCTGTGTATGATGTGTGTATGAGAGTGCGGTGTATGATGTGTGTGAGAGTGCTGTGTGTGAGAGTGCTGTGTATGATGTGTGTGAGAGTGCTGAGTGTGAGGG
>OW240916.1:75881909-75931275 GCA_933207985.1 Pelobates cultripes | reverse complement strand
TGTGTGTGTGTGTGTGTGACTGTGTGTGTGTGTGTTTGTGTCTGACTGTGTGTGTGTGTTTTTGTGTGTGTGTTTGTATCTGACTGTGTGTGTGCGTGTGTTTGTGTTTGACTGTGTGTCTGACTGTGTGTGTGTCTGACTGTGTATGTGTGTGTCTGACTGTGTGTTTGTGTGTCTGACTGTGTGTGTGTGTATCTGACTGTTTGTGTGTGTGTATTTAGAAGGTGGGGCGGGGGGGAAGGGTTGGGTGCCTGAGTTTTGTCCTGCCTAGGGCAGCACAAAACCAGGATACACCACTGCCTGCAGCACCACTGCTTTATTCGGGGTTTCTTGCTAATTGCCTATAATTTCCACCTGTTGTCTGCACAACAGCATGTGAAATTGATTGTCATTCAGTGTTGCTTCCGAAGTGGACAGTTTGATTTCACAGAAGTGTGATTGACTTGGAGTTACATTGTGTTGTTTAGGTGTTCCCTTTATTTTTTTGAGCAGTGTATATATTTGCGGTTATTTGTATTTTATATATAGATGTAGAGAATGTCATTCTAAGTGTATTTTGTTACCAATATATATATTCATATATACACATACTCTTTGAGACCGATAACATGGCCCCCGGGGGCCTGATTTGCCGTGGGAGGGCTGTCTGAGCTGTCAGGCAGCCCTCCCGAAAGCGGATGGCCGGGAAGGTAAGTATTCCCGAGGCTCCAGGGCGGCAAGTCGTTACGCCGTTCTATGCCGCTGCAATGGCTTTAAGCCCATTTAAATGGGGACGGCATAGAATGCGTAACGGCGTTAAGGGTTAATTAAAAAGTTAAATAAATAAATTTTTAAAATACAGGGTTGAAAAAAACAATAATATTGCCATGATTGGAGCTAATACCTCAATATGCAGATAAATATGAAAAACTAATCAGCCAAAAAAGTACATGATAACCAACGCCACAAATGAAAACAAAAAAAGGCCAGATCAAAAAACAAAACAAAAAAGCCAGAAAAAATAAAAACACACTGGACAATAGTTTATTGTTTATATTATGGCCCCTACCAACCACATATGGTGGGCATATGGAGGTTTAGAACTTCCATAATAGCAATATGAGGGACCCCTAACGGATTTAAATTTTTCTACTTTTTTTTTTTTTTTTTTACTATTTCCTTATTTCCTTGTGGCAACTGGCTAGCAAGTGCTGTCCAGCTGCCATATAATTAAATTAACCCTTATGCAACCGAGGGTCTATAACTATTTGCCCAATGGCTGATAGTTCAGATTGTTTTGAAATTTGGACCCTGAGGCTTTGTTTTATTTAATTTCATTTTTTTCAGCTGAAATCCGGACCAAATTCAGGCCCATTTGGGGTCTGAATAACAAAATCCGAGCATTGATGAATTCCATTAACAATATCTTGATATGGAGTCTGAATGGCCCCATATGCAGTTGAATTTTTTTTGCCCCTTTGTGTTCTGGGCCACTTGGATATCCCATAAATAAGTCTCCAAATAACTGTGGTCTGGAACTCTCAACATTCTCACAATGAATATTGCAGTTCTGGTTATTTAAAGGTTGGGGTTTTAAATATAAGAGTGGCATTTAATATTTAATAGAGGGGTAGGGGTGTATTTATATTTGCAGGGTTAGCTCCTCCCTTTCTCTATCTCTCTCTCACTTTCTCTGTCTGTCTATCTATCTATCTATCTGTCTGTCTAGCTATCTCTTCCTTTCTCTATCTATCAATCTATCTTTCTATCTCTAGATTAGCCTTGTTTGCATACCAGAGAGGAAAGCAAACAAATTATTAATGCCAGTATTGGTAATCAATGGTCTAGTCCCTAATTTGAATTCTTGTGGTCCATCAAGAAGCTGTCACTCAAGATATTGACAGATGACACTTACTTGCCTGAAACAGATTCCCTTGCTACTTTCCATTTACTGTATATTGTCTGTAATTAGGCTAATCATTATAATCTTCAGCTCCAGACCCAGGAGGACTAATCCAGCACAGGGTTGTATTAGAACATAATTGTGCAAAGCCAATACTGTTCATCACCCAGGGAACACCACCCCCTCCTAAGTGTAGATTGGCTCTGACAGTGTAACACTGTTGCAGACTTTATACCTGCATTTGACAGTGATCAGTATAGGTATTTGGGCCATACACTGAGCAATCCAAAATAAATATTTTTTCAGTTTTTAAAGTTTCTCTAACCATAGAAAGAGGAGGAAGAGTGGGGAAACTAAAATATCGGATGGGATAGGGAGGTGGGATGGCTTCAATTAAGGAAGTTGGGATGGAGGGGGAAGCAATTTGCTGTCGGCAACGTGCAGCGCCTGCTGACTTTAATCTAAAGTTCAAATCCTGGCCCAATTGCTTTAAATCCTGCCTTGGTTAAAAAACAAACTTAACTTTGACCTCTGGCAGCAATATCAGGAAGCCAGCTGCCAGGCTAAAAAGCTATTATTATTTATGTATTAATAAATAAATAAATAGCCTATGAAGGTCCATAGGACCCGCATATTACTATAAGGAAGGTATTAAACCTCCCTATGCCTTCATTGGTGGTTGGTGGGGGTCCTAATTATGATATTAAATGGGGTAGGATATAGTGCCACAGCCTCCATCCATGTGTGGCAAGTAGGGGCCCTGATAATAATATTAAAGATTAGGTGAAGACCTAATTGGAGGCCGGTGGGTGCACTAATGATAGCATAAATTGGGATAACTAATGTCCAAACCCACCCATTGGCAGCGCCCACCCTTAATATAATATTCAGAAGATGGACTGAGTGTTCCCTCCCATCAGCAGATAAGGGCTCTAAATAACTAAACAATGCCATTGTCCACACCCAAATAATGGCATTTTCCCCATCAGATGGCAAGGGGTTTTCCAATCCCATACCACCCATAACCCTGATAATAGTGAGAGGAAGCCAATAAAACTAACACACCTGTAAAAAAAAAGTATACTTACCATCTGAAGTCTTATTTCTTCCAACTCTCCTTCAGCGCCCAAAAAAGACCAAATTAAAATCCAGAATTCCCGACGCAACTAATGAAAATAGGAAAAACGCTGATTGACAAAAAACAAAACAAAACCCAAAACAAAAAAATTCAAAATGCAATAAAATGAATTACTCTTCGTCCAGCAAGGGCTCGCCGCAGAATAAGCGCCAATAAAGATGGTTAAGCTAACCAATCAGAGCACTCTGACAGCCAAGTCTCAAGAGAAGTAAAACGTGTAGGGATGTGGTATATCTATCCAGCAAAGTCTTCCGAATCGCTATTTTGAAATATTTTGTTGATATGACTCTGCCTGCCACATGACATTTGGGGCAAAGGGTGGTTTCAAACATTTAAAAGGGGTATAGCTCTTCCCATGTGCCTCCAACTGTGGGGGCTAAAGGACAAAATACATGGGTAGGAACATGCTTATGCCACCACCACCCCAGCTCCTAATCATTGGTGGTCCATGGGAGCCTTAATTATAATACTAAACAATGGAATGTTATAAATATATTATAATAAAATGATTAATAATGGGGAGAGAACCTAATATTCCCAAAGCGCCCACCAGCCACCCTAATTTGTTAAATAATGAGGGGGACATGCCTATGCCCACGTCCCCAAACAATTGCATATTCTCTCCTGCCTCCTGGCTAGAGGACCCCAATCTCCTAAGCACCACCCAATAAAAATAAATTACCCTACCAACCCCCCCTCACCCTAACAATAGTGATGTTGGAGCAATTAGACAATTACCTGTAGAAAAACAAATTATACTTACCATCAGAAGTCTTCTATCTTTTAATTTTTCTTATCTTCAGCCCCCAAAAATCCATTATCTTGCAACTCAACTGTTTAGAATTAAAAAAAAGCCTGATTACAAAAAATTTTTATGGAAAAGCAATGCAGCACAATAAAATTAAATGCTCTTTTTGTCCATTAGCCTACACCTTTTGCCCAAAGGTTTATGTCATCCCGCATCAGTTATTTCCCAGGCCCCAATCCCAATAATAACCCAGTTGCTAGTTTTACATGTTTAGGAGAACAGGTGTGGGTATATGGAAGTTTAAAACCTCCATAATAGCAATGTGGGGGTCTTATTGACTTCCATAGGCTTTATACTTTTATATATATATATTTTTTATTACTTTTTTAATGTGGTGGTATTCTGTGCACTGGTCAGCTGCCATGTATTATACCCTTGGGCCACCAATTATTTTTTTTTAACTATATACCCGCTGGCTGCCATGCAGATCCTTCTGGTGCTTTGTGGATCTTCTGAAACCTATACTTTGTAAAGGACTTGGATGTGAAAGCACTGATTTTAATCCAGACTACAAATGCATCTGGGCGATTGCAGCAGATTCGCTCAGGGGAAATTAATTCTACTCATATTTGTCCTTAGTAAATATAAAAATTGCCAGTGAGGTCAGAACTTGGTAATTTTTACTGAATTTTATCCATCTGAACAATAAAGCAGTTTTAACGTTTTAGCACATTTTTACTGTTATTTTTATTTTTCCTGTGTCATGCTATGAAATTCCCTCTGCTGGGAATTATTTATTATTTCATTAGCCATACTCAATGACCTTTTTATTCATTTTTTTTCAAGGGATCTGTGCTTTGGTTAAAGGTTTACTTTACAGTGGGACTTTGGCCCTAAACACACATTCTACTCTAGAGAGTTTTGAAATAAGAAATGAAATTACTTTTTTTTATTCTTTATTTTTGAAGTGCATAAAAGGTACATGCATGCCGGTAATGCCACAACAGCAAATACTAGCAACTCAAAGTAAATATTAATATGGCATGAGTAAATCCTGCACAATTTTTTTATAATAAACATGTTTGTTAGAAACTTTGCACCGATTATATAAGAAAAAGAAATACAAGATAAGAGTTATGTCTACCGATGATAATTAGTATTTGATTAGTCTGAGACATGTACTGATGTCAATGTGGACATCACAGCATTTGTGATTAAACAGGTACTGCCGAAGAACGAGGATTATACGAACTAATGTAAGCAGTGTACTTTGACACACGAGTGGTAATAGAAAGATTTAAAACATGCTGCAGGCATATGGTAAAAAGAAGAGTGAGAAATAAAACCACTGGGTGCTTACTGCATAGAAAAAACTCTCATGCATATAACATTTTTTTTTTTTAAATGTAAAAGTAATGCTGATTAAGTCAGACGATTAGTAAATATGAGTAACAATAGCAATAAGTTTACTTGACTGACGTAGATTAGTAGCATGCTGATTTACTTAACCAAGTGTTACATGTTTAGCGTTACAGGCATCTAACAGGTAATGAGACGCTCCACCCTGTTGTGCTAAACATAAGGCTGGAATCGATATGTTATGTCATGCAAGTAACTTATAGTACAAACTGGTCAACAGAAAATTAACTAGACAACAGAAAAATATTTATGCTGCAACAGCCTGACTCTGTCTGCCGCCCCCTTATACAGATTAATCTTCTGATTGTGTACTCAAGTGGTAGATCAGCCGATCACTGTCTCCCCCAAGGGCAGGTGGTGTGTAGGAGCGTTTAGGCTTGGGTCTGCCGTAGTGTAGCAGGGCGAGAGATACCCCCGTCCCCAGGCTTGGGTGTGGGCGTGCAGCTGATATCCAAGTCCATGAATCTCGTTTTGAGCCACAACATGGCTTATTTCTTTGTGAGAGAGTGACCTTTTGTGGTCGCAGCTGCTTGGGTATGTATTTTTGCTGTGAGGGTCACTGTCGGCAGCGCCATTTTCTCGTTCGCTTCTCTCTGTGAGGTGTACCTTGTGGTCGGGAGGGTGCCTTCAGTAAGTGCTCTCTTGGAGCGTGTGCCCCCGCTTGCCGTTCTGGTAATTTCCTCCAGAAGGCTGCAAATATGGCATCCAGCCATTTGAGGATATCAGGCCTCTGTGCTGTGTCTCAAAGCCCAGCAGTGTCCGCCGCCATTGTGGGTGTGTTTAGCGCCGCTTGATGATGCTTCCCCTGAGCCTGTAGGGGTATTTCTGGGACCGGGATAACCCCTGCCGGTCCATAGGGGGGGAACGAGGGCTCAGTCGCCAGCTGTTTGCATTTGGGTGCAGCCGGGGAGCAGCCGTCTCCCATCCGCCGACCAGATTTGTAGGTCGCAAGAGTCGCACCGATGATTTCTGCAAAGGTGGTAGCATTTTTGGTATCAGTGTGTGCCCTGCGAGTTCACCTCTCGATTGGTGACCCTTTTGGGTCATTTATGTTTGTGGCTGGTGTGCAGGGCCGGACTGGGGATACAAATCAACCCTGGGGAAAAAAAATCTATGCCAGCCCCATAAGTCATTGCGCCATATATTGTCGCATTTAATATGTAAGGCTATGTCTTGCCACCCCAGATGATTGAGTAATATATATCTCAAATATATATTGATTTTTCTAATATGAAATATTGGTCCCTTCAGAGTAAAACGTTTAATTATACAGTAAGCATACTCACATGCAGACACAGACAACCTCACTGACACCCACAATCTTACTGATATACATAAGCTCACTGACATAAAAACACAAGCTCACACACTAGCAGGCGCACACACACACACACATGCAAGTAAGCTCACTCACTAGCAGGCGCACACACACCTTAATGTAGTGGTTCCGGTGTCTGTAGCCTGTCCCTGAAGGCTTTTTAATGTAAACACTGATTTTTCAGAGAAAAGGCAGTGTTTACATTGCTTCCTAGTGACAACCCTAGTGACAGACACTCAGACGGTCACTAGAGGTGCTTCCTGTGTCAGTGCTGCACAGTGTGTGACACCTACATTCAGGGCCTCCACGCTCTGGAGGTGCTGAACGTTCCCCATAGAGATACATTGATTCAATGCATCTCTATGAGGAGATGCTGATTGGTGTAGTGTTTTGCAGCCAATCCTATGGCAAAGCATTGGATTGGCTGAGATCATCAAGCCAAGAGCCATAGAGGCAGGGTTAGTTGAGGGGAGACCAGTACGGCGTGGGGAAAATAAAGGTGAGTAAAAACACTATTTTTAAACACACACATACACCATGACAGACACAAAAACACACATATACCATGACAGACACACACACCCCATGACACACACATATACCATGACAGACACACACATACCATGACACAGACAGACCATGACACAGACACCCACACACACCACGACACAGACAGACACACACACCATTACACAGACACACACCATGACACAGACAGACACACATAATGACAAAGATAGACAGACACACACACACACACACACCATGACACATGACACACATCATGACAGACAGACACACACACACCATGACACAGACTGACAGACAGACACACACCATGACACAGACACACACACCATGACAGACAGACACACACACACACACACACTCACACACACCATGACATAGACACACACCATGACACAGACACACATACCATGACAGACACACACACACACAACATGACACATACACACACACACCATGACACAGACAGACACACACATACACTCACACTGACAGGCAGACACACACCATGACACAGACAGACACACACACATGCCATGACACAGACACACATGCCATGACACTGACACAAACACACACACACCATGACAGACACACACACCATGACACAGACAGACACACACACATACACTCACACTGACAGACCTGCCAGGGCAGACTGCTGGCGGCTGCAGGGGAAGCTGTGCTGGCGGCCACAGGGTGAGTTGAGCTGTGCTGGCGGCCACAGGGTGAGTTGAGCTGTGCTGGCGGCCGCAGGGGGAGCTGTGTTGTCACTGCTCTGCTCCCCAATGCGCAGCTTAATGAGACCGGGGCCGGAATATGACATCAGTGCGCGTGGGAGCAGAGCAGAGCCAGCACAGCTCAACTCAACTCACCCTGCGGTTGCCAGCACAGCCAGCTGTCTGACCGGCCCCAGGTGCCGATGGCCCACCAGGAAATTTCCCGGTATTACGGTGGGCCAGCCCGGCCCAGCTGGTGTGTGGCGATTATTGACAGGAGAAGCAGGAGCCATGCTGTTCTGCGTCCTCTCGGCTCAACAGTCAGGCCCCACCCCCAACCAAATAACTTTTGTAAAATTGCAAAATTCAGTTTGGTATCTGCGGCAAGTTGTAAACTGTTATGCACTTGCAAACCCAAACAGATCCTTAGCAATATAATAACCAAAAGGGAGATAGCGCTTAAATTTTATAAATAAATAAATAAATAAATTGTGCTTGTGAAAATAAGCTGCAATCACCTAAAGTAACAAAATAATCCAAAAACCATAAACAAGTGTTACGGTCAAAATATACTTAACATACATTGATCAAAGAAAATCTGAAAAATTTTTAAAAACACAATCTAGTGCAGATTATCCTTATTATAATACACTGTGCTTCATATACATTGTAACGGATCACCTGGCACCCCAACTGGGTACCTCTGCCAAAGATGCTCCTAGCGCTTACCAAGGACTATCAGCACCGCACCGAGCACTCCACTTGACACCATAAGCACTGCAGACCCCATGAATTGCCGCAGCTTGGCTGGGATCTCGCAGTCTCCTACCCACCCTGGACCTACGACAAGGTTCCAGGTTCCAGTGGGTGAACCTGGGCGACGCAGGAACAGGAATAAGCTCTTAGAAGAGCTTAGTGATTATAGCAAGGGAGTATGAAGAGCATAGCAATCCCTTGTAGCAGATTCCCCCCAATAAGAGACAGGACTCTAGATTGAGGGTGAAGTAGAACAGGTTTAATACAAAGGCATTTCTTTTACACAGTTTTCCCCACAAGGTTACCACCCATGTGGACCCTGTGGAGTACAGGACACAAAGTCACAACAGCCAATCAACACAGTATTGTACAGTTAGACACTCCCAGCTAATGTACACAAACCCTCCCCTCTCCCTGTGATACAATTACCAAACACAATGGACTAACTCAATTACCTGGGAGGGGTTTGTATTAATTTGAATGGAGACCCCATACTAGGGTCTGTGCATAAAAGGCTGAGTTTGTGCTGAATAAATAAATTGTACTCCCAGAACTGTGTGTCGTCCAGTTACTGGGGAGGGATAGAGCTATTCACTTCACAGCGCCTTGTTCCAGAGTTCCTGTCTTCACGGATTCAGTGGAGAAAAGTCCTTGTCAGGACTAGAGCATAACTACAAACACAGATAGTGTGACGGACCGCCTGGCCCCGGACCGGGTACCTCCGTCAATTGATGCTTCCTAGCACTTGCGAGCACCATAAGCACTGTTCTGGAACACCATAACCACCGTATACCCCATGAATTGCCGCAGCTTGGTTTGGGTCCAAGACCAGGATCCAGCTTCCAGTGGGTAGACCTCTCCTAGTCCAGAGAGCGTAGCAGGAACAGCTCTTATAAGAGCTAGTGATTATACTCAGGGGAGTATTGTGAAATAGCAATCCCCAGAGTGAATGTAGTTCTCCAATCCCCCAGACATGAGCCAAGACTTCATGAAGGGGTAAATGAATCTCAATTTAATGGGAGCCACATTTGGCATTTTATGACAATCCCCATGCAAGGGGTACGCCCACAAGGACCTTGTTGGGGACTCCAACACAAAGACACAGACCAAAAAGAACAGTGATTAAATACCCGACACTCCCATAACAAACATACAATCCCTCCTCCCTACTTGGGAGATAACTGGATCAGTAACTGTACTAATTCTAATCCAATTATCTCCAAGCACAGAAAAAACATACTTTTTAAAAAACACCCCAAAAGTACCCTAAAAATACATAAAACCCCACAAATGTTCATCCCTGGATAGCCCTGATCTGTGTGAACAACATATCCAATAGTCACATTTGACCGACCGCAAGCATGGCTTTCATGCCCAAACCAGTTCCACAGATTTAGGCTGTGCGTCTGGTCTATCTTCTCCTCTATCCTGGAGATAATTGGCTTAAGTGGCTGTAGTAACTTAATTATCTCCAGGTACAGGAAATATCTCTAATTCAGAAACTGTTACAAAAACCACATAAAAATACATAACTCTTACAATGTTTCACCTATATGTCCAACATATCCCCAGATAGCTTGGATCTGAGCGCTCAATATGTCCAATGTTAAAAGTGCCCTTTAGTACAAGGAAGGGTGGAGTCAGACAATAGCAAGGGCTGATGGGAGATTGAGAAGGGGCAAAGCAGCCAGTTTTATACTGGTCTGGCAGTGTCCCTGGGACAACGCCCTGCTGGGGAAACAATAGGACAGGAAAAAGGGGATTTAAAGGCGCAGAAAAAGTGTTTTAAAATCTAATATGCCCAAACAGAGTGCTTAAACGGCAATACAGCCCAGGGGCCATAGTAAAGCAGGCCTCTCCAAAATCTCATGGCAAACGCCCTTAAAAAGGGAAGTTTGTCACATACAAATGTGAGGGTTACATTCACATTTACCATAGCCCTATCAACCCTGGCTCTGGGTGAGAGAGGCTCCACTTGAGAGGGAATGACTACCACAATGCTCAGGCTTGAAGACTTTGAAGGCTTTAATTCCCAAAAGATGGCACTTTTAATGTGAAATAGCTGCAGGGATGACAGAACCAGAAAACCCCAATGGCATACTATAACAACTATTTTTATTATATATAAAACAATTAAAACTGCTTACTCAAAGCATTGGGGGGGGAGGGGGTTATATCATATGGTAATCCCACAAAAAAGCTCAATTGGGGCATAAAACGCCAACTTGCATGTGTTACCTCCTGGTTTCGTCAAGATGCCAGTTTCCAGCTCCGCCTCCTGATGACCTATCACGTGACGCCTCCTGTGCTTTGTTTTTTTTTTGGGATCAGACCGATAACAAAATCTGGCAAAATAGATTTAAAGCTGCAATATACACCATCGAATATGCTGCTTTATAAATAATAAGTATAGTACTTACAGCCATGAATGAATGCATAAGCCCCGCCAGCCGTTAAGCAGCAGACCTTGCTGCTGCTGAAAAGGCCAGAAGATGGCTGTCTGACCTCCAGCAACAGCCTCCAGTGACTGTGTGTGTATGGACTCAGCAGTCTGTGTGTGTGTATGGACTCAGCAGTTTGTGTGTGTGTGTATGGAGTCAGCAGTCTGTGTGTGTGTGTGTGTATGGACTCAGCAGTCTTTGTGTGTATGGACTTAGCAGTCTGTGTGTATAAGGACTCAGCAGTCTGTGTGTGTGTCTGTGTGTGTGGATGGACTCAGCAGTCTGTGAGTGTGTGAGTGTGTGTGTGTATATGGACTCAGCAGTCTCTGTGTGTGTGTATGGACTCAGCAGTCTGTGTGTGTGTGTGTATGAGGTGAGGTGAGACGAGGACTGGGACGCAGTGCCCAACCACCCTGGTATGCACCTCTCAGATATCTAGAGTTAGCATTGGCAGTTTCAGTATAAATGCATTTCCATTGTACAAAAGGTAATAGTTCCCAATTATAAGAGTTTACAAGTGTTCATTGGAAGGTTAAGGAAACTATGTCCATCCATGACCAAGACTAACACAGGTATATATTAGTAAAAAGAAGTAACTAATAGTTTTCGGGTAGCAGGTTTTGGCAAGTAAGGAAAAAGATGGACAATTTGACAACCCTCTCCCACCCTTGTTGCAAACACATTCAGCTCCCTCTGTCCTTCCACGCCACCCCAGTCTGGGAAAGCAGGGGCCCAGGAGCCATACCCCACCCCCGCTGTTCGGAGGCAAGAGTTAAAATATTTAATAGTGCTAAGTAAACCATACTTGGTCATTGTGTTCGTCAGGCCTTTTTAATAGTGGCATTCTGTCTCGAAGTGTGGCGTTTATATGCTTGAATGGTATTGCTACTAATTTTCACCCCCCTCAGTACAAGTAAGGGGTTACAGAGGAGTGCCGCATGACCCATTTCATGTGTAAAGGTCAGTTTTAATTAGTGGTCTGGGGAAGCTGACTCTAGGGTATTCTAGGTGTGGGGGTGGATGGCTCGGCCCACGCGTGGGTACATAACCCCGTCTGGCGTTGTTGGTGTGTTAGGGAATTTAGGAAGCGAGTGTTAGTTACCTGGGTTTCGTGGGTCCAACACCATTCTCAGGGATTCCTGTATAAGGCTTTCCCATTGTTTCCTATCCCATCCCAACTTATGCAGTATAATGAAAGAGAAAAAAAAGGGATGGATAGAGAGGAAGGAAGAGAAAAAGGAAAGCGTGGCTACAGAAAACATGGTAAAGAATGGTCAGATAGATGAAAGGTTGGTAATAATTTGCCAGCTTATCTCGTGGTCATCCTGTGCTTTGGTGCTGCCAGAGGGTGGCTGTGTTTGTCTACATATGAAGATGGCATGAGTCCATCGTGCGCTGTGGTTCATGTCGAGAGGGTCTCCTGCATCGGGGTAGTGCGGGCGCACCTGTCCTGGTTGCTGGATTGCCCAGAGGGAACTGATGTGCTTCATTGTTCAAACGAGGGAGTCCCAGTTGAGTTGCAAATCCTTGGGCTTTGGAGACATTGTGCAAGATGTAGGTTTGTTTGTCTTTGCGAACCATTCATTTAAAGTGGTGTCCCCAAGTGTATCTGAGCCTTTGCGGAGAAAGGGCTTGCGTTAGAGGTCAGAGTTCCCTTCGTTTGCGCAGCATGCTCGGGGCTAAGTCCTGATAGAATATGACCTGGTGCCCTTCTATCTGCAGCAGGGTGTCTCTTGCTGCCTTCATTAGGGCTTCCTTAACGTGAAAATAATGTTAGCGCAAAATGACTTCTCTTGGCTGGTTTGCTATTGAGTGTCTAGAAGAAGCTCAACACTTGGCACCTCAGGTAGTAGGCCGCAGAATGTTTCCTGTGGTCAGGAGCGGACTGACCACTCGGGCACATCAGTCACTGACCGAGGGCCCGTGGCAGTCAGCGGCCCGGATGCATGGACAGGGCCTTGGATCTTCCATCTGGGCCAGCATTAGTTCTTGTGCTTTATTCCAGTGATAGTTGTGGGCCCCTGCCTGTGGGGGGTCTGCAACTATCGCAAAATCACCTCCCAACTCCCTCCGCAGTGAGAGAACTTGCAGCATGCGTATTACCCCTCTCATGGCTCTTCACTCTCAGTGCGCTGGGCAGTGCAGGCACTCTGTGTGGAATGAGAGGAGGGGAAAGGATGTGACATCACATCGTCTGCTCTCATCCCACACATGCAGAGCTGCCTTAACTCAGCTACAAGAGGAGCAGCACCAGGGCAACAGAGAGAGAGCTGATTGAATGCAGCCAGGAGGATACAGACACAAAAGGTGGGTTGGGGTGAAATGGGACATGGATTTGTGGGTCTGTGGGTGTAAATAGAGTGAGTGGGAGAGAGAAATGTGGGTCTGTGGCTGTAAATAGGGTGAGGTTGGAGAGATAAATGTGAGTCTGGATGTAAATAGGGTGAGGTGGGAGAGATAAATGTGGGTCTGTGGGTGTAAATAGGGTGAGGTGGGGGAGAGAAATGTGGATATGTGGGTGTAAATAGGGTGAGGTGGGAGAGAAAAGAGAAATGTGGCTGTAAATAGGGTGAGGTGGGAGAGAGAAATGTGAGGCTACGGATGTAAATAGGGTGAGGTGGGAGAGAAATATGGGTCTGTGGGTGTACCATTGGGATGAGTGTAAGGTGACAGAAAAAGAGAGGAGACACAGATTACACATTAGGGAAGATAGAGACACATTATGAAAACAAAATCCTATTCAAAAGAAAAATATTGCATGCAAACACATACTGAAGTCATGCACATGGTGACACACTGCTTATTTATGTTTACAGATTGATAATCTACAGACATACAGTTTTGCATTCACACACATACTGACACTCCTCACAAATAGAGTACTACAGTCACACACTGATACTGACTGCTCAAATAAATATAAGAACATTCTGAACATTAATACACACATTCACACACCAACAATTCACTTAATTTGCACACACCGCTTCTTCCACACAAATACATTTTAGATCCCTTTTATGTACATAGATACAAACACTACACACAAGTACACTCACTCCTAGGCATACTGACACTTCATACAAATACACTCCTGCATTCACACAACTAATTTGCATACTAATATACCCCTGCATTCACATGCCATAATTTCCTTTAAATAAATCCTTGAATTCACAGATATGTTTTACATTCTAATAAACTGCCTGTTTTCATACACAAACACTACATGCATATTACCTTCCTGCATTTTATACTCTCTGGCACTACACAAAATATTCTCTGGGTTTCCCACATATCAGCATTACACAAATACAGTGATAGAAAATTAGAATATCGTGCAAAAGTTAATTTGTTTCAGTAATGCAACGTAAAAGGGGAAACTCATATATGAGATAGACGCATTACATGCCAAGCAAGATAGTTCAAGCCGTGATTTGTCATAAGTGCGATGATTATGGCTCATGAAAACCCGAAATCTACAATCTCAGTAAATTAGAATATTGTGAAAAGGTGCAATATTCTAGGCTCACAGTGTTCCACTCTAATCAGCTAAGTAAGCCATAACACCTGCAAAGAGTTTCTCAGCCTTTAAATGGTCTCTCAGTCTGGTTCAGTAGGAATCACAATCATGGGGAAGACTGCTGACCTGACAGTTGTGCAGAAAACCATCATTGACACCCTCCATAAGGAGGGAAAGCCTCAAAAGGTAAATGCGAAGGAAGTTGGATGTTCCCAAAGTGTTGTATAAAAGCACATTAATAGAAAGTTATGTAGAAGGGAAAAGTGTGGAAGAAAAGGGTGCACAAGCAGCAGGGATGACCGCAACATGGAGAGGATTGTCAGGAAAAGGCCATTCAAAAGTGTTGGGGACTTTCACAAGGAGTGGACTGAGGCTGGAGTCAGTGCAGCAAGAGCCACCACACACAGACGGATCCTGGACATGGGCTTCAGATGTCATATTCCTCTTGTCAAGCCGCTCCTGAACAACAAACAACGTCAGAAAAGTCTTACCTTGGCTAAAGAAAAACAGACCAGGTCTGTTGCTCAGTGGTCCAAAGTCCTCTTTTCTGGTGAGAGCAACTTTTGCATCTCATTTGGAAACCAAGGACCCAGAGTCTGGAGGAAGAATGGAAAGGCACACACTGCAAGATGCTTGAAGTCCAGTGTGAAGTTTCCACAGTCTGTGTTGATTTTGGGAACCAAATCTGCTGGTGTTGGTCCACTGTGCTACATTAAGTCCAGGGTCAACGCAGCCGTCTACCAGGAGATTTTGGAGCACCTCATACTTCCTTCCGCAGACAAGCTTTATGGAGATGCTGACTTCATTTTCCAACAGGACTTGGCACCTACCCACACTGCCAAAAGCACCAAAGCCTGGTTCAATGACCGTGGGATTACTGTTCCTGAACCCCATAGAGAATCTATAGGGCATTGCCAAGAGAAAGATGAGAGACATGAGACCAAACAATGCAGAAAAGCTGAAGGCCGCTATTGAAGCATCCTGGTCTTCTGTAACACCTCAACAGTACCACTGGCTGATAGCTTCCATGCCACGCCGCATTGAGGCAGTAATTGCTGCAAAAGGGGCCCAAACCAAGTACCGAGTCCATATGCATACTTATACTTTTCAGAGGTCCGATATTGTTCTATGCACTCTCCTTGTTTTATTGATTGCATGTAATATTCTAATTTACTGAGATTGTGGATTTGGGGTTTTAATGAGCTGTAAGCCATAATCATCACTCTTTTGACAAATCACTGCTTGAACTATCTTGCTTTGCATGTATTGCGTCTATCTCATATATTAGTTTCCCCTTTTACGTTGCATTACTGAAATAAATGAACTTTTTCACAATATTCTAATTTTGTGTACATACTTTGACTCATACAATTGTACTTTGAGACTACATAAGTATTCTTGCAGTAGACATAATTCATCCCTCCATTTACACACCGTTTTTCGCTACACTCAAATATATATTGAATTCACACCTATTGATATTCTACAATTCTTAGGCTTATCAATAAACTGCAATCTTTACGTTTGGATTCCAATATTGTTGAATGGGTAAGGCAGTGGCTGAGTGACAGGCAACAGAGGGTTTAGTTAATGGAATATATTCGAAGCTTGGACTTGTCACCAGTGGGGTACCTCAGGGATCTGTACTTGGACCCATTCTCTTTAATATTTTTATTAGTGATATTGCAGAAGGTTTTGATGGTATTGTGCCCGCAGTTCCCTGGCACTGTTCTTCCTTTAATTGTTAAACCATTTTAGAGCAGTTTAGCACTGAATGAGGATCACTGACTCAATACAGCCATGCACAACAGAGGTATCGACAGGAATTACACTTTTCTCCAAGCACCATAACCACTACAGCTTGCTATAGTTCTTATGATGCCAGATGTGCCCTTGTGCCCTCCCATTGTTAGGCATCATTTTTTTGGGAATTTGTTTCACCCTTTTAGGTGGGATCTGTCTGATGTGCAAATGGTTTAGGCTATCTCTGTAATAGCACTAGCTAAGCTAAAACCAGCTTGAGATTGGAGTGGAAACCCACTGAAGGGAAAACTATTTGAGCTGTTATCCATTTTCAGTATTCTCTTGCACAGTATTTAATGCCATTTATAATTTTTTCCGACTATAATGAAACTTTTTGTTTAAGTAACAAGTATACTATAAAAAGCTTGAAAATAAAGCAGAACAATATTTTCATCTATAATTTATTTCAATAAAGTGTATTCACCAATTACAGGATAGATAAGAAGTGATGCACATATTTAACTATGGGATGTGCAGTATAGAAAATAATAAATGGAAATTCTGTCTACATTCATCCATAGATAATACTCGAAATGCAGAGTAGAGCGATAAACTTTAGACAGGATTCTCAGGCTAATCATTTAACTGACACTCTTCAATTAACGACAAAAGTGGTTCTAAGAGTGAAAATACTGTATTTAAAAAGATGGTGTAGGGACTTAAGCAAGAACTGAGTTGAGTTATGAAACAACTATTTTTCTCTATTTACATGTATTTACATGTATTTCTAAAAATGCAATAAAAATGTTGACAACGTAGAAAAAGGTTAAAAATACATTGTTGGGTTAAAATGGTTAGGATTTCATGTCATGTTTCTCTAACCTTATCCCTTAACCATATTGCTGCATTTGCTGCTGAAGAACTAAAGTGCTCCTTTTCTATATAAATATATCTGAATAAATTTCAATCAAAAGTACACCGATCCATCTCGCTGGTCATAGGTCTGGATCTGTTTCTTTATGTGTGCGAGTTTCTCCTTTAAATATGCACAGCGATCCCTCTTCTCCACAAATGCAGGGTCCTGTTTTAAAGAAAATGCATTAAAACAAAACATCTAATTTCATTAACTCTTTCAGGACGGAGTCAATAGTACATGTTCTGATCAAAACAAAATGTAAACAAAAACTGGTATTTGCACTATATGTCTGTTCAACCGTAATTCACCTCTTTCATATTACGTGCACCCACACTTATTATATATAATTTTGTTCAGGAGAAACTGGGCTTTAATTTCTCATGAACTATTCATATTTGAAACATAATTTATTATGAATAAAATTTAAAAAACTGTGAGAAATTAAGATTTTTAAAAACAAATTTGTAGACATTTTAGCTGTAAATGTCATAATACCATTAGCTTTAACTGCAAAAAAACACATATTTGGATTCAGCAAAGTCTCACAAGTACAACAGTACCCCCCATTAACAGTTTTTACAGTGTTTTGGAAAGTTAAAGGGTCAAATATAGCACATTCCATTTTTCAGTTTTTTCAAATTGAAATTCGCCAGGTTGGTTATGTTGCCTTTGAGACCGTGTGGTAGCCCATGAATGAGATTTACCCCCATGATGGCATACCATTTGCAAAAGTAGACAACCCAAGGTATTGCAAGTGGGGTTTGTCCAGTGTTTTATAGTAGCCACTTAGTCACAAACACTGGCCAAAGTTATCGTTCATATTTGTTTTTGTGTAAAAAAAGCAAAAAAACTCATATTTGGACAGTTTTGTGACTAAGTGGCTACTAAAAATGACTGGACATACCCCATTTGCAATACCTTGGGTTGTCTACTTTTTCAAATGGTATGCCATCATGGGGGTAATTCTCATTCCTGGGCTACCATACGGTCTCAAATGCAACGTAACCAATCTGTCAAATTTCAATGTGAAAAAAAATGAAATGCAAGCCTTATATTTGACTCTCTAACTTTCCAAAACACCATAAAACCTGTACATAGGGGGTACTGTTATACTTGGGAGACTTCACTGAACACAAACATAAGTGTTTCAAAACAGTAAAACATATTACAACAATAATATCGTCAGTAAAAGTGCCGTTCGTGTGTGAAAAATGCAAAAAACGTCACTTTTACTAAATATAGCATCGTTGTAATACAATTTATCATTTTGAAACACTAATATTTGTGTTCAGCAAAGTCTCCCGAGTAAAACAGTACCCCCCATGTACAGGTTTTATGGTGTCTTGAAAAGTTACAGGGTTAACTATAGCACGTGCGAATTTAATTCTCTGCACTTGCTGCCTGGGTTGTCAGGCACGTCAATCAAATTTTAATTAATTAAATCACATAATTATGTTAAAATATTACTTAAGCATACACATAGAATTTTTATATATATGCATATACATGTATTTAAATTCTACGTGTATACTTATGTAGTTATTTATGTAATTATATATATTTATCTATATATATATAAATATTTGCAGTTGTTTGTATTTTATATATATATATATACATATATATATATATATAGAATGTCATTCTAAGTGTATTTTGTTACCAATATATATGTATTAATAACAAAATACAGTTAGAATGAGATTACATATGTATATATAATTTATTTAAATTTTTTACAAAATATTTTATTTATTTTATTATTTATTTACTATTGTAATTATACGTGTATATATAAATATAAAATATATATATAGATGCATTATATATACAATATATATATCTTATATATATGTGTAACGTCATTCTAAGTGTGTATATATATTATATTATATATATATATATATATATATATAAATACATTTATTTTATTTTAAACTTGTCTAATAATATTTTTATTATTCTTCCCACCAGCAGGGGGACTGTCTGAGAGCTCAAACAGATCCACAGCCAGCTATAGGGGGCCATGTGATCGCTCTTTGAGAGCGATCACATGGCCCCCGGGGGCCTCATTTGCCGGGGGAGGGCTGCCTGGGCTGCAAGCTGTTACGGCGTTCTATGCCTTCGCAACGGCTTTAAAGCCCATTTAATGCGTGACGGCATAGAACGCCTTAACGGCGTTAAGGGGTTAAATACAAATGTGTGTGTTGATTCTAAATGCTATCTTTTTCAGTTGCACAGAGCCTATATCAATGCCTCTTAACCACTGATAACGCCTGAGAAGCACATTTTCCACCCAAAATAGATGAATTGACAACAATTTTTAATGCTGCCAGGGTTATTCATGAAAGTTTTAATTGTCAGGAATTAAAAGTAATTTCACTTTTCATCTCAATTAAGTGGTCATAGAAACTGCAATGTTTACATTTCTGGGTTAAACCCACTGCTAGTGGTTGTCACACTGACCCATGACCTGGAAAACTCAGTCACGTGATATGGAAGTTCATTGGATTGGACCAGGCTTCCCCAAACTCAGGCCCTCCAGATGTTGCTGAACTACAACTCCCATGATTCTATGAATGAAATGGCTAGGCTGAGAATCATGGGAGTTGTAGTTCAGGAACATCTGAAGGGCCGGAGTTTGGGGAAGCCTGGATTGGACCATTGCTGGAGGAGGCAATGCCTCCTCAATGACATCGTAGGAGGTGGCAAAGTGAGACATTTCAGGGGATGGAGAAAAGGTCAAAAAAAGGAGGGAGAGACACACACACCCAGGGCCGGCCTTTGGGGTGTGCGAGCTGTGCGGCCGCACAGGGCGCCATGGCAACAGGGGCGCCGGGCGGCCGACACAGCTCGCAGTCGCTCTGTCACTGGCCGGCCCAAGATTGTGTGAGAGCTGAGCCGCGGTCAGTTTCCGTAGCGTGGAGGAGGAGCTTGGGGCGCAGGCGCAGCGTCCAAGTGCTGCACCTTCACAGAGAGCCGCAGAGGGATCCGCTCCATGTGTGAGGGCGGCGGCCGGTGCTCTGCAGACAGGGAGGGAGCAGCAGCCTTCAAAGTAAGTACCTTATTTATTTTTAAGCCAAACATCTTTCATTAAATGGGGCAGGGTCTAATTAAGGGGGGCAGGGGACTAGATAAGAGTGGCACTGGGTCTAATTAAGGGGGGCAGGGGACTAGATAAGGGTGACACTGGGTCTAATTAAGGGGGGCAGGGGACTAGATAAGGGTGGCACTGGGTCTAATTAAGGGGGCAGGGGACTGGATATGGGTGACACTGGGTCTAATTAAGGGGGGCAGGGGACTGGCTATGGGTGACACTGGGTCTAATTAAGGGGGGCAGGGGACTGGGACTGGCTATGGGTGACACTGGGTCTAATTAAGGGGGGCAGGGGACTGGGACTGGCTATGGGTGACACTGGGTCTAATTAAGGGGGGCAGGGGACTGGGCATGGATGACAGGGTATGATTAAGGGGGGCAGGGGTTTGATTAAGGGAGGCAGGGTCTGATTAAGGGGTGCAAAGGGTTGATGAAGGGGTGGCATGGATTGCATTAATTGGCAGGGGATTTATTAAGGGGGCTGATAAAGGGTGGCAGGAAACTGAAAAGGGGGGCATGGGGCTGATTAAAGGGGGCAGGTGGTTGATAAAGGAGTGGGAGGGGATTGATGAGGAGATCAGGGGGCTGATGAAATGGGGGCAGATGGCTGATAAATAGGTGGGAGGGAATTGATGAGGGGGCAGGGGACTGATGAAGGGGTGGCCAGGGGTTGGATTATTTGGCATGGGATGTATTAAGGGGGCTGATGAAGGGGAGCAGGGGGTTGAAAAGGGGGGCATGGGACTGATTAAAGGGGGGCAGGTGGGTGATAGGGGTGGGAGGGTACTGATGAAGGGGTCAGGGGGCTGATAAAAGGGGGAGGGGATTGGTGAGGGGGTCAGGGGACTGATGAATGGGGCAGAGGGCTGTTAAAGGGGTGGGAGGGGATTGATTAGGGGGTCAGGTGGCTGATGAATAGGGGCAGAGGGCTGAGTAAAGGGTGGGAGGGAATTGATGAGAGGGGCAGGGGACTGATGAAGGGGTGGCAGGAATTGATAAAGGGGTGGGAGGGGATTGATGAAGGGTAAGGGGTGGCTAGGAGTTTGACGAAGGGATGGCCAGGGCATTGATGAAGGGGAAGGGGTGGCCAGGAGTTTGATGAAGTGGTGGCCAGGGGCTTGGTGAAGATCTGGCCAGGGATTTTGGTTAAGAGGTGCAGTGGTTTTGTAGAAGGGGGTGGAGGCAACAGATTGTGAATGCTCCTAAAATAGTTTGAAGGGGTCCAAACAGAGACAGGTGAGGGGGGGGCGCCACAAGATTGTTTCGCACAGGGCGCCTGAACACCTAAGGCCGGCCCTGCACACACCTGCATATAACTGGGGACAGGAGCACTATAAAATCAGAAATGCAAACAACAATTTAAAATTAACTTCAAATCCACTTTGAGTTCTCAAAAATGCACATTTTAATCTTGTATTATTCATGCTGAAAGGGACACTCCAGGCACCCACACCACTTCTGTCCATTGGAGTGGTCTGGGTGCCAACTCCCACCACCCTTAACCCTGCAAATGTAATTCTAGTAGTGTTTATCTATCAGACAGCCACTAGAGGGACTTTCGTGTTCTTAGAACATGAAAAGTGTTTTAAACTATGCATGAGGACCTCCAGCGTCGCCAGAATCCTCATAGGAAAGCATTGAGTAATGCTTTCCTATGGGGAGGTCTAATGCACGCGCGGCCATTGCCGCACATGCGCATTAGGTTTCCCCCGCCAGCTGACGTTGGCGGGGGAGAAGCGTGGGCGGATCCGGACCCAGCGCTGAGGGACATTGGCGCTGGATTCCGGTCACTGACCCCTTCAGCAACATGGGATGGGGTAGGAGGGAGAGGGGCACTGCAGCGTCCTGCAGTGCCAGGAAAACGGATATGTTTTCCTGGCACTGGAGAGTCCCTTTAACATCTCAACATAAAGTAATTTGACTGTTCATTGTTTGCTGATATTATAGGCGTCAAAACAACTTTAACTTTTTAAAAAAGTGTTATTTATAGACCATGCATTTAACTGACACTCTTCACTGCTCATTCACTGCCATTTAGGAATGAAATCACTTTTGCTTCTGTTTATCTACACCTCCCCTGGCTGTGACTGACACATCCTGTATGAAAAAATGGTTTAATTTTAAATCAGATGTGTGGTTACTTTAGAAGTTTTTATCTCCTGCTCTGTAATTTTTACTTTAAGCACACACAGGAGACTCCTGCAGGGTCTGGAAGGCTATTAACTGAGCAGGATCAAAGAAATTCTAGATTCAACAGACTGTGCAATATATGAACCTAAATTATCTATATTTCTTTTCAGAAAGTGTTTAGGAAGGCTGTGCAAGTCACATACAGAGAGATGTGACTACATTTGATTAAATGTTGTCATTCAGAGCCTAATTACTACAATTTGCAGTTTAATGAAAACCATGTGTGAGCTGGGTATATAGATGGTATGGTATAAAATGGTATAAAAATTAAAAGGAGGAACTGTATTAAAACTTACAGATGTCGTCTGTAAATTTACGCTATAGCTGGGTTGTGAGCAGTGGTGTACCCCCGGGTGCCAATCACTAGGGGGGTGCCTGGGGCGCACGTTCACAAGGACCGGACCGCTTACAGGAGTCTCCACACTCATTTCAGATACAGCAGCATCAGGTTCACTATTCTCGCGACTTGTGAGAGCGTTGCCGCGGGTTGCCACACACTACCTTAGAACTTAGGACCTGCTGCTGCTAGAGAACTTAGGACCTGCTGCTGCTAGAGGTGGATGAAAGGTGGACACTCCTGGGCCCCTATGCTGTGCCACTGGACCACCAGGGACCTATGCTGTGCCACTGGACCACCAGGGAATGTAGTATGTCCCCCATCTCTGGACACAGGTAAGAGTCAGGGAAGGGGGCAGGAACAGGTAAGAGACAAGGAGGGGGGGGGAGGTAAGAGACAGGGGGCAGGAAAGAGAGCAGGCAAGAGTCATGGGGGGCAGGCAAGAGACAGAGAGGGGGCAGGTAAGAGACAGGGAGGGGGCAGGTAAGAGACGGGGGGGCAGGCACTGCATCCACTATACACACACGTATATATATGTATCTGAATGTGTCGGTGTGTATGTGTGTCTGTGTATCTGTGTTTGTATCTGTGTGTCTGTATTGATCTGTATGTGTTTGTATCGGTCTTTCTGTGACTGTGTCTCTCAGTGTGTTTGTAGGTGTGTGTGTTTCTATCTATATGTGTGTTTGTATCTGTGTGTCTATCTGTATGTGTGTCAGTGTTTGTATCTGTGTATGACTGCGTCTCTATGTGTCTGTGTATCTGTGTATGCATCTGTGTTTATGTATCTGCATGTGTGCCAGAGTGTGTATAATGTGAGTATATGTGCATACATCTCATTTCGCCTATACTACACACAAATACAATCCTGCATCCAAATGTCAACACTACATAAAAACACACCCATCCATTCACTCCCACATACTCCATACAAAAAAAACATGCTTACATTCAGACACACAGACACTGCTCACTGCTAAATACATTAAAAAAATTAGTGGGTGTTTTTTACATTTTAAATTTGGGGAGGAGGGCCGAGATCCGCCACGGGTGTCAAATGCTCCAGGTACGCCCCTGGTTGTGAGGAAGTTTACTTTAATTTGTTGGAGAACATATTTATTTGCAAAGACGTGTCTCCAGCTTATAGAGTGATGTTCTCTGTAATTTTTTCTCTGTAATGAACATGCACTTGTTACATTATACTTAAACATTTATGATAGCTCCAGGAATATGCTCATATCTCTGGGAAGCTATGTATGAGTGGCTGCACAATTAAATGAACACTCTAATTAAAAAAATAAATAAATATATATAAATGTATGGAAGAACACAAAACAAACAATACAGTAAGGATGCGCCTAAAATGTATACTAAAATATATAAAATACAATAAGTAATAAAACAATGTATAAAATATGATATAAAAAAAATTTTAGTTGACGATCGTCCAAAATTTATCAAAGTTCGTGATGAGGAGTCCCACGTAAAATAAAGGAAGATTCTTTAAGGTGTGGAGTAAGGTCAAATCTTCATAATTGTATGTATAGGATTCAATGGAGCATATGTGGAGAGAAGAAGAAACAGGACTCCAATGGTACAGTATGTAGATACGTTGAAAATGAAATAATAAAATAAGTCTTACTCACAATTTTCAGAGCTGAAGATCCAGCTCTGATGTTAAGCACGTGAAGTGGAATAATCCCCACTCAAGGATATATGGAGTAGATTTCAAATGGCGATTCTCTGGTACACGTTCAACGTCCAAAGTACAGACCCAGAAGAAGAAAATAAAATATATAGTGCTCTCTGTATTACGGTAAAAGGTTAAAAAATATAAAATGTATATTACTCACATTCTTTTGAGCAGGTATATACTGCTCACTATAAGCGCTTAGGTGGTATAATCCCCACCTATGGATTCTTTAAGCTTCTTCTGAAAATAGGCAATATAGGTAGTCAGGTGAAAGACAAGAAAAGAAAAAATGGCAATAAAATGTTTCATGCCAAAAAATTCTTTATTGTAACGTAATAAAATAATATCTAGACGCGTTTTGCCACAGGGGCTTCTTCAAGTAGATAAAAGTGAAAAAAGGGGACACACACCTGACATACAGAGGTTTATATAAGATACAATAGGGCTATGGGTTTAAAATTCCCGCCAAAATGACATCATCAGAGCATCTAAAATTAGTACAAACAAAAAACAGTAATTTGCCATACATATATGTAAGTATAATGAATGTGAGGTAGATACAATACTATTACTTAAAAAACGAAGGTTATAACTACTAAAAATAAATAAATTGAAAGCAATCACTTGACGCGCGATCTCAAAACACTTCCGTGTCACGTGATGCTAGGTGGAACGCATGCGTTCCGTTAGTATGGAACGCATGCGTCATAAGAAGGGAGATAGATTCTCCCAAATGCTCGGGGAAAATTTAGCCGAACAGAGAGAAGGCTATCTGCTGATAAACACAAGCAGATAGCATTCACAGTGGCACATAGCACCCACTGACCGTCTACACAAGCAGACAGGCAGCAAGCATGAGCTGGACCACAGGATCAAAACCAATTGTGGACAAATAAAAACATACATATAATAATGTAAAATTACAATCATGAGTAATATACATTTTATATTTTTTAACCTTTTACCGTAATACAGAGAGCACTATATATTTTATTTTCTTCTTCTGGGTCTGTACTTTGGACGTTGAACGTGTACCAGAGAATCGCCATTTGAAATCTACTCCATATATCCTTGAGTGGGGATTATTCCACTTCACGTGCTTAACATCAGAGCTGGATCTTCAGCTCTGAAAATTGTGAGTAAGACTTATTTTATTATTTCATTTTCAACGTATCTACATACTGTACCATTGGAGTCCTGTTTCTTCTTCTCTCCACATATGCTCCATTGAATCATATACATACAATTATGAAGATTTGACCTTACTCCACACCTTAAAGAATCTTCCTTTATTTTACGTGGGACTCCTCATCATGAACTTTGATAAATTTTGGACGATCGTCAACTAAAAAATTTTTTATATCATATTTTATACATTGTTTTATTACTTATTGTATTTTATATATTTTAGTATACATTTTAGGTGCATCCTTACTGTATTGTTTGTTTTGTGTTCTTCCAATCATTAGGGAATTATAGAGGATTCCCTTTTGAGGAGTGCAGCCTTCATTTATTGTGGCTATTTAGCGCTGATTTTTTTTCTGTTTTCCATATATATATATATATATAGGCACCCAGTCTACTTCAACTCATTGAAGTGGTCTGGGTACAGTGTTCCAGGTTCCTTAACCGTGCATATGTAATGAGTCCCACAGAAGGGAGGAACATTGCAGGTCCCTGAGCCCAGCAGTGAGCAGGCTGGTCCACTCAAACGTCAGGGTCTGGATTCTCTGCAGTTCTGCAAGCTCTCCGCAATATCTAGCCTCGGTCCGGAGCAGTTCTCGCTTCTGTGTGAGTTTGCTCCGAAGTGAGGAGTGCAGCTTGCTCCGCCACCATATTAGTGCCTTCAACACCGCTCGGACCAAGGACTCATGAGGAGGATAAGTATGTTGCCTGTGAGGTGAGTGGTCGCTCGTTCGCTGTGTGGCAGTTTGATGCATCTTACATTTCAGCTTTTGCCGAAAGGTAGCAAAGGTTGACATTGGTGTCCATGCCGCCTTGTGTCTGGGCAAGCTTAACTGCTCCCTTCGCAGCCTTATTTGGGCCTGCTCTCCTGCGATTCAGAGGACCCCCAATGAGCTGACCGGGACTGCAGTTGAGTGAGTGGTCTCCCGCTCGCAGTGGAGTAGGATGGTGTAACCTGTGCTGCAGACGCAGCCAGAAGTTGGCAAAGGTCCTGTCCAACCTGAACTTGATATTGAGCTATGCGTCCCTGGCTCTGGGGGAACACAAGGTCTCCGCCATTATAGGTGAGTTGCTGTAGGGTGCGCCAACCCCATGCCCTCATCCCACACTCACTACCGGTCTGGAAAGCCTTCCAGAATTGGACTGGGATCAAGATGTGACCCAAACTGGATTAATTGAGTTTGATATCGTTCTGTATGGCAGAGTGGTGGCGGAGCTTGGTCAGAATGCAATCATCCACCATGACATCTTCTCTTAGCCTTTTATTTTATTAGGTGCCCCACCATGGGGGACACAGGGGGCCTCTGCCTGGTACTACCCTTATTATATTAGCAACTGGGCAGCAATTTCTGCAAAATTGCTAGTCACTGGCTGCTCATTGTTTAGTAGACATGCCCCTACTCACAACACAGGGTGTAAGGGCAGGGGGGAGAATTCAAACTCCCTTATTTAGTAATACTAAGTATATTTGTACTTCATATTAATAAAGTTGTCTAAAAGATCAAAATTACGAAAAATAAGGGCTTTTCATAAGTTTGATCTTTAAGCTTTTTAGTAGATAGCTCCCTAATCCATGTGTGATTGCAATAAGGATATCAAAAAGGAGCAGTCTACTAAACAACGCCCTAATTTGGGACCCTTAAATATGGCAACTAAATGGCTTCAATAAACCCCAAAATTACTAACATCATGTATTACTTTACACTTGGAAATAGCAGATGTACCAGCAGTGGCTTTCTAGGGGTAAATCACTTGTAGGATAAATTTCCGAATTCACTGCACATACATTCATTGTCATCTATATTCCTCACCATACATTAAATGAAACTGTGTACAGTGTTTTCATATACCAAATTAATTGTAGACAAATTTTGTAGATTATTAAAATCAATGTAGTAAAGTAGTAAAAGTTTAATCCCTTAAGGACACATGACATATGTGACATGTCATGATTCCCTTTCATTCCAGAAGTTTGGTCCTTAAGGGGTTAAACATGTGTTCCATCATGTATAATAAGGCTTGATATGCAGACTTCAGAACTTAGTAGTAGGTTAAAGAGACACTCCAATGCCAGGAAAACAATCAGTTTTCCTGGCACTGCAGGTCCCCTCTCCCTCCCACCCCCCATCCCCGGTTGCTGAAGGGGTGAAAACCCCTTCAGTCACCTACCTGAGACCCCCGCCGATGTCTTTCGGCGGTGGTTTCTGCTCGCCACCGCTCCTCCTCTTCCTTACATCAGCCGGTGGGTGAGACTGATCCCGCCCACCGGCTGTGGAGACCTAATGCTCATGCGCGGCAATGCCACATACGCGCATTAGAGCTCTCCGTAGGAAAGAATTGAAAATTTTTCAATGCTTTCCTATGGGGAATTGAGTGACACTGGAGGTCCTCACACAGCATGAGGACGTCCAGCGACGCTCTAGCACAGAAAAAAGGAGGAGTTAACCCTGCAAGGTAATTATTGCAGTTTATAAAAAAACTGCAATAATTACACTTGCAGGGTTAAGGGTAGTGGGAGTTGGCACCCAGACCACTCCAATGGGCAGATGTGGTCTGGGTGCCTAGAGTGTCCCTTTAATTTGCAAAAGGCATGACAGCTGAATGATCAATTTATAATCACTGAGGTCTAATCATGTGGGGAAAAAAGTTTGTATTTCTATAATAGCTTTTAACACAATGTCCTTCTTAATTATGTAGAAAACTATAGATATCAAAAGGGTAACATGAGAGGGTCTCTTTAAATTCAGTAATCTCAATGATAATTTTTACAAACTTACATTTTTCTTCTTGTCATATGTTTGGATTATTGTTTTGATTCTTTCTGGTGCCTAGAGGGTTAAAAACAAGAATAATCAGAAACTAACTGATAGATTGTAACTAACTGTCAAGGGTTTTTATAGGAATATCAGAAATTTATTAAAAAAACACTCCAGAGGTGATTTTCCACATATATTTATGCATTAAATAAGCTAAAGCTTAATAATAAATAGTCAACTCTTAATGCCCTTCCTTGGCAGCAAATCTCAGGGCTATGGTTCTTTTCCTGTGATATCCTTTAAAACTCAAGCTGACTGAGAGCTCCCATATTGTCAGCTGGAGAATTAGTGAGCATACATCACGTCTGCCTGCTTACTAATTCATCAAAGAATGCCTTTCATGTGAAAAAGGACATGAAAACCACTAATGAAGCACTGATGGCTTCCATTCACTTCTGCAGGGTTATTTACTAAAGTGAGAATTCAATGTGAATTTCACATTTAAAGGGACACAATAGTCACCAGAACCACTACAGCTTATGTAGTGGTTCTGGTGTCTTTAGCATGCCCCTGCGGTGTTAGCACTGTAGATATTGCCTTTTCAGTGAAAAGTAAGTGTTTGCGTTGCTGGCTAGTAACTAGTTAGTAAATATCAGAGGGCCACTAGAGGTGCTTCCAACACCAGTGCTGCACAGTGTGCAACACTGGCGTTCAGCATCTCCACACTTTGCAAGGAGATGCTGAACACTCCCCATAGAAATGCATTGATTCAATGCATTTCTATGAGGAGATGCTGATTGGCGCAGCACAGTGTTTTGCAGCACATGCCCAATAGCCTCCCAGTGCTTTCCTACGAGAATGCATTGGATTGACTGAGATTATCAAGATTGATAATCTCAAACATGGAGGTGGGACCAGTGATGGAAAGAATGACACGGTGAGGGAGAAAAGATTAATCACCTTATTTCTCCACTCTGAGTGGGGCTGGAGACCCTAAAATAAAGTCCAGCATTATAGTGTTAGGAATACATGTTTGTTTTCTTGAAAGCATAGCTGACTGAGAATGTTCCCAGGTTGTCTATTTTGACCTTAAATTGAAAATCACCTTTGCATTTACCTTGCATTCTCACTTTAGTTAAAAACTGTGCAAGATTTTTGGAAAACATATTACCGATTACAGAGGTGTACCTAGGGTATATGGCAGTTATAAGTGCAGAATTATGTGTTTACATCACCCAGAAATGTAACCACCTTTTACCCACTTATCCTAGTTTTTGTCTCTTATCCCCATTCCTTCTGTGCATTTTAACACTCTCCCAGACATGCCAGGATGTCACAGTCTTTCTGTGTGAGGCAAAATGTTGTCATAATCTTCTTAATCAACTGACAGCCAAGCACTGTCACCTGATGTTGGTAGGATTGGGGAAAGGTACTCCATGATTGCCTGTTTAAACATTCTCACAGTGCACACATTTCTAATTACTAAAGTGAGATTTACCAGGAATTCAAAGTGAATTTAAAAATGTAGGCCTAAATAGTTTAATTGAAAAAAAAAGAAGTTAATTCTGTTTTCAGTTTGGTGTTTTTGTCCTTAAATTTGAAATCCACTCTGAATTCCTAGCAATTGTTACGTTTGCTATATTTTATAGATTAAATTTTTTTACTTAATTTACTACCAGGGCTATTCACTAATATGAGAATAGTCATAAATGCCAAAATTTCAAAATGTATGCAAAAATATTCAAATTAGAAATATATTTCACTTTTTGGTTTAAAATGTCTTGGTAAAGATTAGTGAAGGGCCCCACACCGATTTTAACCAAGGACACTTATAGGAATATGTGTTAAGCCACATTAACATGAGGCATGGGGAAAATAGTTATTTATTGAAAATACCGTCTGGCTCTGTGAGCCTTCATGGCTATGAGAGTTGAACTATGAATCACCAGGGTGCAGTTTGTTCACCGTATCATGTAGAGACTGTATTTCCACATGAATAAATGTAAAAATTATAGCAAAACAAAGATTTTTTAAATAGATAAGTGTACAGGTGTTTCTTTTCTTTAATTCTCAATCTCTGCCATTAAAGTTCCGTAAAAAAACAATACATTATGTGAACTTTTTGCCATTACAGGCTAAAGAGTGCTGCTGTTTTTGGACTGTTATTACTAAGGAAAATGGGCCCTGCAGCGCAAAGCTGCTAGTATTTGCCTATTTCTACAATGTGAGGTATAGAGTGGATGTTTCTATGGATGTCTGATATTGCATTGTGGCACGAGGGGGCTTGTAAAAATAGAAGTGTAGCATACACTGATCAGCCACAACATTAAAACCACTGAGAGGTGAAGAAAATAACATTGATTATATTGTTACAGTGGCACCTGTCAAGGGGTGGGATATATTAGGCAGCAAGTGAACAGTTAGTTCTTGAATTTCATTTGTTGGAAGCATGAAAAATGGGAAAGTGAAAATATTCGAGTGAGTTTGACAAGGTGCAAATAGTGATGGCAAGTTTTCAAAATGGCAGGTTTTGTGGATTGTTCCTGTTATGCAGTGGTTGTTACCTACCAAAAGTGGTACAAGGACGGGCAACCAGTGAACTGGCATCAGGATCATGGGCACCGAATTCTCATTGATGTATGTAGGGAGCAAAGGCTAGCCCTTCTGGTCTGATCACACAAAATAGCTAATGTGGCTCAAACTGATGGAAAACTAGAAAACCTTCTGTCCTTGCATTTAGATAGATGTTACTTTGACACTTACCATCTACCTAGAGATTGTTGCACACCACCTACACACATTCATGGCAATGGTGTTCCCTAATGGCTGTGGACTCATAGGATAATACACCCTGCAAATATTATTCAGAAATGGTTTGAGGAACATGACATAGATTGCAAGGTGTTACCCTGGCCTCCAAATTCCGTAGATCTCAATCCATTTGAGCATCTGTGGGATGTGCTGGAACAACCAATCCGAACCATGGAGGCCCCACCACACAACTTGAAGGACTTAAAGCAGGGGTGCCCAAAAAGTAGATCCCTCGATGTTATAGAACTACAACTCCCATGATGCTTTGCATGCCTTTAAAATGCCTTTAGAATGACAAAGCACCATGGAAGTTGTAGTTTTAAAACATATGAGGATCTACATTTTGGGCACCCCTGTTTTAAAGGATCTGCTGCTAATATCTTGTTGCCAGATACAACAGGGAGCATTCAGATGTCTTGTGGAGTCCATGCCTCGACACAGCCCAGCTGTTTTGGCAACACAAGGATGACCTACACAATATTAGGCAGGCGGTTTAAATGTTGAAGCTGATCAGTGTACTTATTAACTGGACAAGGAGAGGTTAGCACTAGAACTCTAGTGACTCAATTTGCATCACTAATTATACAAACATGTATTCCTAATGCTATAATGTCCTGCTACCTGTTCAGTCCTAAATGTACTAATCTATTTCAGAGAAACACAATGCCTGCTAAGAAATATGGAAAATATCTAAATATGTGCAAAGTATACAAATTCAGACATTTATGAAATGTCAGCTTGCCCATGATTGGGGCCATTCTCAAATATTGGAGCTTTCTGTTCCCTTACTTTTCAGGAGCATATCTAATTTTCCAGCTGGACTATTTTGGTGGGCACTTATTCACATTAAATAGAATAGACTCCATATATATTGCAAATATAATAATTTCCCAAAGTAACTGCATTTCTAAAACCACAATCACATTGTCAGTATTGCAATGTTGTACTTTATTCTATAATGTATGCACCTACACAAGTTAACAATCTCCCTTAAACAAATTAAACTAAAGTATGATGCATATTTTATTAAAAACTTAATATTGTACAATGTCCCTTGCTGCCATAATTGCTAACAGACAATTGACTTGTTCATGCATTCTTTTATAGTAACTAACATTTCTTGTAGTTCATATCTCCTATTAATTACAATCTACTGAGTTTAGTAATGCTTACATGTTGTAAACTTACCTTAGAGCTCTGTGGCCCACTAGTCAGTTTATTCATCATGTTGTCCAGCTCTTTAAATTTAAGCAAGGCTGTTTTCACCTCCCCATATAACTCTTTATATTCTGCATATTGGTCATTAAACACAGCTTTATAATTTTCACGTTCTTCTGCATTCCTGATTCCTGGGTATTTCCTGAAAAACCGATAGCTAATTAAATAACAGCTATTCTTGAACTAGAAATAGCATGAAGAAGCACACATTAACATAGACTGGTAAAAAAAAAAAAAAAACCTTGCAAAAGTTTTTTTTATTTATAGGAATTTTACAAAAAGAGAATTCTGATTGGATGAGAATTTGCACTTCATTATTACTGTAGATATATTATTTTATGTTTAAAGCTCCAATATTTTCTGGGATTCTTTACTATGGGTAACATACAGGAACGTGATGAAAAATAATTCACTGATGTTTCGAAGAAAACAGATGAAATTCACAATTTGCTAAAACAGGGTGAGAAACATTGTAACATTGCAACATTGATTATTGTATTATTATAAAAAATTTCTACATTCTTTCTGCACTTGGAATGATAGTGTAGAAATTTGTCTATACTAGTTTTAAGACCAATACATTCTCATGTGCTGGCACTCTCCACGAGGTGGTGCAGGTATTAGAGGTCACTCCCAAGCAGACCCCCCAAAAATATATACAACCTAATAAATATTAATATCGCACTCTGACACACCAAAAAAAGTTTCTAATAGAGACAAAAAGTATCAGAATTATTAACAATATTGCAGATACATACATGAGATGTGTATATAAGAGGAATTTTGGTTAAAAACAAAGGTTGTACTACATGCTGAGGTCTTTTGTGGTTTTGAACCATGCTGCATGTGACAATTTTGATACATGATTTTAAATTTCTTGAAAAATATTTACTGATTAAACTTTGCATAATTCTGATAATTTTTGTCTCGATTAGACACATTTTTTGGTGTTTTCAGAGTGCAGTATTAATATTTATTAGGTTGTATACTGGTTTTAAGGTTTACCTAAAATGATAGACATTACCTAAACATAACCTAATATTACTATATTGATGGTGGTGATGTTTTGCAAAGTTAATGCATTATGTATGGCTTACGATTTCAAGTTCTACGCTACTAGTCATGTCTTAAAATTAACTTGCTTCTGGAAGCCTAGAGTATCCAACAATGCAACTTACCTGGGCTGAATTTCTACTCACCAGGACGGCAAAGGTCAACTAGATTCTGGTGAGCGGATATTTCGAGCCCCGTGACATATTTACACTTTTAGATAATTTCACAGTTTTCTAAAAAAATATATCCTTTTACGTTTTATTAATTAGCTAATTAATATGTATCTTTTTATGTATTGATTCTCTGATATCACTCAGTTTGTCTCAGAAGTGCTAGGATGGCAGATGACACTGAAGTTTAAATATATATCTAAAGAACTACCATGTCCAGGATT
The DNA here is from genome assembly GCA_933207985.1 of Pelobates cultripes. NCBI lineage: Eukaryota > Metazoa > Chordata > Amphibia > Anura > Pelobatidae > Pelobates > Pelobates cultripes. The sequence continues at coordinate 75,897,410 of OW240916.1, read as the reverse complement.
TCTGTAATTCACAACCCGGTAGCTAAGTAAATGTTAGCCGTAATATGCTTTGGGTTAATTTTGTTATAACATTTATTTATGTCATATGGAACACTGTAATTGCTGGGAGGGCAACCATGTTGTATGCTTACCTCCACACCACACCTCACCCTAAATAATACTCAAACAACCTGGGTGAATGAAAACAAATCTGTCACTAGTTCAGAGTTCCTTAAGTTGTATTTCTCCTTCTTTTATCTGTATCTCCAAGGTACATTTAACCTAGGTTGAGAAACTAAAGGAAGTGAGCAGAGACAGACTACAGCAAGGATTTTTGGGTTGATATTGTCACAAAAACCCTCAATTAAAATTTAAAGTGAATGCCACTGCTGGGTTACTTTTTCGTACGTTCAAATCTGTGCCTTCTCCCCACTTAATTCCCTACATTTACACCCTGTCCATTCCAATTTCCTTCCTTTCCCTCACTAAATCCACACTTTTTTTTCTTTGACAAGCCAAACTTACACAGTGCCATAACTCTCCCCCTAACCAGTCCATTTCACCGTTCCATCTCCCAACACAACCAAATTCTGGTTTTCCCTGCAGCTCAAAATCTGTCCACCTCAGTTTCTACATCTACAACACAATGTAAATCCTATATCTGGCTTCTTTTTATTTGATTTCCCTTCTGTGAGGAATACTGCCTATTGTTTACCTGACATACAATCGCTTCATTTGGGGGTAAAATGCTTACAGTACATAATCTGGTACAACATGAGGCTTAGGTCGATGCCCGATGGGAACAGAATAATTTAAGGCTCCAGTTTCACTGCCTTTATCTGAGAAATGGATGGTATTGGTAACTCCTCTTTTGTTGTCTCTCAGTTTTTCAACTTCATCTTGGAAAACTATCCTTCTGGGTCTCTCCATTCTCTGCAAGGAAAGATAGGTATTACATAGGTTTCCTTACAATCAATAAAAAACAATATTATTTAATGAGACACACTAGTGGTTCTGTGAGCAAATTTGTTACATAACTGTTAAAAAGTTTTCATCCCCCCAACCCATGACTCCTCTCCTGCAACTGTCAAAAATAACCTACTAAGCCCTTCAGTGAATACTTTTCTAGCAACCTACTTCGTTACCCCTACTTTTACCCTTTGTGTCACTATACCCCACTCCCTCTAGCATTTAAGCTCATTGGCAGGGCCCTCCACCTCTCTTTACCTGTGTGTCCACTTGTCTGGTTACAATTACGTGTCTGTTATTCCACCCATTCTACAGCGCTACAGAATTTGCTGGCGCTATATAAATAATAATAATGGTTGGTTTACATTATAGCTTTCTTTTTGGCATTGTTGTTCAGATTATACCTTTTGACAGTAGTTCTAGCGGTGTGCTCTCCATGTTAATTGTTTTGTATTATTTCTTTTCATGAACTGGTAATATGAGTGACTGTGTTTTGATGATGGAGTCTGTCTTTCTATAAGTGAGACTAACTATCAATATTTGAAACTGTTTTGTTACTAACCAATAAAATGCAGGAGAGATTTTACTATGTTTTAAATTCACTGATCATGCATAAGTTGCACACTGATTTCTAAAGGTTGACTTTATGGAACATGGAACCACTTCATTTTACTGCAGTGGCTATGGTGCAAATATCATGTATCTGTAGCCTTTCTTTTTAAAAATGTTTATTTCCAGGGGACATGGTCTAGACAGGGTTGTGTGGAAGGGCATGCGGAAACATGTGCCTCCTGAGCCACGGCCCTTCTGGTGGGGATGAAGGTTAGCAAAGAAAACCCTAACAAAGTCAGGCAGCGAGGGGCGAGAAATGCAGAAAGTAGCCGAGCAAGGGTGCCACCTCGCGGCTGACAGATATACTCCCTACAGTGGGACACCTTATATCAACGGGTCTACCCAGAATTGACCGGACTGGACATCCTCCCGGCCCTCAGAGGAGGCAGGGGGAGCCTAGCACAAAGGGGCCTCCTTGGATCTATCCCCCACCCATCTTTCACTCATGGGGGGATTATCTGCACACAACCATGAAGCGTTATGTAGGCAACACGCAGTGGCACAGCACCCTCCGCCTCCTAGGGGGCACTAATAACCCAACACGTGAATCAAGACAGGGACAGAACAGAAGACCGGACAGCCCTCTGACAAACGTCCGATTTTGTAGGAATGGTTTAAGGTACCACGCAAGCTTCACTGGGGCGCTCGACGGCTGTACATCCCCCCCGCCTGAGTACACCACTAGGCGCAGCAGATAACCCCCCGATTGACCTGGCGCTAGAAAAGACCGGGTTATACAAGCTCAGTATGTTTATGTTCAAAGTTTTACAGAAACGTTTGACACAAATTATCAACGCAATTATTTACAACATTACATAAATTGTTATTTCTTACCCTTATATGTTTTCTTCCCTACCCCCTATCCTCTCCCCACACACTGTCTCCCAGCTTACTTCTCTGTACCTGTACCACATGTTTAGGCTATTGACATTAAGTGAGGCATCATGGAGCTCAAACTGACCTCACTTAATGTCAATAGCCTAAACATACCAAACAAATGCAGACTGATGCTCAGAGAACTGAAATGACAAAACGCAGACAAAGCCTTTATACAAGTGACCCACATCCCACTAAACTCAAAGATACAGCTCACAGGCCACGTCTACACAAGAGCATATGCTTGCAAGACACATGGGGTAGAAATTACCATCCATAAACGATGTCCCTTTAACGTACAATCCATACACAGGGATGCAGAGGGCAGGTACATAGCACTGACCGGCACAATCAACACTACTACATATCACCTCAAAAACGTATATGCCTCCAACGTCCCAGACGTCCAATTTTGGGCTAATTTAGAAAACCTAACTTCCTCTCTGGGGGGAATAATAGTACTGGGGCGTGTCTGAATCCAATGTCCGGCGGTCGACGGCAGAGTGACGGCAGAGTGGGACTGCTTACGTCCCAGGGAAGGGGAGGTCAGGACCAGCTCCTTAAGAGATTCATGCACAATACGGGCTTCCTTGACCCCTGGAGAATCCATCATCCGGGCATGAGAGATTACACATACTGGCGTACATTCCTCATACTCCTGAATAGACCTGTTCCTCACAAACCTGCAGGGAATGCAATGGACACGCTCCGCTATAATCAATCTCAGCTCATGGTCGAACCAATGCGGATACAGCACTGGCCCTGAGGGTCCCGGAATCCCTTGTGCCCTGGAGATGGAGAATAAACAACTCCCTCCTAAGGGACCAGGGAGTCCCAGAAAAACTCAAAACAGAAATAACTAACTATTTTAAAACAAACTTGCATCCAGATATGTCCCCCACCACAATCTGGGCAGTGCACAAAGTAGTACTGAGAGGGGCACTGATTAAAATAGCTACACAAAACAGAATGACTATCAGAACTCCAAAGAGCTCTACGCAAAAAAAATGCAACACAAACAATCACCCACGCAAAATAAACTACGAGAGCTACATCAGACATATGATAAAAGACCTTATCCTAGATGACATTTGCAGAGATGTTGTTCGCTCCAAGTGACTCTTATGAGAAATCGAATAAGATGGACACACTGCTAGCCAGAGTGCTGAAACCCAAAACAAAGCACAAATTAAAAATGCGCGGGGCACGATATCATGTAGTATAACTTTATCTGAATCCCCATTCAGTGTCGAACCACCCCAGGGCAACAATAATGAATTCATGGAATTCCTGAGCCAAGTCTAAACCACTCCCCTTCCCTAAACGGTACGAATCCAGATTACGTAGAGACATTGGCAAGATTCCTCGACAGGGTTAACCTCCCTACACCCAAAGGTTCGCCCATCACAGCAGAGGAGGTAGATAAGGCCATAGTAATGCTCAAGGGCAACAAAGCATCAGGCCCATATGGGTTTGATGGGGTATATTACAAAACCCTGTGGGAAAACCTGGTGCCTCACCTGACAGCCATGTACACAGAATGGCTGGAAAGTGAACACTCCAACACAGTCCTTTCCACCGCAAACGTGACTCTTATCCTGAAACTGGGTCGAGATGACACAAACATGGCTAACTACGGACCCATCTCCCTAATTAACTTTGACACAAAAATATTCATCAAACTCCTCGCGACCAGATTGAACCCCGTGCTGACCACACTCATACATGCTGATCAAGTCGGCTTCATCCCAACAAGACAACTATACGAAAACACTAGACAAGTGGTCGACCTCATTTGGTGGACATATAAGACTTGAATGCCTTCTCTCGTCCTATCCATCGATGCAAAGAATGCGTTCGACAAAGTACAATGGCATTATCTTTTTGCCCTCCTGCAGTGGATAGGGCTCCCCCAGAGCTATATTACCACCAAGAGAGCTCTTTATATCACACCACAGGCTCAAATAGCCTTGCAAGGGAAACGCCCAACCCTATTCAAACCCAGTAACGGCACCAGACAGGGGTGCCCCCTCTTACCCCTCCTTTTAATTATTGCCCTGGAACCCCTTCTCCATTTGATAAGACAACACCCAGGCATCAAGGGTATGAAAATAGCAACAGATGAATTCATAGTGTCAGCTAACGCCGACTATGTCCTGCTCACAATCACCGACCCAAAGGCATCACTCCCGAGATTGATTGAGCTCCTGGAGGAGTATCGGTTTGTCTCAAGGGGGATACAAAATTAACCTGGATAAGTCTGTGGCAATGCCGCTGGGGTTATCAGCAGGGGACGTGGCCCTGCTGGGGGAAAATGGTAACATTAACCTGACCCATCATCATATCAAGTATCTCAGAGTCAAATTAACACCTGACATAACCAGACTCTAAATAAAAAATTATACCCCATTGTTAAAGACCCTAACCAAAGACTTAGACGATTGGAATTAAAAGCCTATCTCGTGGATAGGCCGACTCCATGCAATCAAAATGAACCTACTGCCAAGCCAGTGGTTTCTTTTCCAAGCACTGCCAATAAAAGTGACAAAAGAGGACCTTCAACATTTACAGACAGTGATAGACAACTTTATCTGGACACACAAAAGACACAGGTTATCCCGACACGCACTCTACCGACCGAAGGGCCTGGGAGGCCTGGGACTGCCCAATCTCCACCTGTACTATCTCTCTGCACAACTAGCGCAAATCATTGAATGGCACTCGCCACCTCACACACGTAGGTGGGTGGAACTGGAATCTCTAGTAATGGGATCAGATCTCCTACAGTATTGGATATGGATACCGAAACAGGATCGGCCTCCCTAGCAATATTAAATTCCATACAGATATGGGACAAAACAGTGAGCAAGTACTTGTTAACCCACACTCCCTCATCTCTTACACCTTATTTAAGAAACAAAGTATTTGAACCGGGACTTAAGGCAAGGGACTTTCGAGGATACACAGGGATGCAGCGGTACTGTCAGATGTACGACACAAACACGTTTAGGTCCTTTGACAAACTCAAATTACATGCATCATTAACCACGAAAGATCATTTCAGATCTATTCAAATGAGAGATTTCACTAGGAACACACAAGTAAGGGCAGCAGCTAGGTCCCCACTCACTTTTTATGAAAGACTGTGTATGGAGGAGACAGGACGTAGGGGCTTGATCACCTCCCTATACTGACCTACAACAGACATTACAGGGAGGAGAATGGCAGGAAATCTGAGAAGCAGCAGCCAAGGTCTCCATTTGCATGGCGCTCCAAGAGCAGTAATACAAAATGCACCTGAGGTCTTACATCACCCCAGTCAAGTTATGCAGAATGGGTAAAACCCCAATGGATTACTGCTGGAGGGGCTGCTGCGCAAGGGGGACCTATATCCACATGTGGTGGACATGTCCTAGGGTAGAAAGATACTGGACAGTAATAGAAAACTTGATGACAGTAGTGATGGGGAGACCAATCAGTAGGGACCCCTGTACCTATCTCCTGGCCAAACCACTAGATGGCCTCACAGCAAGGGAACAGAAACTAGTTATTAAAATAACACTTGCGGCTAGAAGGGCATCAGGCTGGCCACCAACAATCCCCCCCCCTTAATAAAGTCATCACCAAAATAAAAGAGAGCTTTCTCATGGACAAATTAACAGCACAGGTGTGTAATACATATGCCGCCTTTCCTAAAGTGTGGCAGCAATTGAAGGATTACACAGAAAGGAGCGGCAGCGTATAAACAATAGAGAGAGAGACCTCCGAGAGCCCCCCCATAACAATCTCACCCCTATAAAACATACACCCCAGAAAACCGGTTCAAGATGTATCAATCGAATAGAAGTGTATACCAGGAATGATGCTACATGACTAGTCTTAAAAACCTGCAACGAGTGCTGAGCGAACTGTCGATTACATGTAATTGTATTAAAGGACCAGTTGTATTAAAGGACCACATACTAATTTTCCTGGCACTATAGTGCCCTGAGGGTGCCCCCACCCTCAGGGTCCCCCTCCCACCGGGCTGGATGGAGAGGAAGGGGTTAAATTTACCTCTTTCTCCAGCGCTGGGCGGGGGACTCTCCTCCTCCTCGGATGAATGCGCATGCGCGGCAAGAGCGGCGCGCGCATTCAGCCAGTCTCATAGGAAAGCATTTATAATGCTTTCCTATGGACGCTGGCGTCTTCTCACTGTGAAAATCAGTGATGAATTTTAGCCCAATGGGTGATGTGGCACTCAAGGTGATCACTTGTTCCAGATCAACAGCACCCAGGCAGGAGCATCGTGCAGAAGGGATCCGCAATCTCCCACAAAAGAATCCAAGTATAATCCACGATGCAGGTGCTCTATAGACAGATTTATTGGTGCACACAGGATATAACAAAAATGTGCAGCGTTGCGGCATTGCTAAGGCCATGTAGGCCAAAATCTTGCAAATGTTGCATATTTGTGTTGTTTCCTGTGCACACCAATAAACTTGTCTATAGAGTACCTATATTGTGTAAACCATGGACTATACTTTCTATAGCAAGTTACTATTGTAGTGGAAACATAAAAACTAATGAGATTCCATAGGGACTATAACCATGTAATTTCATTGATGTGGCTATGGCGATTGGAAAAAAAAAGTTTAATAATGAATGAGGGTCCCCATCTTCCCACAGCTCAGCCACTTGACAGGTGGCTAATGTAGAATTACACTTTACCTTAGTCATACCAACTCATACCAGCAATATCTGGCTGAGATAGCTAGAAAATGGTCATCTTGTGCGCTCAGTCTATCTCTTCCATTAAGCACTGCTCGGGCTAATGTGAAAGAAAGCCCAAGAACCCCCATTCAGTGTCGAACCATTAAAAAAAGTTTTCTCCATTACTTAAAATGATTATGGCGCCTTTAATACTTAAAGTGGAATTTTCACTTCCTAAGAAGTGACAGTTTCTTGCTCAGCTATCTAATGGAGACAAACAATGTGCGTATATGCACGCTTGGCATATATCATGCATGAGCCAATGAGTATGGTGCTGCAAGAATTAAGTAATTTCCATACTTTACCAGAGTTTGCTTGGTGCACCATGTAAATTAAATTAAAGGAATACTGTAGGCATTATAACCATTTAATTTCATTGAATTGGTTATCGTACATAGCGCTACTTCTCCACATACCTTCCAACATTGGTAGGTGTGAGATCAGGACAGGTGGGCGGGACTGCAGGGTGTATCATCAGTTATGTGACTTGCATCACTAATGTCGCCCATAATAGGAATTAAAGTCTGAAAGAGACTGTCTAGCTGGCCCCCAGTCTGCAGGACCTTGCAGAGAGCACTGCTAAAGCACTGTGCATTGTCAAAGTACCCACTGCACAGAGCAAGCATCTTTAAACGACCACTATAGTGCCAGGAAAACAAACTTGTTTTTCTGACACTATAGGGTCTTTAGGTCCTCCCCACCCTCAGGGACCCACTCTCACCAGGCTGAAGGGGGAGGAAGGGGATAAACCCTTACCTTTCTCCAGCGCCGGGCTCCCTTGGCGCTGGGAAACTCTCCTCCCTCTTCCAACGTCTGCGCTGAATGCACATGCGTGGCAAGAGCCGCGCGCGCATTCAATCAGTCCATAGGAAAGCATTTCTCAATACTTTCCTATGGACATCAGCGTCTTGTCACTGTGATTTTCTCTGAAACTGCTATGTTTACAGCTGCAGGGTTAACCCTAGATGGACCTGGCACCCAGACCACTTCATTGAGCTGAAGTGGTCTGGGTGCCTATAGTGGTCCTTTAAAAGGATTCTATAGTGTTAAGAATACTAAATAGTATTTCTAATACTATAGCGCCCCCTTCCTCGTGGGCTCCCCTCCAACAGATAATGGATAAAAAACACTTTAATTACTAAAACATTAAACCCTCGCCATAGGAAAGTATTGGATGTCCTCATGCAGAGCGTGAGGATGTTCAGCGACAGTTAGGTGACCTAGAGTCCGGTAAACTCCCAGAAGCGTCTCTAGTGGCTGTCTGGTGCCTTAGCGCTGCAATGTAAACATTGCAGTTTCTCAAAAAAAGGGACACTGCACCCTGACCACTTCAATGAGCTCAAGTGGTCTGGGTGCCTATAGTGTCCCTTTAATGATGCGCTCACAATGTGCTGCCCATGGACAGTTCCTGGTGTCTCCGGATGTATATTGGACCCTGCAGTCAAGCAGGGCCGTCTTTAAGGAGGGGTAAACGGGGCAGCTGCCCTGGGCCCAGTTACTCATGGGGGGCCCAAAGCAGCTGCCCCGTGGGCCCCGTCGCCTGCAATAAAAAATTATTTTTTAAAAATATTTCCCTACCTAATGGGCCCGCGGTGCTAGTATTGCGGCTGCACCGGGGCCCGCACACTAAGGGGCCCCCCCTGGTGGCCCATACCTTTAGGGCCACCCAGTGAGCATGTTCCAGCAGGGGTCCGGTCGGCGCTGTGGCCCTTTAACAGCGCGACCGGGTCCTTGCTTAACGGCTGCATGGGAGGAAGTGACGTCGGCGAATCACTTCCTCCCACCTCAAAGACATCGGGCCGCCCGGGCGGCTGCTGAGCCAGGATCCTGTGAGGAGGGGGAGCAAGGAGAGCCAGACCCCCAACTCCCAACTACCCCAGCCAGCACACTGGACCCCAGGGAAGGAAGCCTCTTTCAAAGGTAGGAAACTGAAGAGTGTCTGTCTGTCTGTGTGTCAGTTTGTATGTCTGTGTGTCAGTTTGTCGGTGTGTCAGTTTGTATGTCTGTCTGTGTAGTAGTAGGAACTTAATCTGTAAAACACAAAAGTCCATACATAGTGTAAAACTGTAAATAGTAAAAGTGATAGAGGCAAAGGTATTGGGTCACTCACAATAAATAGAGCCTAAAATAGCAGGCTCAAGCTTGATTGCATGTGGAAAATCAGCTTTTCCCAGCTATTCAAGATGTCCCCACAGTCTTCCTATAGACACTGGTGCTGGATTCCAGATGTAGGAAAGATGGACCAAACGAATTCTTCAGCTTTAAAAAGTATTTACTTCAATAAAATAACCAGATAAATAAAAATGTAAAAATAACATTAAAACACAACGCGTTTCGACAATAAGTCTTTCTCAAGTGTACAGTCCTCTTCTTCCGGCATCCTTTTAAATCTGTGCTACCGGAAATTAGATTTCCCGCCGAGTTTCACTTCCGGTATGACGTCATGACGTACGTTCCGTCGCTGCGTCATGACGTGTCGGCTGTTATTGCGTCATTTCGTCATTCCCATGCGTCCATTCGGCAACCCGGAAGTGACTACAGGGCTCCATTTAGAAAACGGGCAAAAGCAATCCTAATTATAAATGACATCTTATTGCCTCATATAATCCAATTGAGAAAAATTCTCACATTAAATATATACTGAACACATCATAAAGAAAATATTCAGACAGAATACAAAATATGATTTTCATATTAAAATGCATAGTCATATATATACAATGGGAATAATAATTAATCCATTCCAAATCAAGTTAAAATCTTAGCATAATATGTAGACAATATATAGTTGCATATGTAGACAAATATATAATAAAATGAGACAAAAGGCAAAAAATAAAAGTCATAAAAACGTCTAAAAATATGGAATATACCAAAGCTGCCATCTCAAAATCCACGTTGAGACCGCTGGGAGACAAGGTGTCCAAATTAAAAATCCACCTCATCTCACAGCGGCTCAACGTCGATTCAACATGACCACCCCTCCAATGGGGTTTAATATGTTGGACACCAAAAAAGCTAAGCCCTGTAGGGTCTCCTCCATGGTATTTTAAGAAATGTAGGGAAACATTATGTTTCAGAAAACCTTTTTTAATATTGTAAATATGTTCTCGTATTCTTGTTTTTAATGTCCTTGATGTCTTTCCAACATACTGTAATCCACAAGGACATACGAGAACATATATTACATTTTTCGAATGGCATGTAATAAGGGAATCGATTTTATAATGGTGTGTTCCTACTCTTGATTTAAAACTCTCTAATTTCTTTGATTTATTTTTATAAGTTTTACATCCCATACAGTTACCACAATAGTGGAAACCTTTATTGTTATCCTTATAAGTGCTCAAAAAATTATTTTTAGGTTTATCCAAATAACTGGTAGTTAGAATTTGTCTAAGATTTTTTGCTCCCCTAAATACAATTTTGGGTTTATTATCAATATAGGGTAGAATATCCGTATCCTGCTGTAGTATATGCCAATTTCTATTGATCACTCTTTTGAGGGTTTTATGTTCCTTACTATAATTAAAGATCATTGGAATTTTGTCATCCCTTTTTTTATTCTCCCTAGATTTATATGTTAAAAGAGACTCTCTATTTATTCCTTTAACAGTCCTAATTTCTTCTTCTAATTTATTAGAATCATAGCCCCTATCAATAAACTGATCCTTAAGAGTATTGGCCTGATGTTCAAAAGAAATAAGGTCTGTACAATTCCGTCTTATCCGGATAAATTGACCCTTGGGGACATTATCGAGCCAAGGTAGAAAATGGCAGCTATCCATGTGGATATAACTATTGACGTCCACAGGTTTAAAGAACGTACGAGTACTAATTTTCTGATCCTGTATATATATCTCTAAGTCTAAAAAGTGGATACAATCTGATTTGATTTCCTGAGTTAAATGTATATTCCACTGGTTGGAATTTAAAAATGTAATATAATCCAAAGCAGAATTCCTATCACCTTTCCAAATTAGAAAAATATCATCGATATATCTTTTGTATAGGACCAGGTTCGCATTCCAGTTATGCGATGAATATACATATCTGTCTTCCCAGTATGACATAAACAGATTTGCATAACTGGGTGCGAACCTGGTCCCCATGGCTGTTCCCCTACATTGCAGGAAAAAATCATCTTCAAACCAAAAAAAATTGTTATGGAGGATAAGGGATATCCCCTCCATGACAAAATCCACCTGTTCAGCAGGATACAAAGTAGAGGATTCTAGAAAAGAACGTGTGGCTAAACATCCTATTTCGTGATCAATACATGTATACAAACTCGTAACGTCACATGTAATGAATAAGTACTCATCTTTCCATACAAAATCTTTTAAAATTTGTAGTAAGCTCATAGAGTCTTTCAAATAAGATGGACTCTTTTTGACTAGTGGTTGGAGGTGTATATCTACATATTTCGATAAATTCGATAGAAGCGATTCCACACCTGAGACAATTGGTCTACCTGGTGGATTGGATGCATCTTTATGTAACTTTGGTAAAGTATATATCACAGGGATTTTAGGTGACTTAACATTTAAAAAGGTATACTCTTTCTGGTTTATAATGCCTTTAGAGAAACCTTTCTCCAAGTATTTCATAAATTCCTCGTTTATATCTATTTGTGGATTTTTGTCTAATTTCTTATATGTGTTATTATCCTCCAATTGACGTCTAATCTCTGAAATATATTTATCTCTATCCATTAGAACTACACCTCCTCCCTTGTCTGCTGGCTTAATTACTATTTGAGAGTCTTTCCCTAAATTTTGCATGGCCTGTCTCTCCTTTTTTGTCAAATTATCTCTTTTATTTCCTTTCATTAATTTGATATCATTGGCACATGCTCTTTCAAAAACTTTCATGGAGTTGGATTTCAAATGTATAGGGTAAAAAGATGACTTTGGTTTTAACTCTGTATGATTAAAACGAGATACATCCATATTAATATTTTGATCTTTCACTTGATTTCGATCAAAAAAATTTTTTAAACATAGTTTCCTCATAAACCTATTAATATCCGTATATGCCTCAAATTTGTCCATAATGCAACTAGGTGCAAACTTAAAACCTCTATTTAAAACATTTATTTCATTTGCATTGAGAACTCTTTTTGATAAATTAAAAATTCTTATTTCCTCATGATTTTTTCTTTTCGGTCTCTCCAATCTCTTTCCTCCTCTATTTCCCCTTCTTCTACGTCCCTGTATCGTCTTTTTTGGGGTATAGGAGTCCGGGTGGGAGGTTCCCTCCATCTCTTCTCTAAAAAAGGGGTCACTCTATGATTGTCCAGATCTCTAATTGGTTCAAACCGATTAGATATCTCGATTTCTCTTCTTAATCTCGGAGGTGGACTGTTTTCCCTCCTATATCTTAGGGGAAAACTATCATATTTCGTTGAAACATATTTCTGTTTTTGACCAGATCCATTTTCTTTCTGACTATATTTATTATTAGTCGATCTATTATATTTTATTTCTGTTATATCGTCTCTACGTTTATGATGATTTCTTTTAACTTCAGTCCATTCCTGGGCTGGATTAGCATATTTTGGTCGTCTTACTGTAATCTGATCATGTGTGACATTTTTACTTTCGTATTTATAATTAGTCAGATTTGCTCTGGACTTATTTTGGTGGAAATTAGTCCTAGGTTTTTTGCGAATATTATTTGTAGCATAATCATTAGTGTCCCTCTGATATTTCTTTTTCTTTGTAATGATAATAGAAGATTCTAATTTATCCAATTTTCCCATAATGGTGTTTGAAATAGATTCAAAATCACCTGTACCGATAAACGGTTCTAATTTTGAACGAATTTCGCTAATGATCTTATCTAGAACCTCTAAATTTTTATTTCTTTGATCAACAATTATACGCATCATCGTTATGGAAAAAGATTCTAATGCGTTTTCCCAAATATCTATAAATCTTTTATCATCTCTATCGAAAGTGGGATATTTCGTAAACCTCAGACCCCTAGGTGTTATTCGGTCGCTTAGGTATTTATTCATTGTGAAAATTTCCCATTTGATTTTTAACTCTTTTGTAAGTAATTTTTCAAGTAGAGAACACATTTCATCAAGATTATCGCTAACCTTATACTTTTCAGGTGTCTCTATCTCTACTTCATCAAAAATATTTTGTGCATAATTTTGCATAGTGGCTCTTTTTTCAAATATGGCCATATTACAGCAGCCCACACCCAAGTGATTAAAACAGCAAATGTAAACAAACAAGAAATATTCCCCCAAAAGGAAATAAATATAGGTGGATTGGCGCTGTACACAGAGTAGCAACTACCCCCAGTGTCTCAAAATCACTCAAAGACACTCCCAAATCGTGGTAAAACAGAATAACAAAGTGGGGGGTGCAATAAATAGAATAAATAGTACAAAATATAAATACTTATTCGTAGTAGTAGTAGGAACTTAATCTGTAAAACACAAAAGTCCATACATAGTGTAAAACTGTAAATAGTAAAAGTGATAGAGGCAAAGGTATTGGGTCACTCACAATAAATAGAGCCTAAAATAGCAGGCTCAAGCTTGATTGCATGTGGAAAATCAGCTTTTCCCAGCTATTCAAGATGTCCCCACAGTCTTCCTATAGACACTGGTGCTGGATTCCAGATGTAGGAAAGATGGACCAAACGAATTCTTCAGCTTTAAAAAGTATTTACTTCAATAAAATAACCAGATAAAAAAATGTAAAAATAACATTGAAACACAACGCGTTTCGACAATAAGTCTTTCTCAAGTGTACAGTCCTCTTCTTCCGGCATCCTTTTAAATCTGTGCTACCGGAAATTAGATTTCCCGCCGAGTTTCACTTCCGGTATGACGTCATGACGTACGTTCCGTCGCTGCGTCATGACGTGTCGGCTGTTATTGCGTCATTTCGTCATTCCCATGCGTCCATTCGGCAACCCGGAAGTGACTACAGGGCTCCATTTAGAAAACGGGCAAAAGCAATCCTAATTATAAATGACATCTTATTGCCTCATATAATCCAATTGAGAAAAATTCTCACATTAAATATATACTGAACACATCATAAAGAAAATATTCAGACAGAATACAAAATATGATTTTCATATTAAAATGCATAGTCATATATATACAATGGGAATAATAATTAATCCATTCCAAATCAAGTTAAAATCTTAGCATAATATGTAGACAATATATAGTTGCATATGTAGACAAATATATAATAAAATGAGACAAAAGGCAAAAAATAAAAGTCATAAAAACGTCTAAAAATATGGAATATACCCAAAAAGTCATATCAAAGCTGCCATCTCAAAATCCACGTTGAGACCGCTGGGAGACAAGGTGTCCAAATTAAAAATCCACCTCATCTCACAGCGGCTCAACGTCGATTCAACATGACCACCCCTCCAATGGGGTTTAATATGTTGGACACCAAAAAAGCTAAGCCCTGTAGGGTCTCCTCCATGGTATTTTAAGAAATGTAGGGAAACATTATGTTTCAGAAAACCTTTTTTAATATTGTAAATATGTTCTCGTATTCTTGTTTTTAATGTCCTTGATGTCTTTCCAACATACTGTAATCCACAAGGACATACGAGAACATATATTACATTTTTCGAATGGCATGTAATAAGGGAATCGATTTTATAATGGTGTGTTCCTACTCTTGATTTAAAACTCTCTAATTTCTTTGATTTATTTTTATAAGTTTTACATCCCATACAGTTACCACAATAGTGGAAACCTTTATTGTTATCCTTATAAGTGCTCAAAAAATTATTTTTAGGTTTATCCAAATAACTGGTAGTTAGAATTTGTCTAAGATTTTTTGCTCCCCTAAATACAATTTTGGGTTTATTATCAATATAGGGTAGAATATCCGTATCCTGCTGTAGTATATGCCAATTTCTATTGATCACTCTTTTGAGGGTTTTATGTTCCTTACTATAATTAAAGATCATTGGAATTTTGTCATCCCTTTTTTTATTCTCCCTAGATTTATATGTTAAAAGAGACTCTCTATTTATTCCTTTAACAGTCCTAATTTCTTCTTCTAATTTATTAGAATCATAGCCCCTATCAATAAACTGATCCTTAAGAGTATTGGCCTGATGTTCAAAAGAAATAAGGTCTGTACAATTCCGTCTTATCCGGATAAATTGACCCTTGGGGACATTATCGAGCCAAGGTAGAAAATGGCAGCTATCCATGTGGATATAACTATTGACGTCCACAGGTTTAAAGAACGTACGAGTACTAATTTTCTGATCCTGTATATATATCTCTAAGTCTAAAAAGTGGATACAATC
>OW240916.1:75784305-75881809 GCA_933207985.1 Pelobates cultripes | reverse complement strand
TTTTTTTTATTATTATAATAATACAACCAGTAGTTGACTTTCAGATAGCTATTTTCAGAGTTTAATACTGAATAAGGTTGCAATTAGACGACAGTTCCTTTTTAAAATGGGACATGAACTAATATATTTAATATAGCGTAAGCAGACTTTTTTTTCCAAATACCTAACTCTCAAAAAGACCATCAATTTTTATAGGAAGTTTTGGACTGGAGATTAACCCTCAATGGACATCACCCACTTGATTGGGCAATGTCCAGCTTTAGCAAGGAAGTAAGCACTTGGCAAAAAAGGAGGTGGATCTACATTATCCACCAAGGCCAGCTCTGCAGATAATGAAAGATACATGTTTTTTAGGATTTAGGAAATATTTTTGCAAAATACAAAGTCAATTCATATTTTTTGCAACAATTAATTATATGCATTAAAAATGTATATGTATTTTTGGATCCAGAGTAGTCCTTTCAGATTGCACTCTCACGATACACATACTGCACAGCAACGGAGTATATAAAATGCACTGATGCTGCATAGTCCACACATTAATATCTAATTCTTCACACATATATGGCATATATATGATTTTGTATCATTTTGTAAGTGTCCCTTTTATTGTTAAATTCCTCCCTTTCATAATATTGTAAAGAACTGCAGAATAGGTTGGTGCTATATAAATACTACTACTACTAATAATAATAATACCCTGCTGTAAGAGTGTACATTGTTGTGTAAGGCACTACAATGAAGATGGATACTCTGCCCACTAAGGCTTTACTGATATGTTGTTACATTGTGGTAGTGCTAGAGGAGGACCCTAAACTACATTATGTTATGCCTGGGGAAAGAAAATAACATTTAAACAATGCAATATTCAATGAGAGATGGCCTTTATCTAAATTATCATTACTAGGTTGATTGGTCTGATCCATTTCAAATTGTTGCCATTGATAAACAAGGAGGACTGTTTAGTAATTAAACATGCAAAGACAGGAAATTAAAAGAGATTTATCCCATTAATGACAAGCAATTAGGCAAGTCCAATTACATCTTGGTGGATCTCACATATCACCTGTCATTCAGGGGTTAAAACAAAGAAGAGGCACAAGAAACAGACGACTTCCAGTGATAAACACAGTATGAGAAATAGCAATAGACATATTTAGTGTTTAAGGAATTACATGAGTGAGACTGCCAGATTTTATAAAGCCACCTCTCACCTTAATATCCCTGGCCTGCCTGCGACTCTCCTCATGCCTCCACATTTTGAGACACACCAGAGAACTGACCAAGTATATAAACATGTTGAAGAAAAGGAAAGCTATAGCTGCTATCTGTCCCCCTTCCACCCTACAGAATGCCACCATCAGTGGATTAGTGGCAAATACAGAGTAACAGAGGCCACCACGGTTTAAGTCATTGACGTAAGCAATGCCAGCTGCCATGTAAAGAAGAAACATGATGATGTTGATGGCAAACTCTGTGAGAGGCCACCAATGTGAATCTAGAAGAATGGTCCGGTAATACATCGTCAGACCCAACCCCAGAAGGATCAATGTGATCAGAAACACCAAACTGGCCACAACCATCACAAATGGAGTCATTGGACCATAGTAACTATAGCCACCCGGCAATGTTCTTTGAAGTTCCGTGCCAAAGAGGTTGTACCATTGGTAGTCTTTCTGAATATATGCACACGTACAGGCAAATACCATGCCCCCAAAAAGCAGTTGGATTCCAGCCAAGATTCTTAGCAAACCTGGCCATGACTTCATGTAGGAGTATTTAAGGTTATATGCTTCTACCTTTTCTCCATAGTTCGTTGACACCTGACTCCTTCTATCCAGTGAACCTAAAGGTTTTTTGATCTTGATTTCTTGACTGCCAATGGTGCTGGATCGCTTGCTGTGGTCCTCAGTCTTCTCTGTAAAGCTGGAGTCTCTGCTGATATCAAGGATAGGAGTAATAGGGGGTGAGCAGTGCACACCTTCTAAATTCCTTAGTGTTAAAGGTTCTCCATCTGTCCTCTTCTTTCTAAAGAAGCTCTTACAAGAGTCACTAAAATTTAAATATTTGTTAGGCTTTAGTTCATTTAATGACAGCTTGACATCGTGTTGCTTTTGTGACTTTCTGAAATCCCTGGGTGTCTCATGATCATAGTAATCAAATGAAAAACTTGGGGTATCCCCAAAACTGGGCATTTTATCAAAATGTCTTGGTCCTGCTTGATGACTGGCAGTGGAGGTATCTGATGTACATACAATGGGTCTCCTGTTCTTTTCTTGCTCAGAGGGTGGAGGGACCGAACTCATATCAGTTTTTTCAATGTTGCTTTGTCACATGTGCTGCTGAAAATATACCTGTAGGCTCCAATTTTTTTTCCATGTCCCAGAGGATACATTGCTCTAGTTTATGAGCCATGTGATTTTTCCAAATTTCTTGCTCAGAGAGAGGAGACCTGCAAGAACCCAGATTAATTAGTTAAGCAATTAACTGCATTGCTAGTGTTTTCGTCATTCTTTTTCTATTAGTTTCCCATGAAAATAGACAAGTCATTTAGAGTGCAATCACCAATACCCGAACATTACATCATCAGAAAGAAATACAGGAAGGTTTTTTTTTCTACAAAGAGTACACAATGTATTTCAGTATAAAAAAAGTTAGACAGAATAGCAGTTGAGAAAAGACAATGGAAACTAATGCATTAAATAAAACCAACACTAGAAAGCTGAAGCTAAGAACCAAGGGAAGAGAAAGTGGATAAGACATAGTGAGGGAAAATGAAGGATCAATATAGAGGCAATCTAATGCATAGAATTTAAAATTCTGACACATATTTTATAACATTGTTATTGTATGCCTTACACTTACTTTCTCTAAGGTCCATTGGGAAGGATATATCTCTTTATACCAAAGCTTGTTCGAAGATGAATTAGTGTTAATCAAATCCGAGGCCAGCTCTCTAAGCTGTTCATATGACTTTAGATATTGAGAGGGGAGTGTTGAACTGTTATCTGTGCACAATGAATAACATTTAGTTACCCATTAACTGAAGTAGGTGCAGCAAGGTGAGGTGTTCAGAAAATAAAGGGTAATCTTAAAGTAACAGTAAGGAAATACATTAAATGGGAACTAGCTATGAATTGTTACATAGCTTCTATAAGGTGATATTTTTATTTTACTTTAAAGCAAATGTTTGGCTTCAGTTTATAGTGTGTTCAGCATACAAGTTTAAACAATCATTATTTTTGCATTGAACAAACAAAGCAACAAGTGCAGGAAGTCAGAGAGTAGATTGGATAGTGGTGAAAGAGCAGAGAGGAAGGGGCCTCAGTCAGCAGCCGCACTGACAAAGATGTGTCTTAAGGGAGGTCTGTGCCTAGCAGTGTACTATTGCTTATAACCGTGCTATTTACTACCTCCAGTGACTCCAGAAGCTGGTTCACCAGAGGCCGCAACTCTCACAGAGACCTGTCATGGCGTCTCCTGATGGTAGTCGTCCAGTGAAGACTACCTTGTGGACATAGAGGATATGGGCGGGCAGATGGTAAAGGAGCGCGAATCCCCTGTCTCCCGTGAATACCGAGAACTCTCCTGTGATGGAAGGTACAATAAGGGGCCTCCTCGACGAGCTCCAACACAACCAACATCGGCCAATTCTGAGAAGAGATCAGCCAATTCCAAAAAAAAGATAGGCATAGTGTCTGTGTGGCTCCATGAAGAATTTGCATTACAAATTTGAAACATCAACTGCAGAAGCTACAAAGTGAGCAAGGTCAAACTCAAGACCGCATGGCACAAATAAAGGACATTAGAAGATGGAAAAACTAAAAAAAATGTGCAACCTAGCAGACACAATGAAAGCTACAGAAATTTCACATTGCTGGGCGACTGCTATAAAATCCCAGCACCCCCAAAGGGCATTTTGGGGGCCGACAGGGATGTAATTATATGATTTCAGGTTGGGAAAGACAAACAGGCATTTATGACAAAATAAAATAAAAAAAGGTGCCACATAAATGCACAAAAAAAACACTCTTGTGAAAATACAATATGTGTAAGAATTTGAAAGTGGAATCCCGTGAAAAAATATTATAAAAGTAACTTACAGCATACAATATCACTTAGTTACTCCAAATGGGATGTAGAAATTTGGTTCATATGAAAAGAACAAAAAAGAAAAACATAGCATAATACTGTATAAAACTTAATACAGAGACCAAGGTAATGGGAATGTAACTCACAAGGAAAGAGCAGTAGAAGTCTGCTCTAACTTATCCAGCTTATAGCCCACAACATAGGACTGAGTGATAGCAAATGCAGCAGGATGCCAGCTTGGTAAAAGCGAACACACTTTATTTCTTCCAATTAAAAATAGCTTCGTTATTCACCTTGAAGGCCAATATCCCATCAGATGCTCATGAAAATAATGATACCCGCAATCTCTGTAAGCGTGGGCATGGATATGATCAAATATGTAAATGTCTCTCTGAATTAGAGTCCATAATGAGAAAAAGGGGTTTGTCTTCTAAACGTCCATTTAAATAACTGGCCATATTAGCCTTATAAATCACAGATAGAAAAGAATGTCAGGGGAGAGATATCCAGAACATATTTCTTATCCTTAAAAAGCTGGTATATAAAAACCATATTGCATACATGATGCCATAAATAAATGCATGATATACAGTTGCAAGAAAAAGTATGTGAACCCTTTGGAATGATATGGATTTCTGCACAAATTGGTCATAGAATGGCTTAAACAGAAGAAAATACACCTTCTGAAGTGGCCCAGTCAGAGTCCTGACCTCAACCCGATTGAGATGCTGTGGCTTGACCTCAAGAAAGCGATTCACACCAGACATCCCAAGAATATTGCTGAACTGAAAACCGTTCTGTAAAGATGAATGGTCAAGAATTACTCCTGACCGTTGTGCACGTCTGATCTGCAACTACAGGAAATGTTTGGTTGAAATTATTGTTGCCAAAGGAGGTTCAACCAGTTATTAACCCCTTAAGACCGGAGGGCGTACAATTACGCCCTATTTTAGGCGGCTCTAAATGCCGCCGGGCGTAGTTGTACGCCCTCCGGGCTTTCTTTACTTACCCTACCCCCGCGGTAGATCCTCCTCCTCCGGTGCCCCCCGGCCATGTGAGAGTGAGGTCCTTGCGAGGACCCCACAATCACATGGCCGGGGGTAGCTGCCTCCTGCATTGCCAGCAGGGGGACTGCCTGTAATGACAGGTGGTCCCCCTGCTGGCTGAAAATAAAATTAAAATAAATTAATTAAAAAGTAAAGTGTAAAAAAAAAAAATATATATATATACTTAGATCATATATATATATGATCTAAGTATATATATACGCATATACATACACACACATACACTGTCTAGGTGTATTTTACTATTAATATATATATAATTATATATATATTAATATCAAATTACACGTAGACTGATACTGATTAAATATATATATAATTATTGTTATATATATATATTTATATATAATTTAAAAAATATATGTAAATACGTTAAAAAATAAAATTACAAATTTTTTTAAAAAATAATTAAAAAATATATAGATGTGTGTTATTTCGTTGTAACAGTATTGTGATATTAATATATATATATTTATATCAAAATACACGTAGAACAAAATAATATATATATCTACATACATAATTATATACGTATATATCACTATATATATACCTATATATAAATAAAAATATTTTTAAAAAATTATATATATATACACATATAGATTCACATACGTATATATATACATATATTAATTCTACCTATATATTTATGTAATATTTTTACATAATTAGGTATCTTAATTAATTACAATTAGCGGGACCTGCCTGACAACCCATGCCGAAAGTAAAGGGAATTTAATTTGCTAGCACTATATTTAACCCTATAACGTTCCAAGACACCATAAAACCTGTACATGGGGGGTACTGTTCTACTCGGGAGACTTCGCTGAACACAAATATTAGTGTTTCAAAACAGTAAAATGTATTACAACGATGATATCGCCGTTTTTTTGCATTTTTCATGCACAAACAGCAGTTACACGGATGATATTATTGCTGTGATACTTTTTACTGTTTTGAAACACAAATATTTGTGTTCAGTGAAGTCTCCTGAGTACAAAAGTACCCCTCATGTACAGGTTTTATGGTGTTTTCAAAAGTTACAGCGTCAAATATAAGGCTTGCGTTTCATTTTTTTCACATTAAAATTCGCCAGATTGGTTACGTTGCCTTTGAGACCCTATGGTAGCCCAAGAATGAAAATTACCCCTATGATGGCATACCATTTGCAATAGTAGACAACCCAAGGTATTGCAAACGGGGTATGTCCAGTCTTTTTTAGTAGCCACTTAGTCACAAACACTGGCCAAAATTGGCGTTTTTTGCATTTTTCAACACAAACAAATACTAACGCTAACTTTGGCCAGTGTTTGTGACCAAATGGCTACTAAAAAAGACTGGATATACCCCATTTGCAATACCTTGGGTTGTCTACTATTGCAAATGGTATGCCATTATGGGTGTAAATTTAATTCCTGGGCTACTATAAAGTCCCAAAGGCAACGTAACCAATCTGGCGAATTTCAATTTCAAATGTAACGTGCTATATTTGACCCTGTAACTTCCCAAAACGCCATAAAACCTGTACATAGGGGGTACTGTTTTACACGTGAGACTTTGCTGAATACAAATATGTGTATTTTATTGCAGTAAAAGCAAACAGTATTATGACATTGACAGTTAAAATGTCATGTAGAACTAAAAATTTTTTAAAAAATCTTATTTTCTCCCATTGTTTTCATATTAAATTATGTTTCATAGCTAAATATTTGATATTAAATGAAAGCCCTGTTTCCCCTGAATAAAATTATATATAATAAGGGTGGGTGCATTTACTATGAAAGAGTTGAATTACGGTTGGACAGACATGTAGCACAAATGCCAGGTTTTGTTTACATTTTGTTTCCGTCCTTAAGGGGTTAAATCCAAGGGTACACATACTTTTTTCACCTACACTGTGAATGTTTACACGGTGTGTTCAATAAAAACATGGCAACATTTCATTCTTTGTGTGTTATTAGTTTAAACAGACTGTGATTGTCTATTGTTGTGACTTAGATGATGATCAGATCACATTTTATGACCAATTTGTGCAGAAATCCATATCATTCCAAAGGGTTCACATACTTTTTCTTGCAACTGTAAATAAATACACATCTTACTAATGGATATTACAAATCTCAAAGTTCATATAATGAAACAAATCTCAAAGTTCATATAATGAAAAAAACAGACCTAATGAAACTGTGCCATATTCAAATAAATAAAAATATAAAGCATTTATGACATGCTAACGATTTAAGGATCACTCCCGGATATTTTGTCTGGCTCATTGAGACCCCTAACCAGTGAGCTTGCTTCTCACACACCATGATGCCTGCTTATCCCTGAGTTCTCTGGGACATTAAAGATTTATGGGGCCTCGGAATTCACTGGCACCCTTCAGAAGCTTGGGCTGACAACTGTTGCTGTGGGGCCACAACCTACTCCGCACTCAATGCATCCATCATCCTGGGACCCAGGTTGGGTTTGCCCATTCTGCGACTGCAGAGATACCTTGAGCACTGAATTAAAATTTTAATTATTTGCTTTATTTTTTATTTTATTATCTTTTCAACATGTTTTTCTAAAGTTAATTTACATGTTGGAATCAAAGCTTGTAACATGTTGAGTGACCCTTGGGACAAACCCCTTTTTGTACGGCGTGGTCTGTACATGCTGTCATGGTGGAGTCATCATGGCTAGGTATAAGGACCATTGGTCCTGCATGGAAATTTAAGAAGCATCTGGCATTCTCTGCTCCTAACTAGTTCTGAACTGGAGCAAGATGCCCTGTATCTTCTGTTAATATTTTATATTATTTTACTCTCACAAGAAATAGAAAACCCTCAGCTATAGCCAGCTAATTTTCTACTAGGCATACAATCAGTCTTACCTTTTTTAAATTTTCTATTGTCTTATGCTTACCCTACTGTATTGCCTGTAATTCTTGTGGTTTGAGAATAATGAAACATTTACAAAAAAAAAAGAGTGCAAGGGCACCTATAAGCATCTATAGAGTATAACAATAACTAAAAAGTTAGTCAAATATTTATTAGAGCCTAATAAGGCTTTACCAAAGTGTAACAATATATTTTCTGCATGAAGCATTGGTGACGAGATTAATATGTTAGGTACTTCAGCATGGAACAATCTCTAATAATTGTCAGTATGACTATAGGTGGAGCATGGTGCCCCTGAACAAACGTTCTTCTATGCATGTCAGACAGAATTTTGTAGTTTATTTCTCCAGATGTTGCAATCAATGAGAACAAAAAAGATTATTACAAATTGTATAAGCCCTTGGTTCTTAGTGAACAAGTGCCAATTCCCATCATCTGATGCAACATCAGCATCAAATGTTGGTAACTAGTTTCCTTTTGCCTCCTGCACCCTGGGCTGACCTGTCCATGTCTTCAGGCGGCACTCCTAACCTTCCCTGTTTGCCCCTCCTCTGGGACATGTAAAGAAGCCGCCCACATTTTTTTTTTAATACAGCAGCATCTAGAGGGGAAGACTGAGCTGGGGTTAGCCGGGAACTCAGGACTATGCCTGTTTCACACTGAAGTTCCAGCACTCTGTTGTTACCATGCCCTGCATGCTGGAACTTCAGTGTCACTTTACTCACATACTTTGTGGCCAGAGAGGCATAATCCCCTTCATGTCTGGCCATGTGTGTTGCAGCTGGCCAGCACACAGGCAGCAGGACACAGAGCCCCATGATATAGTCGGCAGCCAGAAGCAGGACAGGAGTCTAGCAGTCACATCAGACTCCACACCAGCCAGAAGCCACACCAGCACAGATACAAGAAGGGCAAGTGTATTGATTGGATGCAGTGCACACACAATGTGCAGTACCCTTTACACACACAGAGCTACTGCATCCCCAGCACACATAGACACACTTTATCCTCTGCACACACACTGCATCCCCAGAACAAAGAAACACACACACACACTGCACCCCCAGCACATACACACAGACACAGTGCATCCCCAGCACACACAGACACACACTTCATTCCCAGCATATACACTTCTTCCCCAGCACACATACAGACACCATAGGCGTGTGCAACCTATTGTATAAGGGTGTGCACCCTAAAGCACGAACACACACGCCGCATATATATATATATACACACACACATATATACTGCTGTGTGTGTGAGGGTGCTTTGTGTGAGGGCGCTGTGTGTGTGTGTAGGCGCTGTATGAGGCCCTGGGGAGATAGCGCAGCTAAGCGGACAAGGGCACATGTAGGAGTGTGGGGATAGATGCATGGGATTGGTTGGGAAAGAGTGTGTGGGTGGGATTATGTTCTGTGTAAGTTAGTGTGGGGGAGGTCTTACCTCAGTGCCACTTGGGATTCAGGCCAGCAAACAGCTTCCTGTCCTGCTGCTCCTGTTTGCCTGGGCCTGCAGATTTACACAGCTTGAGGGATGGAGGTTGAGGCTTACTGGCTTCCCCCAGAGCTGCTGCAGCATGGATGATGTCCAGCGACTCCTGATTCAGGTGCTCCCCTCTCCCCTGGGTGGGTGCTCCCCTCCGCGGCCTGTCTCCATCAGGGGCCTTCCCTGTGGCCCCTGCTCCCCTCACCCATGGTGGCTGCCAGTGTGGGTGCTCCCCCCCCCGCCTGTGTCTATCTGGGGCCTTCCCTGTGGTCCCTGCTCCCCTCTCGCATGGGTGGCTGCCTGGCTCCTCTCCCCTGAGGTGGCTGCAGGTGTGGGTGCTTCCCCCCACGGCCCGTCTCCATCTAGGGCCTTTTCCTGTGGCCCCTGCTTTCCTCTCCCCTGGGGATGGCTGCTGACTCCTCTCCCCTGGGGATGGCTGCCTGCGTGGGTCCCCCCCCCCCACAGCCTGTCTTCATCTGGGGCTTTCCCTGTGGCCCCTGCTCCTGGGGTCCAAGTTGGCGCTCAGCTCCCCCCACCCCCGATACTGCTCCTCGGGCCCAGTTGAGGAGGTGGAGCCCGGGCCCAAGGCATCACCTAGCCGCGTGTCTGGGGCTCCAGACATGCGGCCTTCAACTGCCGCAGATGATGCGCGGCCTACTACCACTGCGCAGGATTTGTGGCCTACGGCTGGATCGCCAGGGGCTGTTAGGAGGCGGGAGGCAGTATTCCTCCCTCCCCTTCTCATGTTCTGGTACCGGTGGCCCTCCTTTTTGCTTCCCTGGGGGGGCCCCCATGTCCTCTCCCGGTGTCCCCCTGGGTTTTCCTATTGTCTCTGCTGTGCTTTCCCCCCTTCCCCTCTCTGTTCTTTCTCCCCCCTCTCTGTTCTTTCTCCCCCTCTCTCTGTTCTTTCTCCCTCTCTCTGTTCTTTCTCCCCCTCTCGCTGTTCTTTCTCCCCCTCTCGCTGTTCTCTCCTTCCCTCTTGCTCTGTTCCTCTCCGGTGTCCTCCCCCTTTCCTCCCCTGCTCTTACCTGTTCCTGTCTCTTCTGGGTCTTCTCTGCCTTCGGCTCTTTACTCTCTGGGTCTCCTCTTCTCTCTGCCGGTTACTTACCTCGGCTACCTTCTGGTGGAGCGTGGGCTCACCTACACGTGCTCTCCTCACAGGTCCTGGCTGCAGTTCCTCAGAACGCCCAGCATGGCGCGCCTGGAACACCTTAGAAGGACACAGTGGACGCTGAATTCTTTGTCTTCTCCCTGGACTGTCTACACTTGTTATGCCGCGGGTGGTACGCCGGGCATTGGCTTATGAGTACGTTGTCCCTTCTTGTATGCAGTCGGGTCCCTTTAGAGCTGAGGGGGGGTCTTAGTGCGCGCCAAAAAAAAAAAGGAATAAATTCAAAATCTGGAAATTTCAGCATAAATAAATACATAAATAAAACTGAATGGATGAATACATAAATAGAATGTGAAGTAAAAAAAATAAATAAAAAAATCCCTGAATAGAATGAGAAATAAAAGTCTCAAAAAAAACAGTCCACTCCGGTTATTTAACGCCCCCCTTTATCTGTATTTATCATATGTTATAGTACAGTTTCCTGCAGCATCCTGCGCAGCTAATAGCGCTGGCGTTGCTTCCCGGGAGGGGCAGGGCGCTAGTATGACCTGCTTGACTTGCGCATGTCGCGAAATACTGGGGGAGCAGTGGTGAGGGGGTTGTTTATTGGTGATATGTTCCCTCATGCTGCGGGGGGCCCCGTGCTTGGGAGGGACTTCAGGAGGGGCATGGGGGGGAAATACCATAATCGGTTGCACCACATGACGCGCAGGAAGTTTGTCAGGGCATCATATGTTTTGGATAGCATTGTCGAGGAGATGCTCCCTGGGTATGCTCCACATTGTTCTGCGGTCCGGGCACCCTCTGTGACGCATGTCGTTCCTAGGGTGAGCTGGGTTGGTAGCATAAAATAAAAGGACAATTAGGTCCTTGTGCGTTCCAGCACGAGGGCTCCGGTCGCAGGGGGCCCATTCCGTCCCCCGTGGTTTTTCATGCGGGCAATAGGGGACGTGGATGCTCTCCGGGCAGGACCTTTCGACCCATATGAGACTTCCATCGGGTTATGTGTGGGGTCGACTGTATATCACGTTGCGCTCGGCTGCTGTGGTGTTTTTCTTGGGGTAGTGTTTCAGCGTTCCGTTGGTCGGGATACGTGCGGTAGTCTCCTGGATAGTGGGATAGATTCCGCCCGGGGAATGTCGGTTGCCCCTGACTGCGGATTAGGACATCCGGTGGGAGGTGTCGGTGGTTCTGGGAGAATTGGGGGTTTCAGCTGCGCTACATGTGGGCTCTCCTGGGTTAGCTGGGCTTTGCCTGTCGGTGTTGCTCTTGGGGCTGTATGGGGTTTCAATTTGGGCCCGCAGCTAAGCGGACAAGGGCACATGTAGGAGTGTGGGGATAGATGCATGGGATTGGTTGGGAAAGAGTGTGTGGGTGGAATTGTGTTCTGTGTAAGTTAATGTGGGGAAGGTCTTACCTCAGTGCCACGTGGGATTCGGAACAGCAAACAGCTTCCCTCCCACCCGCCCTATTAGTATATTTAGTCACAGATAGCTGGGGGTATGTCCTTGCCAATTGAGTTTGAGGGGTTACGTTTAAGTATATGGAATGAGATGAACAAGTTTTTAAGGTCTCAACCTCCCCTGCTTCAAACGGTTAACATTAGGTTGCCTGAGGTGTCGTGCCCATCGAGCGTGGATAAGGTCGGCTGATGGCGGGCATTGGAAAGATATGATTTTTATGACGAGGTGGGAGGTGAGAGGAAGTGGTGATTAGGAACCACTGTATGTTTATTGGCAAGGACGGTTGGGTCACTGTATAACACTATGTGTGGAGTTATATATGTATATATGTTAATTTATGCTTATTTATGTCTAACGTTTTGGTTACAGAAAAAGGAGATTTAATAAATAAAGTTATGGATGTGTTATGCAGTAATTTAGTTTGTGATAACAAATGCTGTGGCCTGTTTCATCCATACTAAGTGGTCTGTCGTTATTGTGGGGTTGAATGGGGTTAGTTTTTGTTCTAGGCTGCATCGCGATTCCCCACTACGTACATACATGTGTGCAGGCGCTGTGTGTGTGTAGGCACTGTGTGTGTGTGAAGGCGCTCTGTGTGTGTGTGCAGGCGCTGTGTGTGTGCAGGCGCTGTGTGTGTGCAGGCACTGTGTGTGTAAGGGTGATGTATGTGTGTGTAAGGGTGCTGTTTGTGTGTGGGTGATGTTAGTGTGTTTATATGTAAGGGTACTGTGTGTGTGAGGGTGCTGTTATTGTGTGTGTGAGGGTGCTGTTAGTGTGTGTGTGCTGTTAGTGTGAGGGTGCTGTTAGTGTGTGTGAGGGTGCTGTTAGTGTGTGCTGTGTGTGTATGGGTGATGTATGTGTGTGCTGTTTGTGTGTATTGTGTGGGGGTGGGGGGGGCTGTTTAGTAAATATCCCCCCTCCTTTCTTACCTTAGGGAGTGGGGACCGTGCTACTGCCATCCCTAGTGGTCCAGTGGTAAGTGAACTCTAGCCCCGAATGGGGATAGAGTTCACTCTCGCGAGATCTGAGCGGCCTGCACAAAGTCACTGCACTAACAGGGAGTGCAATTTCCCCCTCCTTGGCCACAACTAAGGGGCAGGGAGGGTGGATAAAATTTAATTTATTTAAAGGGACACTATAGTCACCTGAACAACTTCAGCTTAATGAGGTTGTTTAAGTGAGAACTATAGCTCCCTGCAGCCTTTCTCATGTAAACACTGTATTTTCTGAGAAAATACAGTGTTTACATTGAACGCTAGGAACACCTCCAGTTGCAGTCACTCAGGGTGAACCAGAGGGACCTCGGAGTTGATGGAGGCATAATATGCCTCCATCGACTCAGATCTGCTGTCAGCAGAGCACAGGGCAGCATTGTGCACAGTATCCTGTGAGTCAGTATCTCCTCCCTCTGCATGCAGACACTGAACTTTCCTCATAGAGATTCATTGATTCAATTCATCTCTATGAGGAAATGCTGATTGGCCAGGGCTGTGTTTGAATCATGCTGGCTCTTCCCCTGACCTGCCTCTTTGTCCGTCTCAGCCAATCCTATGGGGAAGCACTGTGAAGGGATCAGGCTACCACATGTCAGCAGTCTGCTTGTTTTTCTGAGTCTAACAGCATGCAGATTAACAGCTTCTGGCTTGAATACAGTAAGATTTTTCACTATATTTATGGAGGCATGAGGGGCCCAGGGGGGACTAGATGGTGGTGTTAACACTATAGGGTCAGAAATACATGTTTTTGTTCCTGACCCTATAGTGATCCTTTAATAAAAAAAGGAATGCAGCCCATCTCTTATTTCACATATTTACACACACAGTCTGCACCCATCACACAAACACACTTTATCCACTACGCAAACATGCACACTGCATCCACTACACACTCTCTGCTTCAATCATACACACATATTCTACATCCACTATGTATTGGTGGCATGGCTTTGGGGAGTGAGGAGTTGGAGGGGAGCATTTCATCCTTGGACCCAGACAGCACAATCTCTTGGGCCACCCCTGCCTGCACCATCTTCAGTATATTTGAAAAGTTCTATGGGTGAGCGGTCTACCGTCAAGGTTTATCATTTACCCTTGTATTTTGTGAAATGTGAAGGGTATATGCAGGTTGAGAAAAGCAGGTACTATGGGTAATTTTTCCCTGCTGGGAAATCTGAGTGGTTATAAATTGTAATAATGGGCTTAGATTTTTGGACAGGTTGTGTGCTTCACTTAAGAAAATCGTGCTGTGTAAAAAGGCGCTTAGAAAATGTGGATTATAATACAATTCACAATAAAGTGATAGCAGCTTACACACCAAAAGTAGGAACTCTTCAACCTACTCACAATCAAATGTATAAGAAAAAACACTATCGTGCAAATACATGCAAAAACAGTGCAAAGGTGGAGCGCTTCAAAATAAAAACACTTACTCCTGCAGATTTCAGGAGATAATAGAAATGATGGTAATGAGATCCTTTAAATCACCATATTCAATGAAGAACCTCAAAATGGAGACAAAAAGTGGGAGAAACAGGGAAGCAATGCTAACCCTAGTGTAGAAATCCTTAATATGGTAGGTAGCCAGGTGAAAAAATAACGATTTACTTCTCACCTTATCAGGAGCCTTTGACTGGGCTCCAAGTATATAAGCACAGTGTCAATTACCAATTGATAAAGCCGAACAACACATCGGCGAAACGCGTCTTGGATACAGCACTGGCATTTGAGTATATAGATTTCATTTATTTGTTTTTAACAAGTTACAATAAATGTTTATTTCCTTTACCAAGTTGACTAGTGATATATTTATGCTGCTATCAAGAAGGGAAGTGTCACTCTATAATTGACACTGTGCTTATATACTTGGAGCCCAGTCAAAGGCTCCTGATAAGGTGAGAAGTAAATCGTTATTTTTTCACCTGGCTACCTACCATATTAAGGATTTCTACACTAGGGTTAGCATTGCTTTCCTGTTTCTCCCACTTTTTGTCTCCATTTTGAGGTTCTTCATTGAATATGGTGATTTAAAGGATCTCATTACCATCATTTCTATTATCTCCTGAAATCTGCAGGAGTAAGTGTTTTTATTTTGAAGCGCTCCACCTTTGCACTGTTTTTGCATGTATTTGCACGATAGTGTTTTTTCTTATACATTTGTGTGCTTCACTTGTTTTGCACTAAACCTGTAGTGTTGGTGGTATAACGGGTTTTGATTTCAGGTGTGTTGTTAGTTGTGACATATCCATCAAAGATGCTAGAGACCATTAGGTGATCCCACAGTCAATAGGTATAAACAGAAGAAATCATTTTATTGGACAATGAGTATGTGCAATGATAGCTACTTCCGTTGGAATTAGGGGTTTCTTGTTTGTAGTTTCCCCTTAGTTAGATCTCATCCCATGAAGCTTACTAGCTGGTATATGTGTTTCTACCATGGAAAAATACTATATGATAAAGCAATCAATACTCAGTAAAACCCTTCCTAGTCTCATAGCAATATAAAGGCCAATGGATTTCTGATAATCCGATGCGTTCATCTAAAAATTGGGATTTTTGTGTTGCCTCTTCCTGTTGTTGTGAGTGATAATTATATTATTGTATGCAATTATAGGTAATGCGCTGAAAAATATGAAAACAAGTAAACAAAAAAAACCTACCAAAGATTAAAATAGCAAAAACAAAGAAAAAAGTCATGGTTGAAAGGACTGTGTTGGCTGAAAATACCCACTGGGATTGTTAATGGTCTGGAAGTTTAGGATTATTACTTAATCAACCTTGAAAAAGTAGTTCTTATCAAAGAAATTCACATTGTGATGGGAAAAGTCAAGGCAGTTGTGGAGGAGGATGTTGCAAATGTTTAACAGAGCATGTCTGCCATGTACGTGAAGCTTCAGTGATTTCAAAAGTCATACATAGTTGTCGCACGGCGAGTGGACATACTATATGACCAGAGCTGTAGAAGGAATATGAAAATTGCCGAATCTTTTACTATGAGGGAATTGCCATGTTTGCTTTGGAAGCCATTTCCTCACACTTTGCACTCCAAATACTGGGCATTGGAAAGGAAATATAGTAATTCTAGATCTCCTCATGCACATTTTTAGTGTGTCTGAACATTTGTATATGGTTTCAAGTCCATGTTGATAAGAACCTCAAATCTCATGACAGTGGAGATAGAGCTCAGACACCTCTCACGTTTGAAGCCCAGCAACTTTCCATCTTCCTATCTCTACACTTCAATTTACATTGGCTCACTCAGTTTACTGAATAACTGTGTTGAATAATGGTGAGGGACATGTCAGTCCCTCATTCTGAAATTCACAATTTAGGTACATCCATTTTGGAAATCATATTTTTTCTCCAGGTCTCGTGCAACTGCCTTCCGCTGTTACCACCAATACCTAGGATGTGAATAACAGGTTCTTAGTCACACTCCGTACGCCTGAAAGACTACCCTATCAATGTATGTCCACAGCTCAGCCTTTAACAGCATCAAGTGAGCTGCTTTTAATTCAAACCTGACTGAGAATCTCCTTCCGGATGTAAAAAACATGAATATCATCTTGCCCCCTTCATCAACTGTAGAGATTTAGGGGTAAAGAGCCAACATCAGGGGCTTCAGATCCAAAGCCCCACCTCTAATAATGCCTATAGAGGTGTTACTGGCGCAGTTGTGTGCATAAATTTGATTCTGGAGTGACAGGGAGTGGCTAGGAGGCAGGCTTAAACAGTGAGTAGCCAGGTATTAGATTTATTGGACCCCTATATAGGGGATAAGCAGAATATTTTTTAATTGGGGGTGTGTGGCTAGGGGACCCCTAAACACTCCAGAGGGGAAATTGGCACAATTTTGGGAGGGGTGGACAATGGTATGTACACACCTTCTGTATTTTATAAACAGCCCATCAGCCCTCCAGTTATTATATAAAACAATGCCACATCCTGCTGCTTATAGGTGGGAGCTGGGAGGGGGACATTAGGTCCCATTTTAGCTAGAGCCAACATATTCTGGGAACTGTGGAGCAATAGGGTGTTCCCCTCTCTTCTTTTTTATTTAATAGCCCTCGCCCTCTGTCTACTTGCACAATGATCCAACATTATTAAATTTACATCCCCAGCCTTATTCCCATAGATAGGGATAAGAGGTGGACCTATGTATTATGACAGTGAGCAGCTGCAACGTGGTGAGTGAGGGCACAAGGAAGGTTTAAAACTTCCTCCTTTATACTAAAGAAGAGGATAAAGGTCTAGATGACTGCCTCAATTAATATTTTTGTTTAGTATTTACAGAGGAAAATGGAGGACAGGGGCTTCAGTTGGGAAAAAGGACAAATGAGTAATTTGTTACATGTGAGTTTACAGAGGAAGAGGTTCTATTTCAGCTGTCAAAAGTAAAGACAAATAAGTCAATGGGACCTGATGGAATACACCCAAAGTTATTAAAAGACCTTAGTGGTGTACTAGCAAAATCATTAACAGATTTATTTAACCAATCATTGTTAACAGGAGTAGTCCCAGAAGATTGGAAGTTAGCGAATGTTGTGCCCATTCACAAGAAAGGTAGTAGGGAGGAGTCGGACAACTATAGGCCAGTAAGCCTTACCTCTGTAGTGGGGAAAGTAATGGAAACCATGTTAAAGTAACATCTAAAATCACATGGATTTCAAGATCAGAGACAACATGGGTTTACTTCAGGGCGATCATGCCAAACTAATCTTATTGATTTTTTTGATTGGGTAACTAAAATAATAGATCAGGGTGGTGCAGTCGACATTGCTTACCTAGATTTCAGTAAGGCTTTTGACTCTGTTGCACATAGAAGGCTTATCAATAAACTGCAATCTTTAAGTTTGGATTCCAATATTGTTGAATGGGTAAGGCAGTGGCTGAGTGACAGGCAACAGGGTTGTAGTCATTGGAGTATATTCGAAGCATGAGCTTGTCAAAAGTGGGGTACCTCAGGGATCTGTACTTGGATCCATTCTCTTTAATATTTTTATTAGTGATTTTGCAGAAGGTCTTGATGGTATGTCCTTTTGCTGATGATACTAAGACATGTAACAGGGTTGATATTCCAGGAGGGATAAGCCAAATGGCAAATGATTTAGAAAAATGGTCAGAGTTGTGGCAATTGATATAATGCATCTTGGGCGTAAAAACCCAAAGGCAGAGTACAAAATATTTAATAGAGTCTTAACCTCAACATCTGAGGAAAGGGATTTAGGGGTGATTATTTCTGATGACTTAAATGTAGGCAAGCAATGTGTGGCGAAACCGACGTTGCCACGTGTCCTTGGAGGGGGCTGCTTGCCCGCCTCTTGCCTTTGGACTATGGACCAGACTTTATGTGAATGTGTTAACCCAGATAGCTATGCCATAGAGCCCATTCGTGTAGTTAAAGACTTCGGCTCCATGGCAATGGAACTGTGTGAATAGGATCTGAGCGCTATTCGGTAGTTTTGTGCGCTCAGATCCCTAAATACCTAAAGTCACCTTTTACACATAACACACAGACATTTCACATATCCCCAGATAGCTGGGAGCTGAGCGCACAAAACTACCGAATAGCGCTCAGATCCCAGCTATCTGGGGATATGTGAAATGTATGTGTGTTATGTGTAAAAGGTGACTTTAGGTATTTTAAAGTGTTTTATGTCTTTTTGCAACCATGTGCTCAATGGAGTCTGCCTCTATCCCTGGA
Source organism: Pelobates cultripes (assembly GCA_933207985.1). Taxonomy (NCBI): domain Eukaryota; kingdom Metazoa; phylum Chordata; class Amphibia; order Anura; family Pelobatidae; genus Pelobates; species Pelobates cultripes. Next base: position 75,863,001 of record OW240916.1, on the reverse strand, counting down.
TAATTGGATTACTTTCCCCCATTGTCTCCAGGATAGAGGGCTCTGTAAAACCTGTTTGAGCCAGATATCCATGTGCCAGCCAGGGCCCAAAAGATACTTTTACTAACTTTTGAACCCCTGTTCGGATTCATGCCATTTTTTAATATGTTCCCCTGAATGGATTGATTGTGAATATGTAATTTTATGTGAATGTGATGTATAGTTTTAGAGTTATGAAAGTTGGGTACAAAGTATGTTTTAACTGTATATGTAATTGAGTTTCCTCTCAGGATAAGGGGAGGGAATATGTGGGATGTAACTGATATGTGATTGGTTGTTTTATACCTCCCTGTGGGCCGTCCTGTATGTGAAAGGCTGTAATAAAAACCAGGCTGGGTATGCCAGCACAGGAGTTCCTGCTTAACCCTCAAAGTGAAGTGTTGTCTCATTATTGGGGGAGTATTTATTGTATGCTGTTCCAGTTTGACTGCTAGGAGTGTAAACCTATTCGCATGGTTTTTCCTATTCAGCTGTATACAGCATTCATGTGCTTGAGAGCATTCATATGCTCCTACGGTTCGGTGGGTTTGGTGTCTGCTGCAGTGCTTGGAGTCCTCAGGAAGTGCTAGGAGCATCCTTCAACGGAGGTACCCAGTTGGGGTGCCAGGTGATCCGTTACACAATGTAATAGAGCAGCAGGAAATTCTATCAGAATGCTTGGTTGTATAGGGAGAGGTATTAGCAGTAGAAAGAGGGAAGTGCTCATGCCATTGCACAGAACACTGGTGAAACCTCACTTGGAGTATTGTACACAGTACTCATAGGTGTGCGCAGCCTATTGCATTAGGGTGTGCACCCTAAAGCACAAGCACATGCCGCATATATATATATATGTATGTATGTATATACATACACATATATACACACATACACACACTGCTGTGTGTGTGTGTGTGTGTGCTGTGTGAGGGTGATGTGTGTGTGACGATGCTGGTAGTGTGCTATGTGGGTGAGGGTGTTTGTGTGTGCGTACATTATTTGCTATCCCTCCTCCCTTCTTACCTTTTGTAGGGAGGGGGGATCGTGCTGCTGCTTCCTTCCCTGGTGGTCCAGTGAAGGAGGGGATCCTTGCTGCTGTGATCCCTGGTGGTCCAGTGGAGAGTGAACTCTAACCCCTGTGGGGCTAGAGTTCACTCTCGCGAGATTTGAGCGTTGCAGCGGCAACGCTCATATCTCGCGAGAGGAACCCGGCGGAGCTGCCGGCAGGAGCTCCGCCGGGTCCTCTCCTGCCTCCCTCCCTGCATGTGGGTCAGTGGGGAGGGAGGCTGAGAGCAGAGCCGGCGCTCGGATAGCGCCGGCTCTGCCTGAGCCGACAGGGGAGATCCTGAGATCTCCCCTGCCGGTCTCAATATGCATAGGCGTGCCGCGGGATTAGGGTGTGCCCAGGCACACCCGGCACACCCCGTGCGCACGCCTATGACAGTACTGGAGACCGTATCTCCAGAAGGATATTGATACTTTAGAGAGTTCAGTGAAGGGCTACTAAACTGGTTCATGGATTGCAGGATAAAACTTACCAGGAAGGTTAAAGGAACTTAACATGTATAGCTTGGTGGAAAAACAAGACAGGGGGCATATGATAGAAACATTTAAATACATAAAGGGAATCAACACAGTAAAGGAGGAGACTATATTTAAAAGAAGAAAAACTACCACAACAAGAGGACATTTAGTCTTAAATTAGAGGGGCAAAGGTTTAAAAATAATATCCGGAAGTATTACTATACTGAGAGGGTAGTGGATGCATGGAATAGCCTTCCCGCTGAAGTGGTAGATGTTAACACAGTAAAGGAGTTTAAGCATGCGTGGGATAAGGCTATCCTAACTATAAGATAAGGCCAGGGACTAATGAAAGTATTTAGAAAATTGTGCAGACTGTATTGGTTGAATGGTTCTTACCTGCTGTCACATTCTATGTTTCTAAAGACTTTAAATTTTTCTATTTTTTTTAATGACTATTAGAGTTAGTACTTAAAAAAGACTATCTTGAACTGCCAACAGTTTATCCAGTTCAGATATTTAAATATTCTGGAAAAAAATTAAAAGTTTATCCAAAATTTTAAATCAAGGCCTGAGTTGTCTAAAATTCAGAATTTACTGGGTTATTCACTAAAATTCTAACTGAACTCAAAATGAATTTCAAATGTAAGTTTAAAATAAGCAACTCTGAACCTTAGCCGTACATGATAGAAACATAGATAACAAACTATGAATTTTTGCCACCACTTTTCACCAGTTATTCACTTTAAAGGATTATTCACTAAAATTAGAATTTTGGGGAAACTGGATTTTGTTTTTTTATAAAAAAAAAAAAAAAAAAAGAACCTCAGAGAGCATATGATAGCACTATAAATATACATTGTCATGGCACCCTTGGAGTAAGGATGTGCCATGGCTGCTCACTGGTCCACCAGCCTGCTCTCTGATGGATGCTCCACGTGTGGACCAGAGTTTGCTTTTTACAGAGCTTTTCCCATGCCGCTTTGTTGGATCCTCCTCTTTGCGTGGAAGTCTTTAAGGGCTCAGCCTGAGCCTCGGAGAGAGGGGGTGGAGTAGTAGATAGAGTGTCCCCTCTCCCATTCCGCTATTTAACCTTTGTCTATCCAATACTCATTGCTCACATGTTTTGTGAGCTCCCAGTGTGCTACAAGTCTTTATTGCCATTTATTGCATTTGTGTTCTGAGTATTAACCTTTAGCCTGTTTCCTGATTCTGAATCTACACTGCCTGAACTGACCATTGCTTGAGAGGTCACCCGTTAAGACTGGAAAAAAAAACTTTTGCTTACTGCAGAGGAAAGAGTTCTTTACAGTAAGGACAACAGAGATGTGGAATTATCTGCCTACAGAGGTTGTCTTATAAGATTCTATAGAGAATGTTAAAAACAGCTTGGATGTGTTTTTTGCATAAAAAGAATATTCAAGGATATAACTTTGTTTACACTACCTTCCCGTCAGTCGGACACTAGGGGAACTTAGATGCTATTTAGTGCTCCAGATAATGGATCCCCTGGGCACCATTTAGTAGATCTCCCTTTTTCAAATTATACTTTTTGTCTGCATATCCCTTTTTATCCTTAGATTGATAAAAAGGTAGGCCCTCCCCCCTTTCCTCGTTCATATACCACTGGAGCTCTCCTAATGTTAGTTTCCCCTTGTGGGATTTTATAAATCACTTTCTCCTATTTCCAGCATATAATGGATATGTATATAAACAGGTTGTTGATCCAAGGGGAAATATGATTGCCATTATTTGAGTAAAGAAGTAATTTTTTGCCCCGTTTTGACATAATTGGAAATGGCTATGATTGTTGTTGATTTTTTTTTTTGGGATCTGTCCCTTTTTTCCTATCTGCTCTAGTTTTCTTTAAAACATAAGACAAAGTAGGCACTACGTTGTCATATGTATTTTCCTACGCTTGACCCGCTCTGACCCGCTTCCTGTGGGTCATAGAAATTTTACCATAATATTCACCCTTTCCTCCGTGATCTCGCGATGCCTGCTTTCACTATTCCCGAAGGTCCTGTCATTTAGACATAACGCCTACAAAACTACCGAATTTTGTATTAACAGAATTAGAACAGTTTGTTCATTCATGACATTCGGTACTTTTAGGTTGGTTCGAAATTACATTTGAATTAATGAAATTCCGATTCGTGCTGCGGTTGCATTTTTCATTCACTAAATATCAGCCCCATGGTATCAGCTCCCTAATTCCCACGGCTGCTCACTGTTGTAAAAAAAAAAAAAGCCCCCCCATCTTCTTATAAATGGTGTGGCATCTATTATCTAGCGGGGGGGACATAGCGTGGGTAGGGGCCGGGGTTTTTTTTTGGGTGGGAGCCAGGGAGGGGGAGGACAATAGGTCCTCCCCCCAATTGTCTTTTAGGACCCCCACCAGCCACCCATGGATGGGGAATGGGGGGGACAATAGTTCCCCCCTTATTATAATTTAGGGCCCCCACCTACCTCTCATGGGTGGGGGCCATGGGGAGGACAATAGGTTTTCCCCCCATTGTCTTTTAGGGCCCCACCCAACGCTCATGAGTGAGGGCCGGGAAGGACAATAGGTCCCCTCCTTTTTGTCTTTTAGGGCCCCCATCTGCCGCTCATGGGTGGGAGCCGGGGGAAGGACAATAGGTCCTCCCCCCAATTGTCTTTTAGGACCCCCACCTGCCACCCATGGGTGGGGGCTGGGCGGGACAATAGGTGTCCCCTTATTATAACTTAGGGCCCCCACCTGCCTCTCATGGGTGGGGGCCAGGGGGGAGAACAAAAGGGCTTCCCTCCCATTGTTTTGTAGGGCCCCCACCCATGTCATTTAGGGCCCCCACCTGCCGCTTATGGGTTAGGGCCAGGGGTGAGGACAATAGGTCTTCCCCCATTGTCTTTTAGGTCCCCCACCCTCCGCACATGGGTGGGGGCCAAGGTGGCACTAGGTACCCACCTTATTGTCATTAAAGGCCCCCACCCACTGCACGGGTGGGGACTCGGGGGGAGGCATTTTATTAGAGGGGTGGGCCACAGGCTCCCTTATGCTAATATAGAGGTCATATTGATCCCCCATAGAGTGAGGGAGGACAAGGGGGGCTTAGGAAGTGGCTGGGGGGGGGAAGTGCTCCCTGCCGCTTCTAGTTTTACTTATTACAAGAGGGGGGGCTGCACGCCGGCAGCTCCCTCCTTGTAATAAACTTAACGAATGAACAAACGAACACCGGCATTCAGTGTTTGATTGTTCATCTGACATTTCTAATTATTCATTCGTCTTTCTCATGAATGAATAGACAAAATGTCCTTCTGAATTTCGGACATAAGTGAATGTCCAAGTGTTTAACTGGCCATGTGCGGGAATTTTACAGCGCTATCTAGTGTGGGCAGATGACGTGTCCCGCAGGGCCTTCATCTGCTCAAAGATGGCGGCGTCCAGGACCTAGGTCCGGGCACAAAATAAAGATGAAAAAATAGGTAATATGGGGGATTTAGAGGCATTTGGGGATGACTAGGAAGGCAATTAGAGTCAGTGGAGTCAGGAGGGGGGTTAAAAAAATAAACAGATGCGGCCATGATGGTACAGTGTAACTTCCTCGTCGTTTGACTAAAATTCTGTCAGGGTCCCGCGGGCGGCTGCGAGGGGAGGCTGCAGTCCGCTCGCGGCACTCACCCTCCAGCCGTCCGCGGTCCCCCTTCAGCCGTGTGCTGGGCGGGCGGCACCCTCTCTCCCACGGGTGCCATCCGCCTCTTCCTCTGTGTCTCCCAGCAGCAGCATGCATGACGCTGCACGCTGGGAGACCGCCCACTTTAACCAACGCCGGGGTCAGTCACCTGACCCGGCGTTAAAGGCACAGTGCCTCAATCACAGTGGGAGGTTTAGATATCTCCCACGTGTGATTGTTAATTCTGATTGGAAATTATCCAATCAGAATTAACCTTTGGATTTATATACTTACCTTTCCTGTTCCTCTTCGCCCTGTTGTGGTCTTTGCTTGTTAGTATTGATTCTGTACTTGTGCTTCTGGTTACGTACTCCCTGGCTTGTTATCCGACTTTGTGACTTCTCCTACCCTTTGACCTCGGCTTGTCTATCGTTATTCTGTCTTCTGGTTCCCCTTACTCGGCTTGTTTCCTGACTATTCTTTGTGTGCTTAGCCCGGCCACTCTAAGGTCCGGTACGGCACTTTGTGTGTGTGTGTGTGTTGGCGTGTTTGGTTCCCCGAATCGTGACATTACAACAGGGCCATAATGGAACATGCTGACATACCACAGCTCCTAGTTAATCAGGAGGCTAGAATGGATGGCTTGGACCACCGTATGGACCAGTTTGCCCAAGCTTTACAAACCATACTGGCTCATACTGCACACTTGCAACCTGCCGTCCAGGAGGCTGCTGCTGCTGTGCCCGAACCCATTCCCACTCCGGTACCCGTTCCTGCTCATGTTGTTCACATGACACCGCCACAACGCTACAGCGGTGACCCAGCATTGTGTCGTGGTTTCCTTAACCAAATTGACATCCATTTGGTGATGAATCCACGTTCCTATCCCACTGACAGATCCAAAATTGCCTTTTTGATTAACCACCTGTCAGGGAAAGCTTTAGCATGGGCTAACCCCATGTGGGAGAATACATCTCCTATGTCCTTTGTAGATTTCTTGACAGCTTTCAAACGTACGTTTGATCAACCTGGTAGGGTTGCCTCTGCTGGCAAAGCTCTGCTTAGGGTACGACAGGGTAATAGATCTGTAGCGGATTATACTATCGAATTCCGCACGCTAGCAGCTGAAGTGGTTTGGAATAATGACGCCCTCGTAACAGCCTTTCAGGAGGGTTTGGCCGCCTACATACTGGATGAAATAGCATCCAGGGAATTGCCTGTTCTTCTAGATGATGTCATAGATTATGTCATTCTTATTGATAACCGTATTAGAGAGAGGCGTAGTCAAAGACGGATGGATACACGGGCATTACCTGCTCCCCCCTCTACTGCTTTACTAGCACTACCCGCTCCTAGTCATCCAACCCCCAAACCCATGCAATTGGGTGCTACGGGGCTAACTGAGGCTGAAAGAGCATATCGTAGAAGGGAGGGGTTATGCCTTTATTGTGGAAAGAGGGGGCACCACTGTAATGCCTGCCCTAAGTTACAGGGAAACTACAGCACCTAAGGCCTAGAGAGGGGTCGGCCTCGGGTGTTATGACTTTGTCCCCTCATGTGTCCATCTCCAGACCGTTTATTACGGTTTCTCTTTTGGTCAATAAAACCACCATAACCACCAAAGCCTTGATCGATTCAGGTGCGGCAGACAACCTTATGGATGAGAACTTCGCTAAAACCGCAGCCTTAACTTTGATCCAAAAGGCCACACCCTTGGTCGTTGAGGCCATAGATGGTAGACCACTTGAGAAACCTCTGGTGACCCATGAGACCCAAGAAATAGTGATGTCTGTGGGTGTTTTGCATAAGGAAAGGTTAACCTTCCAAATAATTGACTCCCCTATGCTTCCATCGTTCTGGGTTTTCCCTGGTTAGTGAAACACAACCCTGTTCTCGATTGGGGTTGCTTGGATATACTATCCTGGGGGGAATCCTGTCAACGAGACTGTATGGCTCATGTACGTCCTGTTTGTTTACTCAACGTGCCCACGGCTAAACCACTCTCTGTTTCTGTCCCTTCTGTATATGCAGACCTTGCATTGGTTTTTGAAAAGAGGGAGACAGATAAGCTACCTCTGCATCGTGACTATGACTGTGCCATAAACCTATTACCGGGCACTATGCCCCCTAGGGGTAAGGTCTACCCTCTTTCTGAGTAAGAAAACCAGGTCATGGAGGAGTACATACGAGAATCCTTAAGGAAAGGTTTTATTAGAAGGTCCTCCTCTCCTGCTGGTGCTGGTTTCTTTTTTGTGGCAAAGAAGGAGGGCGATTTGAGGCCGTGTATAGACTACAGGGGTCTGAACAATATAACGGTTAAAAACGCCTACCCTATCCCCCTCATCACTGAGTTGTTTGATCGCGTTAAAGGTTCTAAGTACTTTACTAAACTAGACCTCAGGGGGGCTTATAACCTTATCTGTATAAAGGAGAATGATGAGTGGAAGACAGCGTTCAATACGCGTAGTGGGCATTATGAATACCTGGTCATGCCTTTTGGACTGTGTAATGCTCCTGCTGTGTTTCAGGATCTCATAAACGATGTCCTTAGGGATCTATTGCATGTCTGTGCCGTGGTGTACCTTGACGACATACTTGTATATTCTCCTGACTTGAAGTCACATCATAAACATGTTAGGATGGTGCTTAAAAAATTATTACAGAACGGACTTTATTGTAAGTTAGAAAAATGTCTGTTCGATCAGACCTCTGTGCAATTCCTGGGATATATAATTTCTGAACAGGGTTTTAGTATGGATCCTGCTAAATTGGAAGCTATACTGTCCTGGCCACTTCCCCAAGGACTTAAGGCTATCCAGCGTTTTATAGGTTTTGCTAACTATTATAGAAAATTTATAAAAAACTTCTCACCACTTATCTCCCCTATCACAAAGCTGACTAAAAAAGGTCTACACCCTAGGGTTTGGACTCCTGAAGCCCTTAAAGCCTTTGAAACTCTCAAGAAAGCATTTGCCTCTGCTCCAGTACTACACCACCCTAATCCTTCTCTTCCCTTTGTTATGGAAGTAGACGCTTCTGAATCGGGGGTGGGAGCAGTACTATCACAAAGGTTATCGTATGACGAACCCCTCCATCCCTGTTGTTTCTTTTCTAAAAGGTTGTCTGATCCAGAAAATAATTACGATGTTGGGAACAGAGAACTATTAGCTATTGTGTTAGCTTTTAAGGAATGGAGGTACTTATTAGAGGGTTCTAGACACAAAATTATGGTTCTAACAGATCATAAGAACCTCTCCTATATAGCCGATGCTAGAAGGTTGTCCGCCCGACAGGCTAGATGGTCTCTATTCCTTTCGCGATTCCAATACATTATTACCTATAGACCTGGTTGCCGTAATGCCAAAGCTGACGCTATCTCTCGACAGTATGAACCTTTAGAATTTGTTAACCCAACCCCTGAACCTATTGTACCAGCTTCTCAGATCATAGCTGCTACCCGTTTGGTTGTTTCATCTCCCTTCCTTGAGAATATTAAGACATACCAAACCCAAGCGCCTCAGGAGACGCCTGTTGGTAAACTATACGTGAAAGTAAGTGACAGAAAAAAGTTGTTAACATTATTTCACACCGCCAAAACTGCTGGTCATCCGGGGGTTACCAAGACTTATAAGAGCCTCCTTCAACAGTTCTGGTGGCCTTCACTCAAGCGAGACGTAGTGGATTTTGTTCAGGCTTGTCGGGTCTGTACGCAGTGTAAGTCTCCTAATATGAGACCCCAAGGCCTACTGATGCCTCTATCTATACCCAAGAAACCATGGACCCACTTGTCCATGGATTTTATTGTAGACCTTCCTCCTTCTGATGGTCAGACGGTGATATTAACTGTGACGGATAGGTTCTCTAAAATGGCCCACTTTATTCCACTTAAGAAACTACCCTCTGCGATTCAGCTTGCCCAGGTGTTTGCCAAGGAAGTGTTCCGCTTGCATGGGGTACCTCAGGATATTGTTTCTGACAGGGGCCCGCAATTTGTCTCTCGGTTTTGGAGGGGCTTTTGTGCTGAGATGGGGGTCTCCTTGTCGTTCACTTCCTCCTATCACCCGCAATCTAATGGTGCAGCCGAACGTGCTAATCAGTCTGTGGAATTGTATTTGCGCTGCTTCACTAATGCGCACCAGGACGACTGGTCTCGCCTTCTTCCGTGGGCTGAATTTGCCAGGAATACGGTGTCTCATTCGTCTACTGGCTTAAGTCCTTTTGAGGTTGCTTATGGGTTTCGGCCTTCTGTCCTTCCCGGTGCGTTCTCCGACAAGGGAATGCCCGCCTTGGACCAGCACCTCGCCTCTTTGCGGAAGACGTGGGATCAGGTCCATGTTGCGCTGTCTCGTTCAGCAGCTGCTCAGAAAAAGTTTGCTGATCGCCGTAGGGTTGCGGCCCCTTCTTATCTTCCGGGTGATAGGGTATGGTTGTCCTCCCGGAACCTCCGTCTCAAGGTTCCCTCGATGAAATTTGCCCCCAGGTTTCTTGGTCCCTTCAAGGTGTTACGTAGGGTTAACCCCGTTTCCTACTCCCTGGACTTGCCTCCTTCCATGCGTATTCCGCACACGTTTCACGTTTCGCTTTTGAAGCCCTTGCTGTGTAACCGGTTCTCTCGTCCTCTCGGACGGCCCGTTTCCCCTCGTACTGTCTCTAGTGACGTGTTCGAAGTAGCTGCCCTTCTCGACTCTCGTGTTTCTAGGGGTCGGCTGCAATACCTGGTGGAATGGAAGGGTTACGGCCCTGAGGAGCGGTCTTGGGTTTCGAGCTCTGATTTGCACGCCCCCTCTATAGTCCGCTCCTTTCATGCCCGGTTTCCTTTGAAGCCTTCTGCTTCCCGCCCTCCGGGTGGTCTTCGAGGGGGGGGTACTCGCGGCACTCACCCTCCAGCCGTCCGCGGTCCCCCTTCAGCCGTGTGCTCGGCGGGCGGCACCCTCTCTCCCACGGGTGCCGTCCGCCTCTTCCTCTGTGTCTCCCAGCGGAAGAGGCGCTGGGAGACCGCCCACTTTAACCAACGCCGGGGTCAGTCACCTGACCCGGCGTTAAAGGCATAGTGCCTCAATCACAGTGGGAGGTTTAGATATCTCCCACGTGTGATTGTTAATTCTGATTGGAAATTATCCAATCAGAATTAACCTTTGGATTTATATACTTACCTTTCCTGTTCCTCTTCGCCCTGTTGTGGTCTTTGCTTGTTAGTATTGATTCTGTACTTGTGCTTCTGGTTACGTACTCCCTGGCTTGTTATCCGACTTTGTGACTTCTCCTACCCTTTGACCTCGGCTTGTCTATCGTTATTCTGTCTTCCCCTTACTCGACTTGTTTCCTGACTATTCTTTGTGTGCTTAGCCCGGCCACTCTAAGGTCCGGTACGGCACTTTGTGTGTGTGTGTGTGTTGGCGTGTTTGGTTCCCCGAATCGTGACAAATTCTAAGTAAATCTCTTATCACTGTTAAATACATTGTTGAAACTACAGTAACGAAACAAAGTGCTAAATACACATTGTGCTTCTGCAAAGCATCCACATGGGGGACTCATTTCACTTCAAATAAACATGTAGTGAAAGAACATCACAATGACCATTTTACCCTCCTCAAATAAATAATTTGAGAAGTATGCGCATTGCTGGAATTTTAGTCAAACGATGAGGAAGTTACACTTTATGATGATTACATATATGCACTAATCTGTAACTAAACTGAATATATTAATCAGAGTTTTTTTCTTTGATGGATCATTGGATATTTTTGACTAAGTTGCAAACTTAGGGCAGAAGCAAAGGTAAATTTGTTGTTTGTGGGGGTACATATATAACAATATTGGTGCTATTTAAAATGAAATATAGCAATTTTAATATTTTATCTGTGCAGGTTACCATAGAAAGGTTCTTAAATACGTTACAAGTTATTTCCCCTGCAATATTAACAAATAAGAGTTATATATACTAATAAAAATTACCAAATATTTCATCTAAAGAAGACTCTTAAACTATAAAACTTTATTTTATATAGAACTGCCCCTTTTGAGGCCTTGCTGATGCCCAGGTCATTCAAAACAAAATCATCCATTGATGTCATTTTAAACTGTGATATCTGTATAAATCAATTTGATTGAACAATATTTGACTTAGTTTTAAATTACTTACCAAGATACACAATTAGCTGTGTAATGGCTATGTAAAGAGACACCTGTAAAATCCCCCATAATGCTTTGCTCTCCAATAACACCTTAGAAATTAGTTCTAAATTAAAAGATATTTCATTATTTGAGTTTAGAAAATTTTTCTAGCTTGGTTGTATTGGTCTAAAATTTTCAAGTACCATGTAGATTTGCTAGAATACATTTTAATGAATAACCCAGAAATCAACTTTGTATTCAAGTTACATGGTCCAACAAAATATATTACAAATGAATTGCTGAAGTTATGTGATTTATGTCATGTGACTGTGATATATGTTGTGAGCAATGTCTATAAGAGTTTATCTGAGCCCATCTGACCTGTGGTTACAAATGCATTTATCTACATAAATAGTATGTACATGGGCCTGCCAATTAATCTGTATGTATATACAGAGACAGGCCATCTGCACTGTGGGTGTTTATCTATGTACTGAATAGTGACTGCTGTCGTCCCATCCTGTTCATATTACTTCCAATTACTTCCACCAGCTGTAAACTTTATGTACTAAATATTGCCAAATCATAAATTGAAATTCACTTGCTAAAAGCTTTCCTGTGTTCACTTTAATGTGTATATATATATATATATCTTTATTTGTGATTAGTTGTATCTAGTCTGTATTCACATACATTTTGTTTAATTTTGCTTTACAGAGCAGCCATTTGTTTATTGTGATATTCCTTGTAAATTATTCTCTAGATTGTAAAATTGTTTGAGCAGGGTGCACAGTGTTTACTGTTAACATTTGTAATTTATTTTCCACTTATAGACCCCATGTTAAAATTGTAAAGTCCTACAGAATATGTTGGCTCTATATAACTGATCAATAATCAATATGAAAAAAGCCCTGTTGGGGCTGAAACGTTGCTTTGTAGTTCCTGGTCCAAATAAATTGCCTTAAAAATGGGAAACTATTGGAGTGCCTTGATCATTTTCTACAAATTTATCTGCTTGGTCCTTTTGGGTACTGGGACTTTTTCAAGAGCACCCTGGATTCCCTAGTGAGGAGCTGAGTGCACTTCCAGCTTTGATGATATAGCATATCTGTTGTCATGTCTGGTTTTTGCTTTTCTGTCTGTGTGTCTGTCTATCTATCTGTCTGTCTATATATCCCACTTTGGTTCCACGAAAGCACCTTTGTCTGGGGCACCAAACTCACAATGTCCACATTACTGAATTTAAAATTCAAGGGGTACATTCCCTAATTTAAATTTAAAAAAATCCATTGATGACAACGTAAGACCCAACCTCCATGCTCCTTAGATTAAAAACATGCCAACCAATCAGAGTGCTACGACTGAGATTGTCTAGCGTGGGAAATCTCTTATAAGAGCTTTCTGCTATGCAAACTCTGCGTGGCGGCCTTGATTTTTCAAGTGTGCTTTTTTGTTTCTGTTATTCTTTTAAAAAAAATTAAAAATGTATGTATTTATCCAATTTCGTACCTTTTCTTATTTTAATAGCTGTGACAGAACTTTAATTTTTGGGGGAAGATGTGTGAGGGGCTGAAGAAAAGAAGTGAAGAAAAAAGACGTTAAGTATTGTTACAAACGCTCTCTTCTACGGACGTTTCCCACGAACTCCTGGAGGAGTGTTGAAGCTGGTCTCCTGCCCACCAACTATGGTCCAGGTCTGAGACCCTGTTCGGGTGTTACCCTGCCCAACCACCATTAGCAGCTTTCCTGTGGTTCCCCAGGTTCTGCGCTTTCTCTTCATTCAAACAGAATGCTAGCTCCTTGGCGGGCGTTCGCATGAACAAACCCACGAATGGTCCTCAGCTGTACTTATCTTAGTACCTTGGTTAGGGATTTTGAACCTGACACTTTTTGGAGGGAAGGTGTCTGAGACTAAGAGGAACAAATGCTCCCTGAGAGCCAGGCAATGGAGCTCCCGAAAGTTGACCTGTAAAAGTACCAAACAACCTGGAACTATTTTAGGACCACGTGTGCGTTCAGAATTTTCCCTACACTGCATGGATCTGAGCGCTATTTGGACAACTTGGGCACTGAGATCAGGGCAGTTGGGGATGTATGACATGTGGGGTTATTATATATGTCTATGATGTTTTGGGGTACTTTCATGTTTTTATGTTTTATTTTGGGCTCTCTGTTCCTGGGAGATAATTCGCTTACCGGTCGTTAACTCAATTATCTCTGCTACAAATGCACTACACTTCAGTTCAGTCCTTGGTCCCCTACTGTTCTCCATCTACACTACCTCCATTGGTAAACTCATTAGCTCCTTTGGCTTCCAATATCATTTCTATGCAGATGACACGCAAATCTACCTGTCCTCTCCTGATCTCTCCCCGTCCCTCTTGACTAGGGTCTCAGACTGCCTCTCTGCTATTTCTAACTGGATGGCCACTTCCTAAAACTAAACTTGACCAAAACTGAAATTCTGGTCTTTCCTCCCTCAAGTGTTGTTACTCCTGTGTCTGTCTCCCTCCAAGTCAACTGTGCTACCATCAGCTCCGCCACGCAGGCTCGCTGCCTAGGTGTTCTCTCCTTCAAGCCTCATGTTCAATCTATCGCCAAATCCTGTCATTTCCATCTCAAAAACATTGCCCGCATCCGTCCCTATTTAACGCCAGATGCGACTAAGGTGTTGGTCCATTCCACTGTCCTTTCTCGCCTTGACTACTGTAATCCGCCTCTTAGTGGTCTTACGTGCTCCCAACGTGCGCTGTTACAGTCCATAATGAATGGGGCAGCGAGGCTCATCTTCCTGTCCGCCCGCACCTCCCATGCCTCACCCTTCTGTCAGTCCCTACATTGGCTTCCTATAAAATATAGAGCTCAATTTAAAATTCTGGTTCTTGGTTTCAAATCTCTACATAATGCTGCTCCCACCTATCTATCCTCCCTTATACACAAGTATGTCCCGTCTAGGGGGGCGGAGCCTGACGACCAACCTGTATAGACGCCATCTCACGCAGCTCCCAGATTGCCGACCACAATCTCGCTAAAATCACCCGACACAGGGGCCATCCGGCAAAACAAAGTGCATTTCCAGCACCACGACGTTGGGGCGAGCAGTTTGATGCCCTTTTTTCAAGCCGCCAAGCAACCCAGGCAGCGGCGCAAAACCGCAGCCTACCGTGCCACACCAATCCTTAGCCTCGAGGCACTCCTCGGCGGACAGGGAGCGGGTCGCGATTACCCAGTCTGCCCCCTGCAGGACGCACCAACCATGGGCCGACGCACCCCTAAACCCACGGCTGGAAATACTACCCAAGGTAGGGACATAGGGGAAATGCTGCTCCGATCAGCGCAGACCGCGCCAGCATATGAGGATTTCCCGCCAAACATGGCCCCCGTCCCGGAGAGAGAGGGAGAGGAGACTCTCCACACGCAGAACACCCAGGTGGGACACACAACACCCCCAGCCTCGCCAGAGGACTCAGCCCCCACCACTAAAGGGGACCTGAAAGCCCTCTTGGCTGACATCCAGAAGCTACTGGCGGCAGATGTAGCCCTGATTAAAAGGGACATGCAACGAGTCACAGACCGTGTCACAAACGCGGAGAGGGACATAGCAGGCGTCCATACCACTATGACCACCCTGAAAGACTCAGTCCAACAGCTGCACATGGAACAACACGTCCTAGCAACCCAAATAATGTCCCTGGAAGACAAACAACGCCGAACACACATAAAGATCCGCGGCATACCCAACACCATCACCACTGAAGAACTGCCGCACTATACGAGACGTCTCTTGACTACAATCCTGTCACAACCAATAGCTAAGAAAATCACACTGGACGGTATGTACCGAGTAACAGGCTCAGCACGCACCGCACCGGGCACCCCCAGAGATGTCATCCTACGATGTGTCACCATACATGACAAGATTCAAATAATGACTGCCCTGAAAGGCAAAACGCCACTGGAATTTGAGGACGCAAAGTTATTATTTTTTCAAGACCTCACCAGAGCAACGTTACTTAGACGTAAATCTTTTGGCCCAGTAACGTCCACTCTACGCAAAGCGAACATACCATATAGATGGGAGAACACCGGCTCCTTAATTGTCCATCATGCTGGGACCACCCACAACCTTACCTCCCCCATGGGAGCCCCAGCCTTCCTGTCCGCAATGGGCTTGCAGCCGAATCAACCGCCTACCACAGACGACAATCAAGATGTCACCTGGGACCCAACACCCAACACCTCAACCGGACAACGGGCAGAATACCCACAGCGCCCCAACACCTGACCCTTATCTGGGACTGAGTCAACCTGGCCGCTGAACAACCATCTAGCCATCGAAAACCACACCGACCAACTACTTGCTTGGACTTTTACCCACACCAATTGAGAATTTCTCATGTTCAGTTACTATGTTTTTTTTTTGTATGCACATGCTAACAACACACCCCAACTTCTGGCATAGGTACCACTACCCCCAAACATAACGGGGTTTTACACACTTCTCTTTACAGCCACTGGCCTCTGAGACCCAAGCAATCTGGCAACAAGAAGCGCCTTAAACACCCCCCCCCCCTGCCACCCCCTTAGGTTAGGGGTAAAACTAAGCGTGCCAGTCCACCACCAAGTCATCGACTGGATCAATGTCCACACTAACATGAATATAACTCAGCATATAGTACCCAGTAGGTACACACACCCTGGCACTACTAACGCACATAGACGCCAACCTGACACCACACATGTGTAGGCTCCTACGCAGCCCTGCAGCCTCATGCACCACAAAGGAGCATACACCACACCCCAGGCCTGTAGTACCCCGGGAGCGCAACACAGTCCGATCACTAACCTGCAGACATCTAGCTAGCCCCGGGTTTGTTCCCAAACATGGCCGAAATAAAAAAAAAGTGCTTACCATACGCATTTCACTGTAAATCCTAACACCAACCCCACATGCTAAGAGATTACCTGCTACTGTTGAATATTTGCAAACTTATGATCTCATGAAATGCTGAATGTAACTCGCATGTACAACTGCGCACAGAAAAATAAAGAATTAAAAAAAAAAAAGTATGTCCCGTCTAGGCCCTTACGATCTGCCGAAGACTTACGTCTATATTCTGTCCGTACTCCCACATCTGATGCTCGCCTACAAGATTTCTCGAGGGCTGCACCGTTCCTGTGGAACTCGCTTCCCTCCTCCGTTAGATGCTCACCCAGTCTCCACTCCTTCAAAAAATCATTAAAAAAAACAACTTCTTCATAAAAGCGTATCAATTAAACTGTTAATAGCTCCTGACTAATTCCTCTTCTGCAATTGTCACTATTAATTAAACTGTCTTTTAGATCACCATTGATATTTCATATACACACATTTGAATCGCACACGTGTCCATTACAATAAAGAGGGAATTAAATTTGAGGGACTATCTAGCCTCCAGTTATCTTTGTAATAAAGCAAATCTAAAGCACATGGTTGTGAAATACCATAATGGACACATATCAATGTTTAAAATGCAAAGCATGTAAATACAGATGTTGAAGATTTTGACAGACAGCCTAGAGCAGGAAATAGTTAAAGTTAAACATTTTTTCAATTGCAAAATAACTGTAGTTGTTTACTTACTTACCTGCTCATGTGGGATGAAATCTACTTCAGCCCAAAAATTATGGACCATGTATAAACAGTTGAGTGGCGATCTTCATCACATTTCATAACAGAGAGAGTGTTACAGGTTCAAAACCATGTCTAACCAGAGCCACAAATCAAGGATTCTCATGTAATCCTTTCATAGATAGATTTTACTACCTCTGAGGAATTTTGAAATATCAATAGTAATCATAGGCGTGCGCACGCACGGGGTGTGCCGGGTGTGCCTGGGCACACCCTAATCCCGCGGCACGCCTATGCATATTGAGACCGGCAGGGGAGATCTCAGGATCTCCCCTGCCGGCTCATGCAGAGCCGGCGCTATCTGAGCGCCGGCTCTGCTCTCAGCCTCCCTCCCCACTGACCCACATGCAGGGAGGGAGGCAGGAGAGGACCGGCGGAGCTCTTGCCGGCAGCTCCGCCGGGTTCCTCTCGCGAGATATGAGCGTTGCCACGGCAACGCTCAAATCTCGCGAGAGTGAACTCTAGCCCCACAGGGGTTAGAGTTCACTCTCCACTGAACCACTAGGAAAAGCAGCAAGGATCCCCTCCTCCACTGGACCACCAGGGAAGGAAGCAGCAGCACGATCCCCCCTCCCTACAAAAGGTAAGAAGGGAGGGGGGATAGCAAATAATGTACCCCCACCTCCACCCCCACAATCACCCACCCACACACATACAACACACACAGCACACACACACACAGCACACACACACACAGCACACACACATACAGCACCCACACACATTCAGCACCCACAGACATACAGCACCCACAGACATACACAGCACCCACAGACATACACAGCACCCACAGAC
Source organism: Pelobates cultripes (assembly GCA_933207985.1). NCBI lineage: Eukaryota > Metazoa > Chordata > Amphibia > Anura > Pelobatidae > Pelobates > Pelobates cultripes. The sequence continues at coordinate 75,845,229 of OW240916.1, read as the reverse complement.
ATACACAGCACACACAGACATACACAGCACCCACACACATACAGCACCCACAGACATACACAGCACCCAAACACATTCAGCACCCACAGACATACACAGCACCCACACACAGCACCCTCAGACATACACAGCACCCACAGACATACAGCACCCACAGACATACACAGCACCCACAGACATACACAGCACCCACAGACATACACAGCACCCACAGACATCCAGCACCCACAGACATCCAGCACCCACAGACATCCAGCACACCCACAGACATACACAGCACCCACAGACATACACAGCACCCAAAGACATCCAGCACCCACAGACATACACAGCACCCACAGACATACAGCACCCACAGACATTCAGCACCCACACACATTCAGCACCCACAAACATACACAGCACCCACAGACATACACAGCACGCACCCATACACAGCACCCACAGACACACACAGAACCCACACACATACAGCACCCACAGACACACACAGCACTCACAGACATACACAGCACCCACACACATACAGCACCCACAGACACACACAGCACCCTCACACACAGCACACAAACAGCACCCTCACACACACACAGCACACTAACAGTACCCTCACAAACACAAACAGGACCCTAACAAACACACACACAGCACACTACCAGTACCCTCACACACAAACAGCACCCTCACACACTGTACATTAACAGCACCCTCACAAGCGCACACACACACACAAACAGCACCCTCACACACAGTACATTAACAGCATCCTCACAAGCACGCACACACAAACACCCTCACCCACATAGCACACTACCAGCATCGTCAAACACACATCACACTAACAGCACCCTCACACAGCACACACACACACACAGCAGTGTGTGTATGTGTGTATATATGTGTATGTATATACATACATATGGTGCACACCCTAATGCAATAGGCTGCGCACGCCTATGATAGTAATCTATAGGAGCCTTGCATATTGCACATAGAGTAGAAGTTTATATAAGGTTGATTATTAATATGTTTATTGTTTTGGTTGAATTGAATATTTAGGTATTGGGTGTTTGATGTAACACTTTGATTATAGCACTATGTGAAAACATTGAACTATAGTTCTTAGGTGTCTGTCTTCGGGAGTATTTTCTTCTTGATCTTGAACTTGATTAACTCTATTTATTGGTTTTCCTTTTGTTTAGTGATCTCTTTTACTGGGCCATAAAAAGAATGATGAGGTTTGCTGATGGGTAGATAAGGCAGAGTTTGAATAGAAAGGCATGTCAGTTTTATAGATGGAGAGGCTTTGTTCCTGGATTACCTTCATTAGTATTTCCTCTCTGACATTGGAAAGGTTTTAGTGATGTCACAATCCCCTGTATGCAGTGGTGGTTCTAGGCTTTGTGAGGCCTTAGGCGAAACTCAAACATGAGGCCCCCACTAACATCCAAAGTGAAAATAAATAGGGGTTCATTGTGTGTGTATAAGGTGCTGTGGTTATATTGAAGGATGGGCTTACAGCGCTGAACAAAGAGAGCTAGTATCTATATTCATTGTTCAGAGCCTTGCAGTGTCGCAGATCCCTGTGCTGCTGGATTGTGAGCTCTCTGACTGAAGTTATGGCATAATTTGTTAACTAAATTAATTTGTAATAAACACATTTAATTAGCAATTATGCTAATTGTTTATACACAATTGCGGAGTATGGTTACATAGCCTGGCAGTCGTGTATACATAAGTGCAGGTGTGTGTATTTCTGAGTGTGTCTGACATTGTCTACCTGTGTATGTTCCTGAAAGTGTGTGTCTGACAGAGAGTAACCTTGTGTGTGAATGTATGTCTTTGTGAACATGTGTATGGGACATATGTGTGTGGGGTAGCTGCTTGCGGTGTGTTTTGTTTATGGGGGCTTCATGTGGCCTTTGTGCTTGGTGTTATGGCACAGCCATGTTTCATGTCTGTGTGTGTGCGAATGATGAATGTGTTCAGTTGATGAGTGTGACAGGGTGAGTTTGACATGGTAAGGGGGATAAATGAGAGAGTTGGGAAAATGAGTGTGACAGAATAAGGGAGGGTGAGAATGATAGGGGGGTTGTGACATGGCTGGAGGAGGAAGCGTGACAGGATTGGAGGAGGTTAATGTGACATGGTGAGTGTGGCACAGTTTGGGGGTGTGTCACAGGTTTGGGGTGAATGTGCTGTGTTTGGAAGAGGTTGTGTGACAAGATTAAGGGGGGTTAATGTGACAGCGTAAGTGTGACAGGGTTGTGGGGGAGAGTGTGACAGGGTTTGGGGTAAGTGTCACGATTCGGGGAACCAAACATGCAAACACACACACACAAAGTGCCGTACCGGACCTTAGAGTGGCCGGGCTAAGCACACAAAGAATAGTCAGGAAACAAGCCGAGTAAAGGGGAACCAGAAGACAGAATAACGATAGACAAGCCGAGGTCAAAGGGTAGGAGAAAGTCACAAAGTCGGATAAACAAGCCAGAGAGTACGTAACCAGAAACACAAGTTCAGTATCAATACTAGGAGCAATATTAGTCCTCTCTTCTCGACTTGTAGTTCTGAGGCCTTGATACCAGAGCCAGGTCCAATTGGCTCTACGTTTGTGAGTGTTTTCATCTATCACCTAGCCACACCTGTCTATAGCCATCTGCACTATTGTGTGTACCTCTCTGTCTCCACAGAACTACAAGTCGAGAAGAGAGGACTAATATTGCTCCATCCATTTTTTCCTGTTCTGTATGTATTTAACAGTGTTGGTATAGGGGATCCTACACGGGTGTTTTAGAGCAATCTATTTGTATCACTATTTGTGCATACCATTTGTTTTGTACAGTATCAATACTAGCAGGTAAAGACCACAACAGGGCGAAGAGGAACAGGAAAGGTAAGTATATAAATCCAAAGGTTAATTCTGATTGGATAATTTCCAATCAGAATTAACAATCACACGTGGGAGATATCTAAACCTCCCACTGTGATTGAGGCACTGTGCCTTTAACGCTGGGTCAGGTGACTGACCCCAGCGTTTGTTAAAATGGGCGGTCTCCCAGCGTGCAGCATCATGCATGCTGCCGCTGGGGGACACAGAGGAAGAGGCGGACGGCACCCGTGGGAGAGAGGATGCCGCCCGCCGAGCGCACGTCAGGAAGGGGACCGCGGACGGCTGGAGGGTGAGTGCCGCGAGCGGACTGCAGCCTCCCCTCGCAGCCGCCCGCGGGACCCTGACAGTAAGTGTGACACAGTTGGAGGAGAGGATTGGATGGGTTTATGTGGTAGGGTGAGAGTAGCAAGGTAAAGGGGGTGAGTGTGACAGTGCGAGAGAAGGCGAGTCTAGCAGGATTGGGGGATTAATATCATAGGGTAAATGTGGCAAAGCGAGGGTGGGTGAGTTTGGTATGCTTGGAGGGGGTTAGAGTGACAGGATTAAAAGGGGTTAATGAGAGTGGATCTAGGTGAAGGGGTGACAGTGTGTGGGGGGCTGAAAGGGATTGGGGATGGTGATAGTGTTTGGAGGGGGTGTCAGTGTGTGTGTATGGGGATAATAAGGTGTGTGGGGTGTGTGTGTGGTGGTGACAGGGTGTGTGTGTGTGGGAAGGTGACAGGGTGGGTGTGGGGGAGGAGTGCCAGGGTGTGAGTGTGTAGAGTTGTGACAGTGTGTGTGAGGTGGCAACGCTCTGATTGGCTGAGATCGCGAGACACCTCAGTCTGCAGCTCTTCACCCGGAGGAGCTGCAGACTGGAAGCTGGAGCTCCCTCCGGGCAAACTAAGCGGAGGGGTCTCGCACCCAGCAAGCTGCCGGGCCCTCTCCTGTCATGTCAAGGACCCGAAATGTCACACTGCCCTAGGGCAATCTAGGCCCCAATCATCACAAGGCCTAATCGCCTAATTAGAAAGCCGCCTCTGTGGCTGTATGTGACCAACTCTTTGATGAATATTATAGGGAGAGACTATATCCACTTTTTCAATATTGGTTGATGCTGGTTATAATGCGATATGTTTTCTTCTTTTGTAAGATGTCCCAAGTCCCTATTCATTTTGTGTTTTGGTTGAGGACCCTTTACAGTCTAAGTTATTGTAGCTGTTATTGTGTGTGGATTTTGCAGATCAAAACTAATTTGAAGCCTTCGTCAAAGCTACACTTTAATAAACTCCGACTACGCTTCATCTTTTTGCTGGTCCGAGTTATTTTACCTGACAGAATATAGAGTGTCTAAGTTTCTTTTGTGGATGTGAATATTTTGATAAATACCAATAAGTAGTTATTTTAATTTCACCCCTACAATAGAAACTGCCTTAACCTAGTTTTTTTGGTCTAGCCTATAATGGGTTCATATATTAACAGCATCCCTATTTCACTTCTTCGTAAATCTTCTTTGTATGTGGTCATGGTTATTTCATTTTTAATTGGTATAGAAACATAGAATGTGACGGCAGATTAGAACCATTCGGCCCATCTAGTCTGCCCAATTTTCGAAATACTTTCATTAGTCCCTAGTCTTATCTTATAGTTAGGATAGCCTTATGCCTATCCCACGCATGCTTAAACTCCTTTACTGTGTTAACCTCTACCACTTCAGCTGGAAGGCTATTCCATGCATCCACTACCCTCTCAGTAAAGTAATACTTCCTGATATTATTTTTAAACTTTTGTCCCTCTAATTTAAGACTATGTCCTCTTGTTGTGGTAGTTTTTCTTCTTTTAAATATAGTCTCCTCCTTTACTGTGTTGATTCCCTTTATATATTTAAATGTTTCTATCATATCCCCCCTGTCTCGTCTTTCCTCCAAGCTATACATGTTAAGATCCTTTAACCTTTCCTGGTAAGTTTTATCCCGCAATCCATGAACCAGTTTAGTAGCCCTTCTCTGAACCCTCTCTAAGGTATCAATATCCTTCTGAAGATACGGTCTCCAGTACTGTGTACAATACTCCAAGTGAGGTCTCACCAGTGTTCTGTACAATGGCATGAGCACTTCCCTCTTTCTACTGCTAATACCTCTCCCTATACAACCAAGCATTCTGCTAGCATTTCCTGCTGCTCTGTTACATTGTCTGCCTACCTTTAAGTCATCAGAAATAATCACCCCTAAATCCCTTTCCTCATATGTTGAGGTTAGGACTCTATCAAATATTCTGTACTCTGCCCTTGAGTTTTTACGTCCAAGATGCATTATCTTGCACTTATCCACATTAAATGTCAGTTGCCACAAGTCTGACCATTTTTCTAGTTTACCTAAATCATTTGTCATTTGGCTTATCCCTCCTGGAACATCAACCCTGTTACATAAAACAGTTGAGTAACAAAAGGATTAAAGAAGGTTCTGCTACAACCAGGGCCGGATTAACATAGGGGCTGATGGAGCTGCAGCTCCAGGCCCAGGCCCATGCAATAGGCCCATTGATTTAAAAAAAAAAAAAAATTTACATTTTTTTTCACATTTTCTTTTTTCACACACTACTCTTAGGGATTCCACCTGGCTTTTATTTTATTGGCACAGCCAGTATTTGAGGCTGCCTGGCTAGTGCCAGTATTACAGTGATACTGGCAATACAAATGCTGGTATTTTTCTCAGTATAAACAAGAGATTACTATGCAATACCAGCACTGGCCAGTAGGGGTCGCTGTATGTGGAGACAGGCAGGCATAGGAAGTTCCAGCATATCCCTCCCTGCCTATCTATACTCACTGATCTGCAGGGGTGCAGCTACAGAGAGTCCAGACAGCAACTTCCACGCTGCAGAGACAGCCTACAGCTCAGGGAAGTAAGGGATGGGGGGGGAAAGGCTGCAAGGATAGATACACTGAGACACTAAGGGGCACTGGGAGACATTATGACACAGTGTCCCCATGTCTCCCAGCCAGTGTCCCTGGTGTCTCAGTGCCCCTTAGTCTCCCAGTGCCCCCTAGTCTCCCAGTGACCCCTAGTCTCCCAGTACCCCCAGTGTCTCACTGTCCCCATGTCTCCTAGTGCCTCCATGTCTCTCAGTGCCTCAAGTGTCACAATGTCCCCATGTCTCCAAGCTAGTGTCCCTAGTGTCTGTGGTCTTGGTGTCTCAGTGTCCCCATGTCTCCCAGTGCCTCCATGTCTCAATGTCCCCATGTCCCCCAGCCAGTGTCTCTAGTGTCTGTGTCCCCATGTCTTCAAGTGTCCCCTATTTTCCCATTGTCCCCATGTGTCCCAGCCAGAGTCCCCTAGTCTCCCAGTGTCACTGGTGTCTCTGTGTCCCTAGGTCTCCCCGTCTTCCTAGTGTCCTAGTGACATAGGGACCCTGGGATACATGGGGACACAGGGAGACATGGAGCATTGAGACACTGTGATACATAGGAACACTGAGACCTGGAGTAATCGACACATGGGGGCACTGGGAGGAATCCATCTATACAGCAGAATCAAACTAAGTAGTTTTTTGGTGATTTTACAGAATTTTCTATTATGTCACTCCTTGTGATTTACATCATGTGATGTCACCCATACATATTTAATTATGCAAATTAGTAACACCGGTATGTTTTTCCAAGAAAGGTGGCAACCCTAACTACTTTTCACATACTCTTACTTAAGTATGGAAACTTAAGAGGGATGTATGGGAACAAAACTTGTGTGGACTGGCTGACAATGAATATAGTTAAAGGGACACCAGAGTCACCAGGACAACTACAGCTTATTGAATTTGTTCTGGTGAGTAGAATGTATGTGTATGTGGTGAGCAGAATCATTACCTTCAGACAGTGGCGTACATACCAGGGTCGCAGGGGTCGCGGCTGCGACCGGGCCCGGCCCACCAGGGGGCCCGGTCGCCCCTGCGACCTGGTATGTACCCACAGGGCCAGCCTCTTCCCCTGGGGGGCCCAGGAGCCGGCCACCCCAGGGCCCCCCAAGGCTGGCCCTGCTGACCCCGGCGGGCTGGCTGGCTATCTGTGTGGCCGGTGCGCGAGGGAGCACTCAGTGCTTCCACTTCAGCTCCCTCGCGCGCCGGGAGCACTGATACCGGAGCCGGAAGATGACGTCATCTTCCGGCGCCGGCATCCCCATGCGGCGCGAGGAAGAGGAAGCACTGAGTGCTCCCTCGCACACCGGCCACACAGATAGCCAGCCCGCCCAGGAGCCCAGCAGCACCACTGGACCCCAGGGAATCCCCCCAGCACTCCAAAAGGTAAGGAGGCTGGGGGGATTACATTTTTAAAAAAATGTGTGTGTGTTAGTGTTAGTGTGTGTGTGTGTGTGTGTGTGTTAGTGTGTGTGTGTTTGTGTGTGTGTGTGTGTGTTTGTGTGTGTGTGTTAGTGTGTGTGTGTGTGTGTTAGTGTGTGTTAGTGTGTGTGTGTTAGTGTGTGTGTTTGTGTGTGTTAGTGTGTATTTGTGTGTATGTTAGTGTTTGTGTGTTAGTGTGTGTGTGTATATGTGTTAGTGTGTGTGTCAGTGAGTGTGTTACTGAGTGTGTTTGATGTCTGTTAGTGAGTGTGTGTTTGTCAGTGAAAGTGTATGTTTTGTGAGTGTGTATGTATGTCTGTCACTGAGTGTGTCTCTGTCAGTAAATGTGTGTGTGTGTCTGTTAGCTAGTGTGTATGCGTCTGTTCGTGAGAGTGTGTGTGTCTTCAGCATTTACCTTTCTCCAGCGTCGGACTCCCTTGGCGCTGGGGATCCCTCCTCCTCTCAGCTCGGAATGCACATGAGCACGCGCATTTAAACCGCCCATAGGAAAGCATTACTCAATGCTTTCCTATGGACGTTCAGTGTCTTCTCACTGTGATTTTCACAGTGAGAATCGCGGAAGCTCCTCTAGCGGCTGTCAATGAGACAGCCACTAGAGGCTGGATTAACCCTCAGTGAAACATAGCCGTTTCTCTGAAACGGCTATGTTTTCAGCTGCAGGGTTAAAACTAGAGGGACCTGGTACCCAGACCACTTCATTTAGCTGATGTGATCTGGGTGTCTGTAGTGGTCCTTTAAGTGTGTGTGCATACCGCGGTCGCGGGGTCGCAGCCCTGCAACCCCTGCGACCAGGTGCCCGCCGCCATGTGTTGCGGCCCCGACCCGCGCCAAGTAAGCGCTGGGGGGGTGGGGGGCCCACGGATCAATTTTCGCACCGGGGCCCCATGGGTCATGTGTACGCCACTGCCTTCAGGCTTTTTGCTATAAACACTGTCTTTTCAGAGAAAATGCAGTCTTTACATTACAGCCTAGTGATAACTTCACTGGGCACTCCTTAGATGGCTGTTAGAGATCCTTCCTGGGTCATGGCTGCCTAACATGCATCCAAACATTCAGTGTCTCCTCCCTCTGCATGTAGACACTGAACTTATCTCATAGAGATTCATTAATTCAATTAATCTATATAAGGAGATGCTGATTGGCCAGGGCTGTGTTTGAATTATACTGGCTCTGACCCTGATCTGCCTCTTTGTCAGTCTCAGCCAATCCTATGGGGAAGAACTGTGATTGGATCAGGCCACCACTTCTAATGATGTCAGCAGACTGCTTGTTTTTATGAGTCTAACAGCATGCATAGTTACAGCTTCAGGCTTGAATATAGTTAGATTTTGCTATATTTATGGAGGCATGAGGGGCCCAGGGGGGCAAAATGGTGGTGTTAACACTATAGGGTCATGAATTCATGTTTGTGTTCCTGACCCTATAGTGATCCTTTAAGGTAATGCTGACTTTGGTCTCTCTAACACTGTGGCATGTTCCATTTCTTCTACACTCACTACATACAGCTTTTCTCTGTCCCAGACTATATACCAGGAGCTTCTGCCTGCTAGTAAGAAGGTAAGAAGACAAGTGGACCAGCGAGTGCTAGGAAACAGTCCTTAGAAAGCGTTGAGTGAGCGCATAATTAGCTCAGGGTGCTGTCTGCATAGTATGGCCAGCTGCATGATTGGCAGGCATCCTGACATGCATTCATGCCAGACTGGCCTTCTAATTCTTTGGGCAGACATACCCTCTTTTTGGGCATGTTCGTCCCTTTTGGCAGGTCGCGTGATTTGTGTCAGTGGCACACCCTTTTACCGTGCCCATTGACTTCCTGCTTGACTGGACACTGCTGTTAGCTGTTATGGATTTACTTGAAAGATGAAAACATAAATTAGAGGGAGATTAGCATAAGGTATGTGTTTTCTTATAGCTGCTGTTTTCTTTATCTCCAGCACCATCTCCATCAAATACATGACGCTTGTGAGTGTTTTATTGTTTTTGGTCGATATGATTCTGTAATTAGGCCCAACATAATTGTCAGCACCAGGCCCACTGGGCTCTTAATCTGGCCCTGGCTACAACTCAACAGTTGTTCACAAAAAGCCTGCTGATCTACACATACAGTGACACTTCTGTTGGTAATTCAGTGGAGGAGGGCATCTCTGGCACCAGTGGCATTGAATTCTCTTCATTTGTGTCTTCATTGGTCCTCAGTAGCCATGGAGAAGCTTGAGTGGGTATGATGTCATCACAATACGTTCCGCCACAGACAAGCTACATGGTTTGTAGCAACAAAGGATTACTCCAAACTAAACTCTGCTTCCCTCCCCTCCAAACCCCCCTCACTCACTCAAGCATTGATTTCATAAAACACTGGTTTTGGTTAGGGTAACCCTTTCTGAAGTGATCCACCCTCCCCAGTTGTAAAATAAAATTAAATAACTTACCTCCGTTCCATCACCGAGTCCAAGTTGTCCCTGGAGCCCGATCCCCATCAGCTAATATCTTTCCCCTTGCAAGAGGGGAGGGAAGTCAGGGTGGAATGAGGAGAGGACTAGGGTGGAAAAGAGGTGGTGAATTTGCCATTATTGGATGTCTGGTGGCAACATGATGTGTATGCTAACATCAGAAACCAATTATGCACAAAATTGACTGCCATGAACTTTATTTTGGGCTGGCTGATGATGCTCCAAGAGTTTGAGTTACACCTCCAGCAGCTAAGGGGTTAATTCTGCATATGCAGCATTTCAAAGCAAATTGTTGCACAAACAGACTCCAGGCACAATGATCACGTGTGTCCTATTAAGGGTTATACTTGTGTAGGAGTTCATAAGAATACCCGTTTCTGTCTCATTTTGCCTTTTAGCTTAAAGCAACAAGGTTAGTTGCTAATATTTGACTCCTTTAAAAGGTGAGCTTACACTTTAATAGCTATTGGAGTGGTACTAAAATATTCTTTTATTAAAAAGTGCATATGGATTTTGAAAAGTGCACAGTTAACATTTTTAGTTTCATGTATTTGTGACAATGAATACTACAGCCATTTCTGCTCCCCAAGAGTAGTGGAAGTGTGAGCGCAGGGCTTATTTTTGTGTGTATATGCTTCTGTTTGGTGACAAGTAACCTTTTGGCTTTTGAAATACATATTAAAGTATTTAGTTTTTTAAATAGTTTTTTTTCATTTGGTTCTTCATGCACTATAAGGTCTCTAACAAATCAGTGTTGTTTTCTCAATATTATGAAATCACGGGTTTTAAAATCACACTTTTTATGAGATCATTATCACATCTTTACCAAAACAGGTTGTTTATTTTTGTTTTGTTTTTAAGGCAAAGCTAATTTTCAGTGATATGTTCAGGGAATCTCCAAATTATCCAATTAGCACCTTAGAGTGTTTGGGGCCATTGATATTAGGAAATATCTATTTTGTGTAGATTATACAGCATGTGTCCTAAATAGACCTTTTTTTAAAAATAATTCTATTTTTGTTTAACTAGTCCATAATCCTATGTTAATATGAAATATACTATGTCATTAATATGTTTTAATTAACTCATAGATAATGATGTATATTATTTTTCGAAATATTCCTTTTTGAAGAGTAATCGAGTATAGGTGCAAATGTAATGTATTTAACAGCATTACACTTATTTGTATTCACTTACTGGAAAAAATGGAGAATTGACAAGGAAACTGCAACTTTAGACAAAAAATACCTGGAAAAAATTGGAGGTGGAGAATTTTTTTCCACAAATCCTGGTTTAATGAATGAGAAGGGTTGCCCCCATGATGAACCAAGATAGTGGGAACTGGGTCCCTATAATATGAGCTGTATTGGATTTAAATATAATGTGGCCATTCAAGTGTCTTGGTGGATCTGCCTTGATACATAATTAACAAAGTTTTCCTTTTTCATATTCCAGGCCATTGGAGCAAGCCTTCCAGCCTATATCCACAGACGGGATTGTACTGGCCAGGTGATATAATAAGGGATATAATGCTGAGATAGCAGCATTATACTCCTTAGATTAGGGGATTACAATGTGAGTTAAGGAAAAAAGACTAAAGAAGGCAAAATGATTAGGGGTATAATACAGTGGGATTAGGCTACTTTGCTGTTTCCTGGTTGAAGTTAAATAAAATGGCTGGCATAGTTACATAAATACTATGCATTAATTGCAGAGTTTGCAGATAAAAAAATGTCTTCTTTTTTTTACTTATTTGAGGGTGATGTAAGGATGATTCTGGAAATCATTAAGAAAAAGCAAAGATTTACTTGCAGATTACCACCCTATATGCTGTTTCAATTACAGCCGTTATCTGTGAACCTAATTTGCCTGTTTGACAGCTCATTCATGTAAGAGGCTTGTAAGAACAAAGTAGTTTAATTTCTCTTTTAGAATTTCATTCCATGTGTATTCTATGATTCTATTTTAATATTGTTTAGGATCCATCCACAAAGGATACAAAGGCTTCATGTCACAGCCTCCATCCCTCCAGGACTCCACTAAATGCAAGTTGCTGTGCGTCATTCTGGCATCATTTTATTTTCTTACTGGATCACTCTGACCCTGTGTCCTTTTATGACCAATCTTGCCTGCATTATATTTTGGAGCCACCTTAAGAATGCCCCAAGAAAAGGGTAATGTTCATCCCTCTGTGTTGTCATGATTTCATGCTAAGTTGTAATTAACTATTGCCCATATATTCATTGTCGTGGCTTGCCTCATGGCTTGTTTATTAAGTTGTCATGGCTTGCATTGACGTAGTTAACCTCATTGCCTTGCAGCCTCAGTTCCTGTTAGCCCAAAGTAACCTGTGTGGTTACTCCATTCATCAGTGACTTCAAACACCCCTGTTCCTGGCTACTCTCAGATTGTCCTCAAGATTGTCCCCCTCTTGTCCTCAATCATTGGCTCCTGACGCAGGTTCCTATTCCTGACTGCTCTCTCAGTTCACCCCTGCATGCCCGCTGCCCTCATGGCATTTGACCTCGGCCATTGCTACATGTCTCTTGGATAATCCCTGTGCTTCATGCCAATCCGACCCCATCTAGCAATTCATGACCATGCTCTTGGATCATCCATTCAACCATTGCAATATTTTTATGGATTTTATTTCCAAATGCTAACCTCATGAAAAACTTAATTTTTACTTTATACTTTATAATCACTCATTCCAAAGACTCTGTTTCACTCATGGACTTTCTCTCTTCCATGTTAAACCTCAGTTGCCTCACACTTGTTTCGCTTTCTGACTTGCAATCCTTCAGCAACAGCCATCATTTGACATTTGAGGAACACCATCCCTCCAAAAACATACTCCCTTTTTTTTTTTTTTTAAATAACAATATCCATGTGCCTCTCCCTTCCACTATATGTACCTCTCCAAGCTTCTCCCTCTCATTAAATGCCACACTCTCATCATCCCCTCTGTTACTGATATTCCCCTCTCAGCATCACCTGCCTTCCATTATAACATTCAGCATCCATCCCTTCATGATTACCCTTCCCATTCCTTTCCATTGTATATCCCCCTCTCAGAATCCATCACTACTATTACATACTCCACTCTCAGTATCCCCTCGTTTTCTGAGAATCCCCCTTAATTTCCCCACCCTTTCACTATTCTCCCCCTTCTCCTTACAAGAGCCTATTCAATATACATCCCCCATAAAATACGTGATTCATTATTTGCCTCTTAGACCCTTTCCTTTGCATTCCTAATCATTTTATCAGAATTCATAAGCTGTCACCCAAGGAGCTGTCTTTGTACAAACCGAACAGCTGGGACCAGGATAATCTGTGTGTTCAAAAGGAGAATACACTCACACGAGTAGCAGAAAGCGGAAAAGCATTAGACTAATTCAAGTTTAAATTTATACTGCATTTACATAATTCTTAAAATATTTTATATATTTTGATAAACACTAAAATCTAGGTTAAGTGATTTCCCCCACCCCGCTCCACGTGAGGTTGGTAATTTAGCACCATATAACTTGGTATACCCTGATGGTAAATTATTTTGGTGATTATTCTTATTGGCATTTATATTGGGCCAACATAATCCGTAGCACTTTACAATAATATATAAGGGAGAATTTAATAATAAATTAGACAAAGTATTATACATTTTGAAAGGAACAATAGGTTGATGAGAACCCTGCTTGAATGAGTCAACAATTTAGAAGAGGTGGGATATAAAAACAAAATATGAAAGACAACATGGGGGATAGCAACAAAGTTACAGTTAACCTAGGAAGCCATTGGTTATTCAGAAGAAGTGGGTTTAAGAGACTTCGTAAAAAATTGAAGACTAGGGAAGAGTCTGATGGAAGAAGGTAGTCTGTTCCATAGGCAGGGCCAGACTGGGAATTCAAAGCAGCCCCGGAAAAAAAATGTATGTCAGCCCCATAAGTTCTTGTGCCACGTAATGTGTATGTGTACACTGGCGTACATATAGCAGTCGCAGCTGTGACCAGGCCCGTCAATCGAGGGGGCCCTGCAGACCCCTGCCACCGGGTTCCCGCCATCATCATTTGCAGCCCCAGCTTGCGCAGCAAACCGCTGCGGCCACATGTTAGGTTGCCATCAGGTGGCCCATGCTGTCAGGGGGCTCAGTGAGCGCTGCAGCTCACACGCTGGGAGGAAGTGACTCCCCGTCACTCATCCCAGCTATCACCGAGAGCCCGCGTGGGATGAAGCAGAGGGAGTCAGAGTGGGAACTCTGACTCCCATCAACCTGAGCCACCACTGGATCCCAGAGAATGTCACCCTCCTGCATTTAAAAGGTAGGAAACAGGAGGGTGACTTAAATATTATGTGTGTGTTTGTTTGTTTGTTTGTATGTGACTGTCTGTATGTATGTGTGCTTGTCTGTTTGTATGTATGTGTCTTTGTATGTATGTCTTGTCTGTCTGTATGTGTCTTTCTGTCTGTATGTATGTATGTGTGTCTTGTGTGTGTGTGCATGTCTGTTTGTATGTATGTATGTTTGTTGTGTGTGTGTGCAGGTCTATTTTTATGTATGTATCTTGTGTATGTGTGTGCCTATCTGTTTGTTTGTTTGTTTGTATGTATGTATGTGTCTTGTCTGTGTATATGTGTGACTGTCTGTCTGTTTCTATATGTGTGTCTGTCTGTATGTATGTGTGCCTGACTGTTTGTATGTATGTGTCTTGTGTGTATGTATGTGTCTGCATGTATCTGTCTGTGTGTCTCTGTATGTGTGTGTGTGTGTCTGTCGGGGTAGGGAGTTAGAGAGGGGCCCCATTGATCAGTTTCGAACCGGGGCCCCATGGGTTGTGTGTACGCCACTGTATGTGTGTGTATATATATTACACACATACATATACAGTTCAATCTTGCCTTGTACTCCTGCTTTAATATAATCACTATTTTAATACTGGGTGCTAGAGTGTGGTCAGAGGTGGCTCTCTAATTAGGCGATTTAGGCAGCCGCCTAAGGCCTCGCAGCCACCTAAATCACCTTAGGGCAGACTGTGTCGGGTCCTCGGTCAGTTAACGAGTACCCGACACCAGCAGGGGTCCCGGGGGCTTCCTCTGTATGCCGCTGGTTGCCAGGCCCCTCCAGTCTGCTTGGCCGGAGAGCGCCAATCACAGACAGAGGTCTGTAGCTCCGCAATGTGCAGAGCTGCAGACCATGTGTCTCGCGAGATATGGCCGATGAGAGCGTTGCCAGAGGTTACCACGGCAACGCTCTGACTGGATCTCGCAAGATACATTGTCTGCAGGTCTGTGGAACTGCAGACCGGATATTATGACCACCGGACCACCAGGGAGCTATAAAAATTTATTTAATTCCTTACCAGCACCCCGTCCCTTCCAACATTATCACCCCCCTCACAACATCAATACCCCCCCCACACCATTAATGCCCCCTCCCTCACACCATCAATACCCCCCTCACACCATTAATACCCCCCTTCACTCCATCAATATCCCCTCACAGCATTAATACCCACCTGTGCAAGTCACATGCAGGGAGGTGTGGCTAGGGTTCATAAACAAATGGATTTAACTTCTAAATGGCAGAGGATTGAGCAGTGAGGTTGCAGGGGCATGTTCTATACAC
This sequence comes from Pelobates cultripes, assembly GCA_933207985.1. Taxonomy (NCBI): domain Eukaryota; kingdom Metazoa; phylum Chordata; class Amphibia; order Anura; family Pelobatidae; genus Pelobates; species Pelobates cultripes. The sequence continues at coordinate 75,829,928 of OW240916.1, read as the reverse complement.
CAAAACTGCTTCATTAAGCTAAAGTTGTTCAGGTGACTATAGTGTCCCTTTAACTTCTGTGACTGGGAAAGTATTTGAAGGGCTATTAAGGGATAACATTCAGGAATTCATTGGGAAGAACTTTGTTATTAGCAATAATCAGCATGGTTTTATGAAACATAGGTCATGTCAAACTAACCTAATTGCACTCTACGAAGAAATAAGTTGAAGTATAGATAAGGGGGTTGCAGTGGATGGGATCTACTTGGATTTTGCCAAGGCGTTTGATACGGTTCCTCACAATAAATTAGTGTTCAAACTTAAAGAAATCGGTCTAGAACATTGTCTTAAGGACAGAGTACAAGTTGTTATTAATGGTAAATTTTCAAGTTGGATAAAAGTGGTAAGTGGTGTCCCTCAGGGATCGGTTTTGGGACTGCTTCTATTTAACATATTCATAAATTATCTTGAAATAGGCATTAAAAGCCATGTTTTAGTGTTTGCAGATGACAAAACTTTGTAAAGTAATACAATGTGAGCAGGATATTGCTTTGCTGCAGAGGGATTTACATAGATTGGGGGACTGGGCACTCAAATGCAGATGAAGTTTAATATTAATGTAGAAAAATGCAGTTATGCACTTTTGTGTAAAGAATGCACAAGCAACTTATACCCTTAATGAAAGCAAGTTATGGATATCAACACACGAGAAGGACTTGGTTTTGTTATAGACAACAAACTAAGCAACAATGTGCAATGTCAATCAGCAGTGACTAAGGCCAGTAAGGTATTGTCATGCATGAAAAAGGGCATTCATTCAAAATGGCGGGTAGCACTCACAGCCCTAGCCACAGCATGGAGGGTCACTGAGTTACGACTCAACCACATATTCAACTTAATCTGGGAGAAGCTAGAGTCCCTCACATGGCCCACAGAGCAAGCACCTCCTCTGGTAAACACACCGTAGGGCCCACCATGGGAAGACTCGGAGCCGGGCGCAGCAAACCCACGCCACTCCTATCCGAGGCTGTGCAGACACATGAAAAGATCCACTTTGATAGCTGGGGTCTGGCACAACAATGCGAAAAGACGCAGCCTACACAAAGCCAACAAAACCAAAGTGTCACCCACAGCAAGGCGCCTCAAACCGCCTCTCTGACAAACAGAGCTCCTGCATAGATCCAGGACCAGCGCAGCCGACAGAGCAAAGTTGAGAAAGCGGCGGACCAAAGGTCCTGCATTAACAGCAGCGGCTACTCACCCATACCTACAAAGCAACAATCTGTTACTGTATCGACTGAAGAGAAATTCATACAGGTCTGCGCAAAGCCTGCCAAATGGAATGCATACCCACTCGGGAACCTCTCACCCCAACACCTATCTTTGGAAAGATAAGTAAAATTCTTGTGGTCCGTGAGAATGAGAATTGTCAATAAAGTACCCTCAAGAAGGTGTCTCCATTCTTTGATAGCTAAAATTATAGCCAGGAGTTCTCTATCAACAATCTAGTAATTGCACTCTGCTGGGTTCAATTTCTTCAAGAAATACCGCACGGATGCATGGAGTTCTCTGGGTTAGGACGTTGAGACAGGACGGTCTGCAGTGCATGCACACACTGGACTCACAAGGTGTGCTAGGACTAAAACCTGCATGTTGGAACCCAGGTAGGCAGCCCTCAAGAGACATGCGCATGATACACCCCCTACTGGTCAGGCAAGCCAGAGACCGATAAATGCCTCTGTGGTGGTGGCTTTTTTGATCAGGAACTCCATTGCCCCTAAATTTGAAATTCTGCCATCAGGTCACTCAGATCACATCATCTCCATGCACCTCCAACTTCAAAACAAGCAGCATGTCATGGTGTTTAACGTGTATGCCCCAACTTTTCAAGCAAGTCCTGCTGAAAAGGACAAGGTCCACACTGAACTACGTAACCTCGTGCAGAATGTCCCTGTGGACGACAAGGTTATCATGCTTGGTGACTTCAATGCCAAAGTAGACAAAAACTCAGAAGCCTGTAAAGGAGTACTTGGCTAACAGGTGTTTGAAATTGCAATGACAATTTGTGCCTTTTGTTTGAGTTTTGTGTGAAGCAAAAATGTGTCATCACCAACACCATCTTCCAGTAAAAAAAAATTCTGAAGACATCTTGTGTGCACCCTAGGTCCAAACATTGGCACCTTATAGATTACATCATGGTGCGCCAAAGATACATACGACACATCTTACTCACTTGAGTAATGCCCAACTCAAAATGTCCTACAGACCATTGTCTTGTAAGATTGTCTTGTAAGATGCAAGCTATGTCTCCACTTAAAACTCAAACCAAAAGGAGAGGCATTCCATAGATTGGTAATCTCCAGTCAGCTGAAGTGAATGTCGAATTTCAAGCAAGTCTTCAGTTGAGGCTCGAGGATTCTATCTGCCCTATGGACCACTCCTCAGTAAAGCTTTGGGAATTTCTAAAATCTGCCATTCCTCAAAACTCCAAAAAGGTTTTAGGCTTGACCACAATCAGATACAAAGATTGCTTTGGGGAGAACAATCAGGAGATCCAAGAATTGCTGATACAGAAGATATCTGCTCCCCAAGAGCACATTGCTCAGCCATCTTGTCCTAATAATAATGCAGCCTTCTGCCTTGTATGCAGAAACCTCAAGCGCAAGCTCTGAGAGATTAAGAACAAGTGGTGGACAAACCTTGCAGAGAAAACTCAGCTTTGCGCAGATGTTGGTGACTACAAAGGGTTTTATGAATCCCCGAAGGCAGTATACTGCCCAGCACTACACACTAAACTTCATGATGTCTTTGTCTGCTGCTGGGAACAAGGCAAACTAGCACAGGACCTCTCTGACACTATTAATTATTACCCTGTATAAGAACAAAGGTAAAAAGTCCAACTAACAGGGGATAACACTGTTCTCCGTCACAGGAAAAATCCTAGCAAGGGTACTTTTGAACAGATTGGTACCCACCATTGTAGAAGAACTCTTTCCTGAGAGCCAATATGGCTTCAGAGCTAGAAGGAGCACCACTGACATGGTATTTGTTCTCAGACAGCTCCAAGAAAAATGTCGGGAAACAGAACAAGGCATTGTACGTGATGTTCGTTCACTTTACCAAAGCATTGGATACTGTGAGCAGAAAGAAAAGGTATGTGGCAATTTTTTTATTTTTGCTTTTAATAGTTCTGACTTACATAAGGTCATATATAAAAAATGGCCAGTCTTAAGAGAGGATCAAAATATAGATCCTGTTTTGTTTCCAGGTTTATATTTAGGGGAGCAAAAGATTGAAACCGATTTTAACTAAAAGTTTTATAGATAAAGAGAACAGAGAAGAAAGTGATATATATATTTTTTTAAACAGAATGGTTTCTTTTATTGTCAAGACTGTAGTGGGTGCAAATGAAGATAGAACAAAAATAAAAAAAAGTAGAAGGATTTGTCTCATTTAAAACTAAGGAGGAATATGTTATTAAATCTTTTAGCACCTGTAATTCTAAGGATGTAATTTATATGTTAACATGTCCCTGTGGATTTCAGGGGGAAAAATCAAGACTGTTAAAGATACGCATTAAAGAACCTGTTTATAATATCAATAGAAGGTATAGTAATATTAGCGTATCTAAAAAAAAATTATCAGAAATTCATTATGGTAACCCCCAGTGGACTTGAGTTTGTTGGTATAGCTGAAACTAAAGTCCAATGGAGAAGTGGAGATAAAAGTAACCTCTTTGGTAAGACAGAAATTAGCTGGATTTTTATTGTAGATACTTTTGAGATAATTTTGAGATTAATTCTTTTATGTGACTTATCTATATATATGTGGATGTGTGTATATATATATATATCTATATATATATATATACACTGCTCAAAAAAATAAAGGGAACACTTAAACAACACAATGTAAGTGACAATGTGAGTGACAATCAATTTCACATGCTGTTGTGCAAATGGGATCGACAACAGGTGGAAATTATAGGCAATTAGCAAGAACCCCCAATAAAGGAGTGGTTCTGCAGGTGGTGACCACAGACCACTTCTCAGTTCCTATGCTTCCTGGCTGATGTTTTGGTCACTTTTGAATGCTGGCGGTGCTTTCACTCTAGTGGTAGCATGAGACGGAGTCTAGAACCCACACAAGTGGCTCAGGTAGTGCAGCTCATCCAGGATGGCACATCAATGCGAACTGTGGCAAGAAGGTTGGCTGTGTCTGTCAGCGTAGTGTTCAGAGCATGGAGGCGCTACCAGGAGACAGGCCAGTACATCAGGAGACGTGAAGGAGGCTGTAGGAGGGCAACAACCCAGCAGCAGGACCACTACCTCTGCCTTTGTGCAAGGAGGAACAGGAGGAGCACTGACAGAACCCTGCAAAATGACCACCAGCAGGCCACAGCATCCTCCAGCATGACCGGCTTGGCAGTGGGTCAGTAATGGTGTGGGGTGGCAATTCTTTGGGGGACCGCACAGCCCTCCATGTGTTCGCCAGAGGTAGCCTGACTGCCATTAGGTACCGAGATGAGATCCTCAGACCCTTTGTGAGACCATATGCTGGTGCGGTTGACCCTGGGTTCCTCCTAATGCAAGACAATGCTAGACCTCATGTGGCTGGAGTGTGTCAGCAGTTCCTGCAAGAAGGCATTGATGCTATGGAATGGATTCCTCAGACCTGAATCCAATTGAGCACATCTGGGACATCATTTCTCGCTCCATCCACCAACGTCACGTTGCACCACAGACTGTCCAGGAGTTGGCAGAAGCTTTAGTCCAGGTCTGGGAGGAGATCCCTCAGGAGACCATCCGCCACCTCATCAGGAGCATGCACAGGTGTTGTAGGGAGGTCATACAGGCACGTAGAGGCCACACACACTACTGAGCCACATTTTGACTTGTTTTAAGGACATTACATCAAAGTTGGATCAGCCTGTAGTGTGTTTTTCCACTTTAATTTTGAGTGTGACTCCAAATCCAGACCTACATGGGTTGAAAAATTTGAGTAATTTTGTAATTTGTGTGTGATTTTGTTGTCAGCACATTCAACTAAGAAAAGAACAAAGTATTTCAGAAGAATATTTAATTCATTCAAATCTAGGATGTGTTATTTTTGTGTTCCCTTTATTTTTTTGAGCGGTGTATATATATATTTGTGTACGGCGCATTTCGAGGACGTAAGGAAACAAATAATAAAAAGAAGCAGTATTAGAAAGAGCAAAGTCAGCTGAGGTGTGCCGAAACCGACGTGAGGTTAGACCTGTAAAAGAGGGCCCACCTAGGTGAAATGATAATTAAACTGAGGGTGCGGTGGGAGGGGCATGTCCAAGAATGTCGCTGACAGGTGAGTAGGGGCTCACAGGGTTTAAATAGGGATGTCCCAGCCTTCTATATATATATATATATATTTATTATTTTTTAAAGATTTTTTTAAACTTTTTATCTATTTATTTCTCCCTCTGTAGATTGTTTAATTTGATGTATAATTGGACTCTCAGTTTTATTAAGTAGATTTTTAGCCTGAATTAAATAAATGGTTTTATTCTCCAGAATTAACACTTAAATATATGAACTTTTACATTTCAATATTGTTTTTTAATTTAATTATATATGCTATAATTCTATAGCATATACTGAATATCTTAATTAGGATAGATTTATAAATATATTTTTTGTGTGTTTATATTTCCGATTTTTAAGTGTGTAAGATATGTATTTATATGTATTTAGTCTCCTATAATTTGGCGGATTTTCCATGAATTTATGTTGAATTTAGAACTCTAAAACTGGAAGATGACCTTTGCGCCCACACACCACTCTCCCATACGATGTCAGGACGCAAGGATGTGTCTATACGAACTCATCCTGATGCCAAGAGGAAGCAGCCGATATGGAAAAAGGGGGCGTGAAGATCGTGGAGAAAAGGTGCCAACATCTCAAAATAAAAAGATGAAACTCCATGGAAAAAAAGGACCTGAACACTTTTGAAAAAGGCTATTTGCTGAAATGTGTCAAGTAAACATGTACTTTGTTTGTTTTATTTATGATATCCATTTTTATTTAGTATTTATTTTGTATACCAATAAATGTTACCCTAACCTTTATCCTGCATCCTGGAGTTTATAAGGTGAATGGCTTTTACGAGTCATGCTGGAACATTACTAGGTGATCTCAAAGGAACATTCACCACATCCTTCTATTAAAGGCGTTTAAGTCTGAGCCCGCTCCTTGAGTGGCTCAGCACCATGTGAGTTAAGACTATCTGTGTGCTTCATTTTATTGTTGTTTAAACTTTATCATGGTTTTTTCTTATATTAAATTTTTTCAGGTTTAAAAATATATATACAGCCTGTGGTAATATTTATAATAATTATTGTGTGTTCACACTATATTATTTATAAGATCTGAACGCCTAAGAAGTCCCCTACATTCCTTAATATTATCATCAGAAGATTAGCATGGCCAAGTCAGACACAGCAATGACCTCCTGGTTGGAACCCAAAGGGCCACTGTAGACCTTGATAAATAAGATGGCGCATATATCCATTACTGCAGTGATGGCTGCCTATTTAACCTGAGGTGACTAAGGACCCACACCAAGATGAAAACTGCTTTTCACTGACGATGCTGCCCCTGCTTTTACACGGTGCAAGCCCTGCAGCAAATAACGTCCTGCTTTTTGGATTAGAGTTATTTGGATTAGAAGTCAGTCTGAAGAAGACAGAAGCACTCTAGCAGCCTGCACCTCATGATGTTTGCCATCACCTCACATCACCATTGGTGACCATTGGTCAGAGCATCACCATTGGTGACCATAGGTCAGAGCTGAAGATAGCCAATTAGTTCAGCTAATTTGGGTGCATCATCTCTTCAGATGCCAAGATCTAGAAAGAGATAAATAGCAGACTGGCAAAGTCAAACAGAGCAATTGACAGACTGTATAAGAGAGTCTGGAACAACAAACACTTGAAGGGAGGCACAAAGATCAGTGTGTACGGAGCTGTCATACTGACCACTCTCCTGTATGGCTTGGAGTTGTGGGCTACCTATCGCCATCACCTGTGGCTCCTGGAGCACTTTCACCAATGCTGCCTCCACACAATCCTTAATATCCATTGCAATGACTTGATCACCAATATCAAAGTTCTCGAAAAGGCAGAGACCACCAGCATCGAGGCAATTCATTTGAAGTTGCAGTTGCACTGGGCAGGGCATATCTCCAGGATGGAAGATCATCACCTACCTGAGGTTATGCTGTAAGGTGAACTCACCACTGGGCACCACAATAGAGAAACACCTGAGAGATTGCCTAGATGTTAGTAACTACCTTTTAAAAGTCACACACACGCAATATACTAGAGCTTGTATATAAGCTCTGATAAATGTGAGAGGATGGCGATACCAGCTACAAATATGATATATTTCTGTACAGACTATCTGCCCTATAATTTCTTTATGGTATTTTCTTGCATGTGAAAATTTGGAGAATGTTAGGTTTTCCAAAAAACATACAAACTGGCTATAAGCGCAAGTATTTTATATTGCATCTAAGGTATCCACATTTTATCTTTATAGCTTTATATGAAGAACATGACAGTAATAAAGTTTATCTAACAATCTGTTTGTGTTTGAATTTCATTATGTGGAGTGGTTCTCCATCAACAGATTTTTCAGTATTTACTTATTTGTAAGCGGGTAACCCTTCCACCATAACCCACATACTTTACCCATGGTTTAAAAACACATAGATCTTGCAATTTCACTAACAGGTTTATTTACTAATGTGAGAATTTAGATTGAATTTCAAATTTAGGACCAGACTATAAGTGAAAGCATAGCTGTCTTACAACATGTTTCCAGTACATTTATGTTGGCCTTAAATCTGAAATTCACTTTGAATTCATTTTGAATTCTCACTTTAGTAAATAAACCTGTAACTGTTGTGTACATCGGACCACAAGGGAGTGGGAATGAAGCTCTCACTATGAAGGCAGAAGGCTGCAGCTCCCCATAGGTAGGAATAGCCACATCATGCAGACTTTTAGATAATACAGTAAGTGAGGGATGGTGTAGGGCTGTCAGGAAGAGGAATTAGTAGTACTCTGAAACATTAGATTGGTGTACACTGTGTGCTGGGGAGTTACTAAGGGGTACTGATAGTGTGTGTGTGTGTGTGTGTGTGTATATCTGGGTCTGCAAGTGTGTTGTGTGTCAGAGTGTAAATGTGTGACTGTGAGTGTGTGCCTGAGTATGATTGTATGCATCTGTGTACAGCTATGATTGTGTCTATAGGAGTGTACCTGTGACTGTGTCTATAGGAGTGTACATACTATGTGTCGTCTAGTAACTGGGAGGGGGAAGGGCTAAATCACTGTTCAGCACCTTGTTCAGCAAGGAAAGTCCTTGAATGTGTGTTGTCCAGTCCCTGGGAGTGAATAAAGCTAATCCCCTATCCTTTTCCAGGAAAGGCTCCAGGAGGACCCAGTCAAGCCATGGCTACTGGAGCAGAAGCGCTGAGGTTTTCCCCTGTTCCAGCTAGGAAGCGGTCCTTGGCGGAGGTACCAAGCCGGGGTACGGGAAGCTCCGCTACAAGTGGTGGCAGCGGTGGGATGGCTTCCTAGCCTTGGGGGGAAACCAATCCAAAACACCCCTGGGACTCTTGCACATCTTCTGGAGAGGAACTAACTTTTGTCAGAGCTGAACAAACATGGCACCCAGCTACACTGACGCGGAGTTTGACACTATGCTGAAGGGGCTGCTGACTTTCTATGGTCCCAACCACGCTGAGAAATACATACAGCATACGAGGAATATAGTGGCCGGATATCTGCAGCGCAAAGAAGAGCTGACAATCAAGTTGGTACAGTGGGGGATACCCCTGCACCAGTGGCAGTGTGCGTCCCAAGGAGATTAGCATGTCGTCCTCCATCCACAGCAGCAGTTTGGGGTCCAGTGAGAAGAGTCAGTTGGTCTCTCTCCCCAGCGGCAGAGTATGTTACAGGGAGTGGAGACAACCGGTCTCACTCCCCAGCGGCAGTGTGGATTCCAGGGAGAGTAGTGTATCTTCCTTCCTCACCAGTAGCAGTGCGAGTTATTGGGAGTGGAGACAGTCAGTTTCACACCCCAGCGGCCGAGTGAGTTATTGGGAGTGGAGACAATCAATCTACTCCCCAGCGGCAGTGTGGGGTCCAGGGAGAATAGACAGTGTTTTTGGCATGAGGTGACCGTGCGGTTCCCAGACAACTTGGTTTGCGGTTTTGAATTGAAAAGAGTCTCCTATCCTGTTCCAGGACGGAGAGGCTCCCTAAGGACCCCAGTCAAGCGATGGCGACTGGGGCAGAAGCGCTGAGGTTTTCCCCTGTTCCAGTTAGGAAGCGGTCCTTGGCGGAGGTACCCAGCCAGGGTACAGGGAGCTCCGCTACACAGAGTTTTCTTGCAGGATGCTCTGGCAGCAGGGGAGGCGGCGGTGCGTGTCTATCAGTACCTATGTGAGTAGATTGCGTAGGGCGGGCAGCAAAATGCATTTTAGCCTATGTAGTCTAAGATCTTTGCACCGGCCCTGTGTGTACATTGTGAGAGAGCAAGCTGTCTCTGTATTTTAAGGCAGCAGACACAGTTTCCCAGCTCCCTTGAAGTCACCTACTGTTTACAAAGAATGACGCGGTATGATGTGATATCACCTTGGAGTGTTCACATGGGGGACAGGTTGTGGTTCTTGAACAGGTATAGACCATCCCATGTTCCAGCAGCTCCATCTGCTTGACAGAAAAAAAAATACTTTGGATATGCATTTAGATCATCCAATTGTACTATTTATTGAATATAATAGATTTTCTATTCCATTGAGTGTAAACTAAACTTGTAAAGTAAACTACACTATGTTCAGAAATCAGATCCAACCATCTCACATAAGGAATATAGCAGCTAAATAGTATTATTGCATTAAACATAGTATAGAGATGGCACTAGCTCCTAAGTGTATTGTGTACACTTTGCTGGAATTCTTCGAAACACATGACAGGAAATAGAGTTATATATAAGAATCACAGTGTTTCCTTTCTAAAGCCTGATGCCTTTCTTTCATAATAAAAATTTTGTGGGCCAATGTCTTTTAGAAGTGTAATGGAACACATTGACTTTATTTGGTTCAGATTCCTTAAAATGTATTGACATGTACCTAACATGGTGGAGGCACCATGTTAGGTAAACAGTCAAAAGCTCTCAGTATATAGTGGCCCATAAATCTTGTAAAAAAAAAAAAAAAAGCACATATAAAGTAAGGCTAACAGATGCTTCAACATGATATTGACCTTCTCACCTGAAAGCATATGAATATCTGTATGTTAAGATAGGTTAGGTTGTATGTGTGCGTTTATATGTGTAAATGAAACAAACACAACACGTTACAGCTCTCCACAGCAAATACCAAACATCATAAATTCACAGACATATTTCTCTCCAACAGGATTTATTTCTTCTAGATCTGTGGCATTCTGACATTTTCTAGAAAACTGGTTATAGATTCTAATTGTCATTTTTTTATTTTAAATAAAAATCTAGAAATGGGATATTACTAATGAAGGTCAGACACAATGCCGGCCCTCTCTAAGAGGCAGGGGGAATTAACCTCTTCGCTGCTGGAGGGGTCAAATCACCCTATACAGCATGAAAAAGGTTAATGTTTTGCAGTGAGAATCCCTGCATCGGAGTGAAGTTGGAAGTGGTACTAAAAAGGCCTTCCAGAATTTAGTACCTCATTGGAATATTCTTCTTATATAACATACATGCTTCCCCCAAATTCTTGATTTTTTCTTCCATTAACAAACTGTATTATAGTGGTACAATAACGTTATGTTTTCCCAAAAATACAGTAGCATTTGGGAGCTAGGATAGATAGTATGACACCATATAATGGAATAATGAAGACATTTTCCAAGGAAAAATGTACCCAAGTTTAGCAACAAATATATTTCATATTAGTCCACAAAGTGGTATTATACTATCTATTTATTTTCCAGTGTTAACACAATCTTGGTTAAATATCAACATGGCTAATAAAATAAAATATATTTAAATATTATTGATATCTGTCAACAGTAAATTCATAGCCATCTCTTTGTTGAGGTATCATCCAGGGGTTGGTGAATTGTTTGTTAAATTTGCAAAAATCATGAATTGACATCCAACCAATTACCACGACCTACCAAACCAATTCTTAAAAATCACTATGATATCAACGTGATTTTCCTAAATCGCAGCTTACTTTAAATTTACCAATACCTACCATCATCTTCATTAATATTAATAAATGCCCTCCCAGCTGATCTTTGACAGATGTTTAAACAAAACAATTTTACCCTTATGATAGATATATATTCTCGATCTAACAATATTACCAATTTATCAACCAACTTGATTCCATTTTTTCCCTTCACTCCCCCAGCCTTCCATTAAATATTATATTCCACAGTTTAAAGTCAAATGGCCCCAGTTAGTATTAAACCATTACAGAAGCCACACATATCCATGGGAAGACTACAACCCTCCTAGGGGGGCATCACAGAGCCCTACACTGCCCTATGGGTGCAATAGGGAATCCACGGGCTGATGGCTGTCACGTCAAGATCGGGACCAACTTTAACTGAACCGACTGGATTATTAAAACTTCATGTATCCACCTTTCAGTTTATATAGCCTACTAATGATGGACTTTTTAAAGAAATCTCCAGCTTTCTTGAATAATTTCATATACACAATTGATTTCAGTATGACCATGTTATAAAATTACCATGGTTGATATTGTAGGAGTCCTTTAAACATAGTGGAAAGAGTCAAAACTACAAATAATGGGCACAATTTCACACACACTTGTCTTAGCCATGGGCAAGGGGCCTGCCAGGGGTGTCCCACCATACCCAATTATATTCTGATTTGTGGTACTACCTTAAATGCTCTTTTGTATTAATTCTGTTTGCTCAAATTTTGAATAAAGAATAAGAACATAAAAAAAGACTGTGGATTTGTATACACCTGGTTCCTACTTGAGCATTGGTATTTTAGGTTTCATTTTTAAGCTGGTATTTAAAAGGGAACTGTTAAACCTTACCACTCAAAATCGCCTGTAACTTCTGTTAACCTTCCATGCTCTGTTTTCTTTTAAAGAACACTCGGTTTCATCAAAAGGAAGTTGTAATGGTGCTAGAAGGTCTCTGGTGCTGGCTCTACTAAGGGGTTAAACCATTTCCAGACCTCCAGGAACTATAAAAACTTAATTTTGATGATGTTGTTATGGTGCCTAAACTGTTCCATTAAATGTATATCAAGTAGTGATGTCCCGAACGGTTAGCGAACGGTTCGCCGCGGACTCATCATTGAGTAAACTTTGACCCTGTACCTTACAGTCAGCAGACACATTCCAGCCAATCAGCAGCAGACCCTCCCTCCCAGACCCTCCCACCTCCTGGACAGCTCACTAAGAATGCAGCTTCACAATGAATGGATGCTGTCCAGGATGTGGGAGGGTCTGGGAGGGAGGGTCTGCTGCTGATTGGCTGGAATGTGTCTGCTGACTGTGAGGTACAGGGTCAAAGTTTATTCAATGATGAGTCCGTGGCGAACCGTTCGCGAACCGTTCGGGACATCACTAATATCAAGTACAATTTAACATTTGTCATAATCAAGTTCAGTCCTGGCACATCCAAGGCACATAGCACATTGGATTAGGAGAAACAGAAACACTGTCTCTGTTTCTCCTTCTCTCTTAATGTCCTATCTATGCTGTCTAACAAGTGTTCAAGGCAGAGTCAATTTGGAGGTCCTGTTTTTCAGGATACAGTGGTAAGGATTTCTACTTTTAATTTGATATTTAAGATCTCACAAACATTTGCTAAAAATAGACTATAAGTAAACATCATATTAAAATTCTGGAAAGTGACAGTTCCTTTTTAAAGGGTTACTCCAACAGCATAACAACTTCAGTGGTTTCAAGTGGTCATGGTGCAGGGAGCCTGTATGAGGAATATTTTTTTATTAAATGCTGCACATATTTGGGCTACCTCCTGATATGTAACATAGTCATTGGCCAATACAAAATGAGAATTTCAAGTTGGCCTATGCCAATTCTGTGCATATATATGTGAACAATGCTAATTCATTGGCTGACAGTGCCCTGCTGACACACTCAGTAATGAGTGAGTAGAGGGATGCGGTTTCTGCAGTTTGTCATTCAGCCAGCATTACAGGTGACCCAGTACCCAGCAGGTCCCAGGTAAGAGGCAAGCCATTGCTAAATGGTTTGCCTCTTTGCTGTGGAATGGTCCAGAGTTCTGCTTACATAGTTACCACTACAGCAGATGGCAAGGGGTCTTTGAGTAACACTTTAAGTAAAATATAGCTGGCAACTTAAATGCATGTTTATTTTAAAATTGATTAAAAATATATATATATCCTAAACATATAAGTAGTCAAAATGTAATCTTTCCTAAATAAGTAAAAAACAAAATAAAACCCTAATGAAATATGCTGCCCAGGCATGTGTGCTGAATCAGTGCCTCTTTAGGGACGAGATAAAAAAGGATTGCTGGCCATAAAAACACATAAGTGGCAACTTTGAAGTGTGGTGAGAGCCCAGTAAATCTCAAATCCCTTGTTTGGAGAATAGAGGTTTTACCCTGAAGGGTATCAACTGAAGAGTCAGACCCAGAGTCAACCAAGCTTGGACAAGCAAGCTCCCAGGCACATACATCTAGCTAGGTCTGAATGTCCTACTAAAAATACCATGGTTAAAGCTGTTGAAGGGGGATTGGGACACAGCCACAATTTTTTAAATGTAATTGTAAAAAATCATTTATCAACCAATACTTTTTTTTATGTGCCCATCTTTTTTTTCAGATATGATGTTTGTTTAAAAGAACTTGGTGCCAATCTCAAGTGACATCCACCTTAGCCCCTCTACGTAGATACCTGCCACCCAGTGGGGCAGTAACACTGGTATATTACATATTACACCACTCCAGCAACAAAAGTTTAAAAAAATACAGAGTTCTGCTTATATATATATATATATATATATATATATATATGAGAAGCAATTTATATATATAAATAAATAAATATATTTATATATACATATTCATGTATGTAAACACACACACGCACGTTCCAGTCACTTACACCTTATCCCATGACAGCTATGGGGTTGCACACAGACCCCTCTCGGTACATCTTTCTGACACTTTAAAATATATTTTTTAGAAATTAAAAAAATATGGCCGACTGCCTATCACTAATTAAAAGCAAAACTGCTAGATACCCAACAGATTTGTTCAGTGTGTTAAAAACAAAATCAGACAGTCGTGCAAGTGATACTTTGTACAGAAAATAAATACATTTTAGAAAGTATTTAACAGGATGATCTCTCTTTAAATTGAACCATACCACATGACTGCTCAAAATCAGGTATGTGGCAGGTGTGGGGGAATAATCGCGGCACTGCGCGTACACACGTGTGCGTGTTTACACAAACTTTTTTTTGTTTTTGATAGAACTTTCACTCCAGCATTTTCAAAGAACCCGCAGGGGTTAACAAATATCCAAGGCTTTTAAGAAAAAAAGCTGACATAATCAAACCACACAGTGGCTATGGATAATCAGTGAGCTTGTAAAGTCTTCACTCCACCACTCCCACTCAGGACTTAATCTTCCCACTCCCCTCTTCAGCCGCTGTCTGAAGAGGTGTGCGGGGCAGTGGAAGGAGAGGTACGTCTACGTGGGGGACTCCATGAATTGTCCGAACTGTTAGATGGATGAAAGGGGCGGTGGGAGCGCAGGAGGAATAGTTCTCCCTGCTCTCGAAGCAGGGCCTGAGCAATGAGCCCTGGCAGAGCATGGAGGGAGGCATTTAAGGAGTCAATCTTAGTCTCCAAAGTTATAATCCTCTTCTCAAGGTCATCGTTACGTTCTTGTAGCTCGGACATGAGGTCGTACATAACATTCTGTGTCTACATAGGAGAAAATAAGTGTGTTAATAAAATTCCACATTATACATGCTGTTTAAATTAGATATGGGCAATAGGTATAAAGCAAAACATTTGTTTTTGTTATAAGAACAATAGTTATAGAATAACAGATTTTGTATGATCTCCTACAAAAGGGCAATTCACCTTTACAGCCAGTGGAAATGTGTCATTAGCTGTACACAGAAATGGAAATCAGAACCATAAAAAAAACAAAAGCAGTTCTTCAATTATACTAACACAGTTGGCAATATTTTCCTAGCACTATCTCCTTGGGTTATGACTTACACAGTCTCCCTACCCATTTCTTTAAAAATAATCAAAATTATGATGCTTCCCTTATTACACAGTGTGTTTAATTTAAAGGTCTGTTAATAGCCTGCAACAGCCTCACAGGTATAATTAAAGTACAATTAATTGAGCAGGAGATACGAATTTCTAAAGTAAACACACTGTACTGTATGATCTGATTGAATTTAGCAGTGAGACATCAAAACTGCTTCATTAAGCTACAGTTGTTTTGTTGATTAGAGTGTCCCTTCAAGGCAGAATAGATCGCTAGATAGATATACTCTTACTCGTACTCTTCCGACATTTAAATGACTTTTTAGTGGGCAATTAAAGGACTGTATTCAGTTTAAGCATTGCAAAGTAGCTGTTTTTCCCAAACTGTATTATTTCTATACCACTGTTTCATGTTTACCATGTTTCAGGCTACTAAAAACATTGTGTTCTACTCCATTTGTACTGACTCTCTAAATAAGGACATCTTTTCTATGTACCTATGTGCTTCAATTGTTTCTATATGAAGCACACAGACAGACATTATTTCATTCTTACGCCATTACCTTATAAGTGCATTGCAATTTGTTAGTAAACGTTGAAGGGCCATATACTGGAGAAGACTAAAAATATTCTAGTATTAAGATATTAAGTAAGATATTATGTAACATATAAAGTATTTTTTAACTTATCCATAGGTTCCATAAGCATGCTCACCTTTGCAAGATCCACTAGTGTGTTAGCCTGGTCATTGAGTTTCCTCTGCTCCATTTTCACACTTCGTAATCTAGAGGGGACAGGATAATGAGGCTTAATTGGCAAAATAGCTTCATTTATAGCAAATCACGTGACACATGCAAAGCAACTGACATTTTTCCTGCACCCACAAAAAGAAAAAGAAATATGAACTTGAAGCTGAAAGTAAACATTAACCCTTCCAGCACAAAAACAAATTCCAGTTACAATGGTATTCAGCACTGGCAGGGTTAATAATCTGTCCGTTGTGGGTATGTTTTGGGCCATGCAAAGTTAATTGTTGGAAATGAGTGAGCACAGGTTAAAGTCTGCATAGCACAGGTTGAGAACCATTTCTTGCAAGAGGCCTGCAAAGCCTTGAACTTCTTGTAATGGGACAGATTCTGCAAGTACATTAAGCATCTTTGCATGCGTCAGTAGGCATTGACCTCTTGATGAGTACCATCCCTTACAATGCGGACGTAAATGCAGAAGTTTGTGTGAAGCTGTAGCAGCCACAGCAACCCTTCCTGAAAATGAATGTGCTGCTTTATAACATGATGCAGAGTCCTTTTCTGCTGTTTAAATAGATTTACAACTTCAGAGGCATGTGACAACTCATAATGGCAGCTCGAGCCTTTAAGGAATTCAGACAGCATAGTTTTTGTTGTAATGCATTGTAACTGGAGATTTCCTGCAGAGGTTCCGACAGTGCTTGGTTTGTAGGTAACGTAACGTATTCAACTAATTTCAGATTATCAGGAGTGGCTCACATGGTGTTTGGTGTCTAATGTACAGGTATAAACTGAATTCAGATTAGGGGCCAGGTTAAAACAATGCTGAGATATGCCGTTATTAATGGCATTGAATCAGTCTCATCAAAGGGAAACCTGCAAGCCAATATCATGAGTTTTCAAACAAACAGCACTGCAGAATATTTCATGTACTTAACAGTGATTGTGTAGTATTGCCTAAATGTACATGTCTAGTTGTTGTGATATGCCAAGTCTCTTGGTAATCAACCAGCGTTACTGCTGCCAGAACATGACTGGAACTGATATTGCACAATGTCATTGCACAGGATATTTACATTTGTGCTCTACGAATTCAGATTTTTTATTTATTACTGTGTATGTAAGTTTCATTTATGGCTATGGCTGATATGGTTATATGAAGGGATAATAATGTTAGCTGGCCCCATTCAGAACACCTGAGTTTGCTAAATAATCTTTCACATTTTTCTTACAATATTGTTTCACTGTACTTACTAAAGCTCTTATGTGTCTTGTAAGCATCCTAGATACTACATAGTAACTTTCGTCAGTTGCGTGACTAGGGTTATCTCAGTTAAGTAAGTCATGGTGTTTTCCCTCCAGATGGACCTCCTTTCTGTACCAAACCGCATCAGTAACTCTAAAAAATACCAGCAGCATGCATGTGTGTGTGTTATACTGGGTGGGGGAACAACTAACTGTATGTATTTTTAGTTACCATCTCCCTCTTGTTATCTTGTGCCAGGGAAGTGAGCACAGTGGTGGTCCAGTGGTGAGCTCTTCTGGTCTGCACCTTTGCAAAGTGCAGACCTTGTATAATTATGTTAAGGTTTCCAGCTTTCTGTTAATGGCAGATCATTGCCGGATCTTACCAAGGCAATGCTCCAATATTATCAGTGGAAGTACTGAAACTCACGTAAGGGATATGCAACCAACAAAGATATAGACCAGAAGCCCGTGTAGTGCATGGTTAACTCTGTTATCTTTGCATGGGCTGGCTGTTGTCATGCTGTTTGACGGCGTGGTGTGACCCGGTGCCGTCTGCAACCCCCTACTGATGCCAATACCAGTATTTCTATATGGTAACTAGCACACTGAATATCTCAGGCGAGAGTAATTTGAAAAGGCTTTTGTGAATACAGGTAACCTAGAAATTTCAAGAGAAATCTAATCTGTAACAAATCAAATCAATTTGTTTTAGATCAATTCATTTTGATAAGGATAGCGTTATCAACTAAAAAACGGGAAAAACAAATTAAGAAAAGGGCTTTCAGCTGTTTAGTAAATGGCTCTCTAATTTGATATCAATATTGCAATTCTATGTCCGGAGAGCAAAGTAGGGAGTTGTCTACTGAATTTTGCTTCTTTGCAATCAGAATTTTTAGAATTTCATCTTGTCTGAAGCAATATTTAAGAATTTTGTTTTGTCTGAATAAATATGTTCCAAATTTGTACAAAAATAAATTGAAGGTCTGACACCTACTACTACTAGTTTTTCAGTGGACTCACAGTACCCTATGCTTGACTAGTAAGAGTGTATGATTTGCAGTATAAATGTAGATTTTTCCTGCATTAATTTGACTTAGGTTTTGTATGAAACACGAACGAAAGTTCTAGTAAACTAAGCTGAATGTTGGTTTTCTAGTTAACACATGGTGGTGACTGCAGATTAACAGAACAGACTCATAGATGTTGACTTGAAGGTAGATAATTAAGACGTTTCTAGATGTAGAGTGAGTACAGTATACGTCAGTTGTTTCTAGAAGGCTGAGGTTAAAGTAACTCTGAATCATTATACAAAGCAGCGTAAGATTAGGAAAGAGGAAATAAGTACAACCAGGTTTCGTCATTCTTCCTCGAATGGAAAACCACAATAGAATCTGAAAGATGGCGACCATAGAATTTACGGTGGATTCATTTCCATGCAGGCAAGCACAGTTAAAGTAACCTGAAGAAGGTACTTGTGTAGTTAGTGGGAGAGGAAAGGGAAATAGGAACTTACTTCTGAGCCCTGGTGGGGGATGATTTAGCAAAACAAAGACAAAACACAACAGAATTTTTTGTTGTTGTTAACAAACATGAAACTAAACACAGTGATGTAACAAAACTAATTTACAGGAGTGGGAGGGAAAGAAATACAGGACAGTTTGGAGGAAGGGGGAGATTGGTGAGTTTACCTGTAAACATGAAAATCAAAGCATTTTTGATGGGAACTTACACAGCATTTGTTCACTCTAGTTCTACATGGAATAAAATGTCTATTATTGGAACCTCCATTTAAATATGGTAATAGGAATTCCTATTCAGGTAAGCAATGTCAACTCTACATTTGGTTGAAAGTACATAGATACAATTAGTTGTGCATGCTGCATCCTGGGAAAACTCACTATGCATTTCTAGTTTATCTAACTTTCTGTTCACTAAAAAAATTATTTTCAAGGCATTTACTATTAATTTGGCTCATTTAATTTGATTCATCTCATTATTAACATACTTTTTTTGTTGTAGTTACCATATTCTAAACTGTTCAGTAGAATATGTGTTATTTATAATAGTAAAAAGATTTAGATATGCCATTGCATGTCATATCCATACCCTTAGTCTTATACTGACTCAGGAGAGATAATTTCAAACATTAATTTGGATACCCATCACGTACATTTTAATAAACTATACATTTTCAAAGCATAATGGAGGCAGATAAAGGAAAGGGTTATTAGTATGGCTGCCAATAGTCTTGTCACTAGTTGGAATTGCAGTTTGTATCATGTGAACACAGACATCAAGATGTGCCGATAGCCTTTTTTACCTTTAATGATATAGCTACCAATAAAATTATGCTAAAAAGAAATGGCAATTTCTGGTAACAAAATTAAAGGGACACGATAGTCACCAGAACATCTACAGCTTAATGTAGTTGTTCTGGTGAGTATAATCTTTATATGCAGGCATTCCCATGCAAACATTGCCCCTAGGGACACCTCCAAGTGGCCACTCCTCAGATGGCCACTGGAGGTGCTTCCTGGCTCAGTGCTACACAGTAGGCAGCAGTGCCGTTCAGCTTCTCCACACTCTGCATGGGGATGCATTGATTTATTGCATCTCTCTGAGGAGCTGATGTTTCGCCTGACCCCTTGCATCTCTCTAAGGAGGTGCTGTTTGGCGGTGAACCCATACGGCGCTGGAAATAAGGTGAGTTTTATTAACTTTTAAGGGGGGTAAGGGGGTGGGGGGCAAGCCACCTAAATGGTGGGTTTAGCACTATAGGGTCAGGAATACATGTTTGTGTTCCTGACTCTATAGTGTTCCTTTAATAAAAGGGTAAAAAAAACAACTCTGCCACTGCCTTGGTACAAAATAGTTTGAGGAAGCACTTTTCACTTTTACAACAAGTGTAAACCTATGTGATAGGACTTCTTTAAGTGGATCTTCTGTGCATAGTCCTCTTTAGGTCAGTCCACTGCTGAGCAAAGGTCCAAGGTGTGGTTGGACCAATCATCGGCATAGAAACCAAAGAAAATCTGGAGACCATACATAAAAAGTGCTGATTTTTAAATGTAAAATTATATATTATCATGTTAATGTGTTGTTTTTATTATTTTTCTTAAACGGTGAAGCATTTGCCACATAAAGCCACACCAGATTTTCAGGGGATGAGTGGGGGTGCCATCTTCCTTATACCCCAAACACCCATGAGGCCAATCCAAGACACTTATTTGACAGTTTGCTATAGTGGTTGTGTTTCCAGAGACATTCTAAGCAATATAACCTTTACAGCTCAGTGTATTACATATGTTGCTAGTAGCTTTTAAATGCCACTTTAAATTTTTGTGATACCATTTAAAAGTAGTGTGACAGTCTGCCTGTTTTTTAATTTGATGCCAATATCTTCTAATTGCTGTACGTTACACTCAATAGCCAGATCCCCATGAATTCATCACCCCTGATGGAGGGTATATTTTTATTTATACTAGAGAATAAAAATGCAAGGTGTATATTTAAATGTCACGTTGCCATGTCACATATATTATCTGCAGTTCCTCTACAGTAGGATTAATGGTTGCCCCAATAAAATGGAAATGTGGCTACTGTAATGGTGTCTGTGTAGTAGCATGTAAAGTTACTTCAATCCTCGCATCCCACAAAGCAGGTAGTACAATGGAAAGCTTCTGGCATGCCCATATTACAGCAACATATCCTCATTAGTTAAAAGTTTGTGAAGTATGTTTTTATTTTATTTTTCCTGTAGTAATGACCATTATGGCCAATGTAGGAAGGTGCAAAACCAATAAAAAAAATTAAACATAATGTAAAGGGGTGAAATTTTGCACAGAGAATCTAAAGACAGTTAACGCGTGTTGTTGGTGAATACCTCTCACCAAACGTTGCAGCACTCAAATAAAACATCATATAGTAACCAAGGCTATGTATTTGTTAGCCACCTATTCAATAGAAATATTAAATACATATATGGTACTATGCCATTAAACCAAAAATGACTACCCTGGTACTTTCCAGTGCCGGATTTATTCATTCAAAAATGAGAGCACTATCTAGGACTTTTCATACAAAGTACCTTGTAATTAAATGAATATGACTGATGTTTTGACCTTTCAGGGGCATTATCTATAGAATAATGTAAAAATAACAATGTCAGACACGGTATTATTGTGATTTAAGATTCCGTGATTACCTTAACTGACAAAAAGGACCTAATTAAAGATGTTGCTTTAATTGTTTTAACACCTCCTACTCATATAAAGATTTACCTCTTACTCTACGCACTATACCTTTCATAACAGCGCATAAGAAAAAGGCATTCCTTCAGCAACATTTTATACTAACAATCAGACCACATAGTGTGAGCATTTCATGATGTGTCAACAAATGTGTGCATTCTGAAGCATTTTATCACTTGGGGATATGTGTCTAGGGTGTTCCAAAAGGTTTTGTGTTTCCATAACTCATTTAACTGCTCTCTAGGGTGTATGTCATAGAGTTGCTAAAAGAGGCTGTGCTAGGTCAAACAAACACAAAAAATAGATGTAGTACTTTCTAGTACCTTTAGGAGTTACATGGGTGGCAAACACTTTGCCACTAGTCTTGTGTGTCCAGTCTCTAGGTGTTGGGTACAGAGATAAGGGGTGGGAATAAAGATCACAGTGTTAATGCTGTCCCTAGAAGTGTTGACTTGGTGTAGTAGCTAAGAAATTCTTTGCTCTGTTCTCCATTTCTATGCTCCATCACATTTTGCTCTAGAAGTAGATCACACTGGATTTTAAGTGATGAATAACTGAACTTTTAAATGTGGCACATACATAACTAGTTACTCACATGCATATATAATTTTCCATGGACCACAACTTAGCAACTCACACATACACATAGACACAAACAAGCGTGCATACTACATAGATATGCACAGTCATATGCATACCAGTGGCAGCTGGTGAAGTTTTAAGATGGTGGGGCGCCCACCCACCCCCTCCACCTCCACGTGTCTTTCCTACGCCTATACATTTGTAACAGACACATGCACGCACTGACAGACACATGAATGTATTGACAGACACACTCACATACTGACAGACACACACTCTGACAGACAAACACACTTACTGACTGACTTACACACTCTCACTGAGACAGAAACACACACACTGTCAGACACACTCACACAATTACATTTTCTACCTACCTACCTTTTGGAGAGCTGGTGTGGGTCCTCTCCCTGTGGTCCAGTATGGAGCTGTGCTGTAATCTGGCTGTTCCGCTCTCCTCCCGTGCACTATTTAGTATACTGGGGCTGGAATTACATCATAGGACAGGGACTCCCAGGTCAGCCTCCCTGCCCACCGCCGAACGCCGCCTGCCTCCTCTCCTCCCACCCCCTTGCAGTAAATATCGGCAGAGTAGGCACCTGCCATCCAGGTAAGCAGGTGCTTACTCTGGCTCACTGGCTAGGAGCCGTTTTAGGGGTGCCCTAAGGTGGCCACCTCCTGGGCCCCCTTTGAGAGGGCTCCTCTCAACGCCCCCACCTTCGGCGGATCATGGTCGCAGGGGTCAGCAGAGCATTTTTTGACATGCCTAAATGCTCTCAAGTAAGCTTCTCTAAACAGTTACCAATGAGAAGGGGAGGGGCCCTGCAGAACTGAAAACCTATGACAGAATTGAAGAGACACTAATGTTTGTCCCATATTTTCTGGCTTACCACCATCCCATCCAGAAAAAGAATCTTAGTTTTAAAAACTGGTGGGACGCTGCCCTGTGTGCCCCTTTGGATGAGCCTCCACTGATTCATACACATGTGAAGTCTGCAAAATGATTGCCTGTACTGGAGAGCCCACTGAATAATTAGTCTTCAGTGAATCAGTTTCCCTGGACTTTCAATCTGTTAGAGGACATCCAGGGCCAGCGCTACCTGTTAGGCGGACTAGGCAGCCGCCTAGTGCTCCCCTTGGGAAGAGGGCGCACTGCCCGGGCGCAGCATGAGGAGAGGGGCTGACAGGAGGGAAGCGCTCATCGCTTCCTCCTGTCACTCCCTCACTGTAGTGTGGCCGAGCATGTCCCCATGCACAGATATCAATCTACCTTACTACACAGTATAAGCACAGACACAATAAGAGAGCTAGCAGGCCCAAATGTAAATCCAAAAACAGTAAGTTCCCAGCACCCATAACCGTTACATGAAATAGTTTTTAGTTATTGGCACCATTACAAAACTAATGAGATTTTTGAAAAGGACCATTTGTAAATGTAAATAATAAGGGTCAACATTATGGGGCAAGAAACAGTTCTAGGGCTCCACCACTGTAATTAGCTACATGCACACACACACATTCATAGCTAGCCATTCGCACACATATCTACACACTTGCAACATACACCAAACAAATTAGCAACATGTTCACATACACACATTGACACACACAGGCATTCAGATATAGACACACAATCATAGACAAACATTAACATGCAATCGTAGATAAAATGCATTCACACACTAAGTACACATCTGTAGACTCATACTAACACACAAAAGACACACATACAATGCCTGATTACTTGCTTTCTGTATGGCAGAGGGATGTGTGGAGACTCTGATTGCTTGTGGTGTAATATGACAGGCCTGTGTGAGATTCGTGAGGGACCAGCTCGCACACATACATCCTGAGCATGCTGCCCAGCACGCAGTATGATATAATTATGTTCCCACAAACCTGTGGTACCGCAAAGCGCAAGGCACAGGGCCAGAACCTGGATCATCTCATCTAATTTATGAACAAAATCTCAGTATACACAACAATGGGTCCTATATGTGCTTGGAAGTCATTTGTGTGCATATTTGGACTTTGTTTGACTAAGAAAGTGGTTCTTAAACTTTTCCGTCAAATTCTATACATTTAATCAATGAGAAAATGGACTGCACTAAATCCATTTCAATTGTCTCTTATACGCCATTGGTGCATCATTTAATAGGAGGCGCCAATCATCTGCAATGTTAATCATGTCAGATTTGACAAAGGCCACAATGTTATTTCAGTATCTGATTCCGATTAAAGTCTGCAGTTTCATCTATCTGGAGTGCTCAGATTTATATTTCAACTTGTTCTACAAAATTACAGAATAGAATAAAGCAGATCCATGCAGGACTTTGTACATTGACTAAGCACTCTGAGCTGACACTCTCAGCCAATAAGTGCAGTATTGCATGGCCCTACTTTGCTATATATAACAATCCCGATTCTAATCAGGCAGGTTGTTAAACCAAAGTAAAGTGGATTGACTATTGTTACGAGACTGTATGAGTGGAGTAGAAAATAACTAATAATCACCCTGCTATGGCTCTTTCCTTCTATTAGACAGCCACTCGAGGCAGTCTTAACCTGCAATGTAAATATGGCAGTTTCTCTAAAGCTGCAATGTTTTACACTGCAAGGTTAAGGGGACAGGGACGCTGCACCCAGATCACTTCAATGAGTGTCCCTTTAATAAACAGATTGCCAGACAACTGCTTGTACTGCATACATTTGTATAATATTCCCTCTGAAATATCTTTTTTTCCTTAAAGTACAAAAGTTAATTTTTTCTTGGCTTTTTTTTTTTTTTTATTAAAAAAATGTTCTTGTCTTTCATAAAACCATGTTGATTACCACTAATGATGTTATTGTTCACAGAGTACCTGAATATTATCCACAGTTGTTAACATTAAAGGACCACTCTAGGCACCCAGACCACTTCAGCTTAATGAAGTGGTCTGGGTGCCAGGTCCAGCTAGGGTTAACCCATTTTTTCATAAACATAGCAGTTTCAGAGAAACTGCTATGTTTATGAATGGGTTAAGCCTTCCCCTATTTCCTCTAGTGGCTGTCTCATTGACAGCCACTAGAGGCGCTTGCGTGCTTCTCACTGTGATTTTCACAGTGAGAGCACGCCAGCGTCCATAGGAAAGCATTATGAATGCTTTCCTATGTGACCGGCTGAATGCGCGCGCAGCTCTTGCCGCGCGTGCGCATTCAGCCGACGGGGAGGAGAGAAGGAGGATCGGGGGAGGAGAGCTCCCCGCCCAGCGCTGGAAAAAGGTAAGTTTTTACCCCTTTCCCCCTTCCAGAGCCGGACGCGAGGGGGTCCCTGAGGGTGGGGGCACCCTCAGGGCACTATAGTGCCAGGAAAGGCACTATAGTGGTCCTTTAAGGTCTCTAAGTTCTGGGCTGATATTTTAAATACATTTTTGCACACTTATTGACGATACACTTTTGTATCATCACACAGACCGTTATCTATCCTGTATCCATAAACCCATACAGGCTGAGTATTACCCTGTATTTACAAACAGACAAAAAGAGTATAAGAGTATTACACCGTTAGAAAAAATAGGCACTTTTTCTTGTCGCAACCTCGAATTATTAAAAGTATCCTAAACTGTGTGGAAAGTAGCAAAGACTCCTATGTAAATCGGACTGTAGAGGACCTCCATCAGAATAAATCAAATACCAAAATAATATTAAGTACCGTGAGACTAGCCTTATAAGATGACTCCTAAACCTAACCACCAATTTAACAATTTAGGAAGTATATAAAATCATCTCTATGCTTAAAATTGCAAAAGGGACTTTATTGACTACCATATATACTCGAATATAAGTCGACCCGAATATAAGTCGAGGCCCCTAATTTTACCCCAAAAAACTGGGAAAACTTATTGACTCGAGTATAAGCCTAGGGTGGGAAATGCAGAAGCTACTGGTAAATTTCTAAATAAAATTAGATCCCCAAAAAATTATATTAATTTAATATTTATTTACAGTGTGTGTTTATAATGAATGCAGAGTGTGTGTGTGTTTGTGTAGTGTGTGTATATAATGAATGCAGTGTGTGTATATAATGCAGAGTGTGTGTGTTTGTATGAATGCAGTGTGTGTGTGTATGAATGCAGTGTGTGTGTATGAATGCAGTGTGTGTGTGTATGAATACATATGATGCAGAGTGTGTTTGTGTATGTGATGCAGAGAGTGTAACCTTGGTGGGGGGAGGGCATTTAAAAAAAAAAATATATATTATTATTTTAATATTAAATTGTATTTTTTTTTAATATTATTAAATTTTTATTATAATATTATTTCAATTTGTATTAAATTTTTTTCGTTCCCCCTCCCTGCTTGTTGCCTGGCCAGGGAGGGAGGCTATATTATTCCCTGGTGGTCCAGTGGATGGGCTGTGCAGGAGGAGGGCTGGGAGCAAGCTGTTACTTACCTTTACAGCAGCTCCGTTCAGCTCCCTTCTCCTCCGTGCCGTTCAGCTCCAGTGTAAATCTCACAGTCTGCGTGCCACGCGGAGCATTGCCACGGTAATCCGTGGCAACACTCTGACGGCCGCAGCTCTCGCGAGACTTACACTGGAGCTGAACAGCACGGAGGAGAAGGGAGTTGAACGGAGCTGCTGTAAAGGTAAGTAACAGCTTGCTCCCAGCCCCCAATGAGCCCGGCGGTTCTGGTCTGTATTATGGCAATGTAAGTTGCCATAATAGAGACAATGACTCGAATATAAGATGAGTGGGGCTTTTTCAGCACCAAAAATGTACTGAAAAACTTGTCTTATACTCGAGTATATACAGTAACCCTATTTTTAGCAATATTGTCGACAAATCAATGCTGTTGATATACTCCCAAATATATTGCTGAAAAAGTCTAGTATTCGCTCAACAGTGAGAGGGCTAAACAGATCTCTATAAATTAGATGTTACAATGTTGCTATCCTTATTCCTGATTGCAATTAAAAGTATCAATTTGCCCTTGTGAGGGGGGGTTATGGAATCACACATAGGTTATGCAGACAGTTCTATCATACTTAATGTGTCCCAAGATTAATTAAAAATGTGATAGGAGGAATAGGATAGGTATATAGAGAAAAAGCCTCTCTCCCTGTTAATCTAGCTAGATAGGTTATGGAGGTAAGATATGAGAGAATTATTTAAATGATCCTGTTTAAACTTGTGAAAAACAAACCGTGAACTAACGTGCCCATACCAAAATAAATCAAAAGGCAGAGAAACCCATGGTGCGATTCAGTGCAGCCTCATGTGCACCTTCGTCAGGGGAGTATTACACCAAATCTACACTGACATACAGGCTGAGTATTACCCTGTATTTACAAACAGACAAAAAGAGTAAAAGAATATTACACCATATCTACACTAACATACAGGCTGAGTATTACCCTGTATTTTTGCATCCGTATCTACTCACCCATACCTTAATAATAATTAGTATAAGCTCACATGCCTAAACTGGGTGTTATATAAAACATGTATACTTTGTATTTGCAAATACACAAACCCCATTTGTATCTGTACACACAAAGTACATAAATTATACATACATATTAATGGCAATCTGCGTTTCTTTACCCATCTGCGTTACTTTCCCCATGCTACTCCGATACTTGTAATCTTTCTCGACTTATCACCATAATCATTCTGCGAATCCCTTCCTACCCATCCCTTTGTTCCACTATATTTATCTTCCTTTTACCCTCTCTCTTTCTCTCCCACTCCTCCACTTCTTTCTTCTCTGTTCTCTCACTTCTATTCTCCTTTCCTTTCACTTACAAGTGAATCGCTTGCAGGAACTTGCGTTGATGTTTGCGTACTTTAGCGTGGTCGATCTTCCTCACAAGTTTTGTGTGTTTGTAAATGAGCCACGTTTCCCTGAGCACATTGGCAGCTGCATTTTTCACCTGAAAAGAAAGATATGATGAGTGTGAGTGCAATAGGAGCATGGTAAGGAAAGGGGAAAAGGTAGTGAAGGAGTAGGATGAAAATGTTTCCCAAAAGATTCCAGTTTAGGAAACAAAGCCCCTATTATAGGCCTATATCCCTTTTTTCTATCAATTCTGAAGTTTTGGTGTGCTTCACAACAATAAAACTAATATGTCTTTAAATCACAATAAATATCTTTAGCAATTAGTCTGTGTAAATATGATACCTTGGTTGTGTACTAAATCCGATTTTCAGTTAAATAAATGTTTATCCATTATAATACCTTAAATGTCCTGCAATGGCCCTTCCTCCTAACTATGCCAAACACACCCTTTCAATGAAAGTTTCTCGTTTTGGCCATATGAAATTTTTGCCCTAATTAGCATCTTTTCATAGAGATGTATTGAAACAGTGTATCTCTACGGGGATCGTTCATGCTGAATGTAGATGCTGCACACTGTTCAGCACTGGACTAGGAAGCACGTCTAGTGGCCGTCTGAGTGACTGCAACTAAAGGTCTTACTAGGCAGCAATGTAAACACTGCCTTTTCTCTAAAAAGGCTGCTTTTACATTGAAAAGCCTGCAGTGACAGGCTCTAGACACCCAAACCATATATAGTGGTTCTGGTGGCATTGAGCTGTAGTGGTTCTGGTGAAAATGTCACTTTAAGTAACTTTATTTACGTTACTGCGCACCCTTATTAGTGTTTAAAAAACACTATAGTGACTATGGTGTCTCTTTAATGTTTGCTGTTTTTGTTTGTTTGCTAGTGTTAAATGATCACTAACAAGCTTTAGATATTGCAATCAAGAAGTCCAAATGATAATGACAGGGAAAGAGCAAACATCAAGTAAAGAATACATAGGGAAGGGGAAGGTAAAATGAAAGTACTGGACCAATGGATACAAGCAAGGAGTCTACACAATAACAATAAGGGGATAGAATGACAAAACAGCCATTTATAGTTAAGTGACAAAGTCTTGAGTAGAAGACAAAAGCAAACCACACTATTAATATTTTCAGAGATATATATTACATTTTCAAATATGGAAAAAAAAAAGTTTGGATAACTAGTATTACAATTTGGCAAAACAATACAATAAATAACAGAACAGGAATTGTGAGGTGGGCATTGATTCCACCAATTCCCACTGCAGCAACGCCAATTAATATAAAGAAAATATACATTATACAGAACATAGGATAAAGAAATGGTGAGATGAAATTGTGAGTGCATGTTTTATTCATCAGAATGGAATATGTCTTGATTGTGTGTATTTAACAGTTCACTACCCCCTTCTAAAAGTCATTTGGTGACAGTGTAATTCCAGTAGTAGGCAATTCAGATAGCCATAGAGCATTTCTAAAGGTGCCACTCAGACTGGGATGATTGTGTCCCATGAGTACAACCTCTAACCATATGGTGACAGTAGGAAATCAGAATCAACAAAATATATTTCTATAAAGAAAATGACCTGGAATGCGACACAGCAGGGAGCTCACATCATAATAAATTAAATTAATGCAATTACCATGCAAAAAGAACAAGCCCAATATAACTCCCCACTAAAGTGAGAAATATTATGAAGAGTCATTCAGCCATCTATCCAAGAACAGGCCTAACCTGAAAGACTGAGATGATAAACATTAACTTTTCTGGATCTGGCCAATACTGATCGAAAGAGAGAAGGATGAGGGCACAAACACAAATTAAATAAATGTGTGAAATAACTTTATTGGGTGATCAGTTTAAATCGAAGATAACGAAAAAAAAGATAATCTAATGTGAAGACAACTAAAAAAATCCTAAAAACTAACAGTTTTTGATTGACTTGGAATTATGTCATAACAAAAACATCCAATTTAGGATAGGAGAATAATAAAACAGTTAACTACAGGAAATCGTAGGTATCACTCCTAAAAATCTAAAAGCTAAATCACACCACTACAGTGAGGGGAAAACAATCCATAACTAGAGATGGAAGAAAAGGGTGCTAAAAAGATATGGAATATAATTGGCATAAGTAGGCATTATATGGTTAGTAAACAATAGGGGGATAGATATAGCGCTGACTCTGGTGGGCAGCAAACACTGAAACTTGGGTACCCTAACAACCCAAAAATACTATACAAGAAAAAAAAAAAAAGAGAGAAACAGGTTGCGCCAAATACAGTGAGGATAGTACTTGATAATACGTTGCAAAATTAATATCACATCCAATACAAATACCAAGAGTCCCAAAGTCTATTGATGTTGAGTAGTAGGGGGTCTTTGTAAGGTAAGTATATTCAGCTAGTAATCCAATATTGGATTACTTCGTTAGGTATGTAAATTCAGCTAGTAATCCAACGTTGGATTACTAGCCGAATTTGACTTCCTTATGAAGACCCTCTGCTGCTCAACCTCAATAGACTTCAACCACCTAATGTTAATATTAATGAGGAAGAACAGCTATTAGAGCAAATTGGGAAAGCTGCACATCTGAGTAACACGTTAATTATTGGAGATTTTAATTACCCAGACATAAATTGGATAGAGGGACTAGTACTTTAGCAAGGGGAATCAGGTTTTTGAATGTGTTAAATGACACCTTCATGTCAAAAATGGTACAAGCTCCAACTAGAAAGGATGCTTGTCTGGATCTTGTTATAACAAACAATGTTGATCTTTTGACCAACATTCAAGTAGGGGGGGCATTTGGGAAATAGTGATCACAATATGGTGTTTTTTTTAAATAAACTCAAAAAAGCAAAAGCACGTGGGGTATATTAAAATGTATAAAAGCCAATTTTAATCAGATTAGGGCAGCTCTACAACATATTGACTGGCATAAACTCCTTAAAAAAGGTGAAAAAAAACACTGAGGATAAATGGAATATCTTTCAACAAATATTAGAAAGGTACATTTCTCGGTATGTACCATTGGGTAATAAATATAAAAGAAACAAATTGAAACCAATGTGGCTTAGAACAAAAAAAAAGAGATAAGAAAGGGACATTTAAATCTGACAAATCAGATGCATCCTAGATATAAGGAAGCCAATAATGCTTGCAAAAAGACAATTAAAGTGGCTAA
This sequence comes from Pelobates cultripes, assembly GCA_933207985.1. Classification (NCBI taxonomy): domain Eukaryota; kingdom Metazoa; phylum Chordata; class Amphibia; order Anura; family Pelobatidae; genus Pelobates; species Pelobates cultripes. The sequence continues at coordinate 75,798,814 of OW240916.1, read as the reverse complement.
ACTAGAAAATGAGAAATTGACATCCAAACAAAGCAAAACCAACCCCCATAATTTTTTCAAGTACGTCAATTCTTAAAAAAACAAAAAATGAAAGTATAGGTAAACTAGAAACAGAGATGGGTCTGTTTGTTAATGAAGACCAGGAAAAGGAAGACATTTTAAATAACTATGTTTCTATATATTAATGAGAATCCTATGGCAACAGATAGGCAAATAATTGCTGCAAAAAACCTGCAGATAACTTGTGATTGGATGAATCTAGACAAGGTGCTAAATATATTGGGGGCCAGGGAGGCTAAATAGTATTTTTAACACTATAGAGTTAGGTATACATGTTTATGTTTCTGACCCTGTAGTGTTCCTTTAACTTAATTTAAAAGTTTTTATCTCCTGCTCTGTAAATTGAACTTTAATCACGCACAAGTGGCTCCTGCAAGGTTTAGCTAACTATTAACAGTGCAGGAAGTAAGAAATTATATATTAAAAATATTCACCCACGAGTACTTAAGTGTGGAAATAAGTGAACCTCTGTATTTACTCTTTCAAGATTATTTTCTTCCAGGAATTGTACCAGAGGATTGTTGGAAGGCAGATGTCATTCCTCTACTTAAAAAGGGAATAAACTCATTGCCCTGAAAATTATAGACCTGTGAGCTTAACTTCTGTGACTGAGAAAATATTTGAAGGGCTAGTAAGGGATAATATTCAGGAATTCATTGGAAAAGAACTTTGTTATCAGCAAAAATCAGCATGGTTTTATGAAACATAGGTCATGTCAAACTAACCTAATTGCATTCTACAAAGAAATAAGTAGAAATATAGATCAGGGTGTTGCAGTGGATGTGATCTACTTGGATTTTGCCAAGGCATTTGATAAGGTTCCTCACAATAGGTTAATGTTCAAACTAAAAGAAATTGGTCTAGATGAATAAATATTCTTGTTTTTGGGTAGAACATTGGCTTAAGGATAGAGTACAACAAGTTGTCATTAATGGTAAATTTTCAAACTGGACAAAAGTGCTGTGTGGTGTCCCTCAGGGTTCTGTTTTGGGAACGCTTCTATTTAACATATTTATAAATGATCTTGAAATAGGCATTGAAAGCCATGTTTTAGTGTTTGCAGATGACACAAAAATTTTTAAACTAATAAAATGTGAGTAGGATATTTCTTTTCTGCAGAGGGATTTAGATAGATTGGGGGACTGGGCAATAAAATTGCAGATGAAGTTTAATGAAGAGAAATGCAAAGTAAGGAACTTCAGAGTAAAGAATGAACAAGCAACTTACACCCTAAATAGTAGTGAAAGTAGTGAAATAGTAGTGAAACAACACACGAAAAGGATTTGGGAATTGTTTTAGACAACAATTTAGGCAACAATGTTAATTGGCAGTTGCTAAGGCCAGTAAGGTTTTGTCATGTATAAATAGGTGCATAAATTCTCGGGATAAAATTATAATCTTGCCTCTTTATAAATCACTGGTAAGACCACACCTTGAATATGCTGTGTAATTTTGGGCACCTGTTCTAAAGAAGGATATCATGGCACTAGAAAAAGTGCAGAGACGAATTACAAAATTGATCAAAGGAATAGAACATTTTAGCTTTGAAGAAAGGATAAAAAATGTAAATCTCTTTAGTTTGGAAAAAAGGTACCTCAGAGGGGATATGATAACATTCTACAAATATATTCGGGCCAGTACAAACCATTATCTGGAAATCTATTCATAAACAGGGCTATACATAGGACACAAGGTCATGCATTTAGGCTGGAAGAAAGGATATTTAGTCTAAGGCAAAGAAAAGTTTTTTTTCCAGTAAAAATTATAAGGATGTGAAATTTACCAGAGTCCATACAGCTTTTTAAACAGCAGTTGGATAAATACTTGCAGAAACATAACATTAGGGATATCATTTCTAATTAGTGGGGTAATAGCTGCTTGATCCAAGGAGATATCTGACTGACGTTTTGGGGTCAAGAAGGAATGTTTTGCTAGTATGTTGCTCTCAGTAATGGCACAAGATGAGCAAAAACCAGCATGAGATCTGAGCAGGGACCCACCGAAGGGCAGGCTATTTCAGCTGCTGCCCGTTCTCAGTATACCCTTGCGACTTATTTTTTTGTTCTCCACAAGTTTAAAGGGTAATCCAGACGTGGACCCCTTGCTCACGGTGCCTAGGGAGATATCAGCTATGCCTCACTGATGATGCCTAACAAGGCTGAAACGATCGTCTGGGGTTGCTGTGCCTCTCGTGCAGAGGGAACTTTCTGGCATTTTGGATTCTGACTGCCCATATGGGTGGGACCAGTCTGATATGTTTCAGATATGTTCTCTCTGTAATGGCACAAGATGAGCAAAAACCAGCTTGAGATCTGAGCGGGGACCCACCGAAGGGCAGGCTATGTCAGCTGCTGCCCGTTCTCGGTATACTCTTGCGAACCATTTTTTTGCTCTCCACTAGTATGTTGCAAAATTGGAAGCGTTTCAGACTGGGTTTTTTGCCTTCTTTTGGATCAACAGCAAAAACATATGTGAGAAAGGCTGAACTTGATGGACGCAAGTCTCTTTTCAGCTATGTAGCTATGTAAAAATTGGCTAAACCTGATATAGCCTAATACGGGACCAATTAACTGTAGCTCAATACAGAAGGGCTACCTTGAGGTCCATAAAAGCCAGAAAACCAGAGAAGGTAGGTACAGGGAGCATGAATAAGTATTGCCTAGACAAAGTGGATAAAATACCCCAACATCAAACTGTCACGGAATGTCACTACATATTCAGAGAAGAGGCAGGAGATCCCGTAGCACACTAATACTGATGAAGAACACTGACACCTATAAACAGACAGGCATTACGATGCTATTCCTCAGCACAACATAAAAACAATAGTGTTGTGCATACCATATCTAACTGCTGAAGTAGTCAAGCCTCAAAATCAGCTGAGCCTGTAACTGGATACCTCAGCAAACTAGCAAGCAATATGCCTAGACCACAACATCCATCACTGAGCCCCCCAAAAAAGAAACTATATTTAAAAAACAAAGTTGTGCTACCCATAGTAATCGCTAAAAAAAACAACACACACGAAAAATGAAATTTCCGATGTGTATTTTGGTGTTCTGTCTAGCACCTTCGACAGGGAAAAATGAAGAGACGTATGGTTTTGGGCATTCATATGCCTTTCTTCCATCTCTGACTGGATGTCCTCACGCTTTCTGAAACTAAATCTCTCTAAAATTAAGTGGTACACACATTAGCCTGTCCTTGCAAGCACGCTGTCTTGGCGTTAAACTTGACTCTGGCCTCACCTTTAAGCCACCTTAAAAGCATTGCCCATATCCACCCCTTTCTTACGCAAGATACTACTAAGGAGCTTCTCCATGCTCTAGTAATCTCTCGTATGGATTATTGTAACTATCTCCAGTGCCGACATCAGAAATTGTGGGCCCCTTAACACAGCTCAAGATCTGGGCCCCCAGGTGCCTGCCTCCAAATCCCGCCCACAGGAATACACACACACAGACACAAAAGGGCACAGATATACACACATACTAACAGACACAAATACTGAAACAGACATGCACACATACATGCATACTGACACACACATACTGACATACAGACACACTCACATACTGACCACATACATACATACATACAGACATACATACATACAAACAGACATACATACATACATAATGGCATACATACACATACATACTGATATACATACATACAGACAAACACACACAAATACAGATAGATATATACATACATACAGAGATACATACAGACATACTGACACACACACACACACACAGACATACATGCATACTGACATACATACACACATACATACTGATAGATATACATACATATAAACATACACACACACATACATACTGACATACACACACAGGCATATATACATACTGACACACACACATACATACATACTGACATATATACATACAGACATGCATACTGACATACATACACATACATACAGACATGCATACATACACACATACATACTGATAGAAAGATATATACATACATACATACTGACATACACACACACACACAGACATACATACACACATACATACTGATAGATATAAACATACACATACTGACATTCACACACACACACACATATATACTGACATATACACACACACACACAAATACATACAAACATACATACTGACATACACACAGACATACATATGCACACATACATACTGACATACACACACACAGACATACATACAGACATACACACACATACAGATAGACACATACATACATAGATACAGACATAAATACTGACATACACACACTCATACATACATGCAGACACATACATATACACACACACCTCATTTCTCAGCCACTCTCCTCTTCCTTACCTTTTCATTGCAGGAGGGTGGCTGGGGATGATGGAAGTGGATGCCTCTCCTCTCCTAGGCTGTCTCTCTCCCCCCGTGCGGAGTAAGTTGGGAGGAAGTGACCACTTCCTCCCAGCAGCACTTGCGGTGCAGCTGCAATTTTTTTTTAAAGGGGCCCGGCAGCACTGACCGGGCCCCTGAAAATATAGGGCTCATCGGGTGGCCCTAAATGCTTGGGCCACCTGATGGGCCCTGATGCAGATGCACCTGCGGCAGTTTCGCTGCTCCACGTGGTTGTCACCATCTGATGGCAGCCCTGACCCTCTCCTAATTGGTCTTCCCAGAAGCCGAACTGCCTCGCTACAGTCTGTAATGAATGCTGCCAACAGACTGATTTTCCTCTCCAGTTGCTCCTCTCACACCTCATCCCTCTGTCAGACCTTCCTGTATCCTATAGGAGTCAATTCAAAGTACTAATTTATACATATAAAGCACTGAACTATTCTAGCCCCTCTTATATCTCTTCACTGATCTACAAGTATGCCCTTTCTCAGTCTCTCCGCTCTGTCCATGATCTTCTCCTGCCCGCTGTTCGCACCTGTACGTGTAACTCAAGCTTTCAGGACATCTTGTGGATGGCTCCTTTGCTTTGGCATAGTCTGCCTACCACCATCAGACCATCCCCTAGTTTTTAATAATTTAAAAAGTGCCTTGAAATCCCTCCTCCTCTAGACTGGAAGCTCGTTTGAGCAGGATCCTCTTCATCCTATTGTTCCTGTAATTTTTTGCAATTGTCTCATTTATTGTTACATTTCCCCCTCCTATAATAATAATAACATGACACTTTGAATCTACTAGACATGTGCAATTTGTTTTGATCCGAATGTGAATTCGGACGAATTTTCGAATTTTGTGACATTCGGGTACTTCTAAGTACCTGTAAAAAAAAAAAAAAAATACTTACCATTTGAAGTTTTCTTTTAAAATCTTCTCTTTTCATTCCCAAAAAAAGGCCAAATAAAAAATCCATAATAACCGACGGGAGAGGCGACCTTTTTTTTTTTTTTTTAAGCAGTGAGCAGCCACAGGCTGCTCACTGTTTAATACACATGCCCCTACAAGTAGGACCAAAATTTACTAATAATAAGTAATGTTTACTTAGTATTAGTACATTTGGCTGAAAGACCAATTTAGGTCATTCAGCCTTTTGGTAGATAACTCCCTAATACCGTGGGAATTAGGGAGTTATCTACTAAGCGTCTGCAAGAGAAGTTTCCGAAGTGCCGAAGTCCCGAAATGCCGAAGTTCCGAAGTGCCGAATTGTGGAAGTCCCGAATTTCGGAATGCCGAACCGAACCGAAAATTTTCCCCATGCACATGCCTAGAATCTACTACATGTCTAGTGTTGACCATGCCCTTCAATTTGCATGGTGGCTATTGATTGACGATTCATTGGCCAAACCTTTTTTGCAAGATCTTTAAAGTCTTTCATTGATGAATAGCTCTGTTCATTTTATTGCATATCAGGTCATGTATTGCATAGAAACATATGTTGCTCAGTAATAACCTCTTCTGTTCTAGAACAGCTTACTCTTTCAGCTTAACGAGTAAGCTGAAAAGACAGAAAACAGACCTAGCTAGGGGTAGAAAATAGGCAAGAGAATATTATGGATGAAAAATAACAAAGACAGAAAAATATCTAATGCAAGCTGAAAAATGAATACAAAGGAAAAACACAAAAACCCCAGCCACTCCGTACCCGCTTTGAAAGTTGTGTGTCCATCATAAAGTTGTGTACATGTTTCTCAGCTTTGGTGAGTTCCAACTTTCTTGCAACCACCGCAACAACCAGAGCCGTGCAGCCAGCACCCTGCATAAGGAAATGGAATAATTACTGCAGAGCAAGGAGAAGAAAGAAAAAAATAGGCAAGGCCAAAAAAGGCAGAGTGTATAGAATGAGAGGCAAGAAAGAAAAGAGTCATCAATAAAAGAGATAGGATAAGTACAGAGAGAACAAATAAAAATTAATAAAATAAACATGTAAACACTGGCAGAATGTTAAAAATGGCAGGTTTTGAAAAGAAAGTAAAGAGAGTTGGAAGCATGCATTGGTTACTCATCTGATGACATTCTTACCATAATGCCAGTTAGTAAACAGACTCCCTTTCCACAGTACGTATTGGGCACCATGTCTCCATAACCAATGGACAGGAATGTAATAGAAATGAGCCACATGGCACCCAGGAAGTTACTGGTCACCTCCTGTTTGTCATGGTACCTGTAAGTCAGAACAAGAAAGTCATAACAAGTAAGTCAGAACAAGAAGGGAGATAGATTACCCTTAAATGGTGTTTGGTATTTGAAATACAGTTTGGATAACTTCCCTTCACATAGAAAAGGTGCAACATTGTCTTTTAATTAACATCAGGGTCAGATTTAAATCTGACCGTACATAGGTTAAAGGTCCAATCCTAAAGGATTATCCGTGCCAAAATGCTTTCTTGTCTAGGACCCAAGTGCACTAATGATGCTTCCATCTTTAATCTGGGTAATTCAAACTCTTTCTTACAGTGGTCAAATAGAAATTTTGTCGCTTCTCTGTATGATTAAAGTATGTGTCATACATCACTGTCATAATAGTGCTCAAATAATTTAATATTACGCTACACAAGGAAATAGAAAAAAAATTAATTCAAAATTAGTAATCTCAAATGTTATGTAGCCATGTTGTATTCTTCATAAATAAATAAGTAAGCAAATTTCTACTGCTTGTACAAGAACAGCAGTAAAGAGAGCTGATTTTTTTATATGAGAATTCCTTATAAAATACACAGTAACTATTTTGTATAATGTAGTCATATTAGGGTTTGAGTTTTAGCTTGCAATCATTTGTGTACTTTTGTCCCAAACAGACCTTTAAATATGTTGCTATCCTTAGAAATGTATAATATATATATTCATATGACTGTTATAGAACACATTTATTCTAGACTAGAATCTGGCCTATTAAACAGACAACATGCTTTTAGAGTAAAACGGATTAATATCACTGAGAGCTTCTCATATTACCATTCAATAAATAGGAATGAACCTTTAAGTGTGTTCATGCTATTTGCATGCTTTATACTGAGCCCTCAAGCCTCTCTGGCATGAAGAGGTTAATGTCTGACTATCCCAGAGCATGGTAGACAATGGGAGGTTCGCCAAACCCTCACGTGCATGCCGCAGGCATGTAGCATGTAAGGGGCATGCTAAGGCTTATGGATGGCAGGCTGGGTGGCATGCTGCAACCATCCAGGAACTTTCTACCTTGCAAAAGTTCCCTCATCCCCTCAAAGTGATCATTAGAAGAACATGTCTGTGACATTCTTAGCCATACCTTAGAATAGAATATGGGAGCCCCAAATATTTCTTGTCACTTAAAGGTTTTTTTTAAGCTCTATGAAAAATTGGTTATTTGAAACTAACAAGTAACGAGGGTCTGAATATCAAGGCAAACAGGAACATTGAAGAACAAATTTATAGTAAAAACTAACCTCACTGTATGTTCTCCTGTGGACTTATGTATAATCTACTACTGCTTACCAAAATAAAACACTTACTACCATATATTATATATCACTTGCTTTCCTTTAATTATACCCTGTGTGGATTCTTGTAAGTAATTCCCTAAACATTGTAGCACTCCTGTCCCATATCATTCCTCCTTGCTTCATAGAATCACTCACATAACCCTCCTGTCACTTTTTTAAAACCCATGAGTCCCTTCTATTGTTCCATACAACATGCCTAGTTCTATATCTTCGCATTACCCATCTCTGCAACTCTTCTACAACTTGCAGTATATAAAATTAAGCCTTCACTATAACCTCTCTTACTTATTATGCTTAAAGGGAAACCGTCATTTCTTGTTGTTGTTGCTACATATTACCAGATCTATGATAGGGTTATAGAGAAAGCAGAATAAGAGAAAAATATCCAAAACATATGTACACATAACTGTTCTGGGAATGGCACACTTGAAAGCATCTCAGATTAGTTTTGGCACTTGTGGCATTACAGACGAACACAAAGAATATATGAGACTGATCCCACCCTTCAAGGCAGCATAGATCTGGAATGCGAGACAACCCTCTGCTTGGGTGAAACAGCGAGCTAGATATAGGTCTCAGCCGAGCCTATTGTGTACCTCTTATGGTAGTTGTATAGGAACAGTGACTATTTAATGTAGGTCTGGATAGCAGCTCACTTTTTTAAGACTATAAAGTTTTTAAAAAGTGGACTTTTTTTATGGATGCCAGTCTCTTTTTAGCTATGTAACTATGTAAAAATTGGCTAAACCTGATATAGCCTAGTAAGGGACTTTTTGGACTTTTCCAATAGAGTGGACTTTTCTCTTGCAGATGCAATTGATATCTAGACTGTGCTTATTTGTACAGTGGCTGTAGATATACATGTAGATAACATCTGCAGGACTGCTCATCTCCATTGAGCGAACTTACACTGACTTAATACTGATTTGATGTTACAGGCACTAGAGGATTATGTTAGGAATCATGTTTATTCTACAAATTTGTTGATAAACTGAGACAATCTCTAGTAAGGGTAACAACTCAAACTAGGGTCAAAAACAGTGAATCCCTCTGTTTCTTGAGGTGGGAACTATCATTCTTATTACCTAAGAGCTACTATCATTATTAGGGGTGTCATGTCCTCAAAAAAGTATCTATCTTTTTCCTTCCTTCCTTCTTCACATGCTCTATAAATCACATTAGGACACTGAAAATTCCAGTAATTTAAGAGTATTATATAAACCTATATGTATAAACTCCACAACCTATTATTATGTTGTTTTAATACTGCAACCCAAACATTAATCCTAAAATTTAAACCTGCCCACTGTGTTAAAACTCTACACTGACAACAAACTCCCTATATTATGCTGTATTACTAACTCTGAAATGGTGCATTATAGTTTCAAGGTCACAAATGATGTGGGTGTTATGGGGACTCTGGGCCTTAGAATGAAAAGGTTCTAAAATCAAAACCTCATTTGGGGCAGTAATGCTCCTATCAAAATGGGTATTAAAAATGGGCAGAAATAGACATGACAATCATGATGATAATACACTAGGAGAATTCTGTGTGGGAGACTATATAGCATTTATAATTCATTATTCCAGTTCTGCTCTGGGCCTGTTTTACATGCTGAAATAAGTGTATGGTTATTGTGAGTATAAATAAAAGTTCAATAGAGGAAGGAGATCTTATTGTTGGGTTGTCTCAAGTATCTTCATGGTTGAGATACAAATAAGAAGTGTAACCATAAATTAGAAGTTCTCTTTTAAGTACATCCTGATTGAGAGAACCTATCAGAAAGACTGAAGTAATTTATGGACATCCTAAGAGGAGATCCCACCAACAGAGTTCTCTTGGGTAGTATAACATCACAAAGGGGAAATAAGGCAGAACTGTTAAATGATCCCAAGGATGTTCCTCCTGTAATGCCACAGATCAGCTAAAATGTGTTTGAGATGCTACAAAGTGGGAACCATTGAACACTTTTTGGTAAACAGTAATATTTCACAGGTCTACAGACCATATTTTAACCTTGTGCTCACATCTGCAGATATAAAAAAATGCAAATCTTTAATGGACAGATAAGACCAAAAGGTGCACTTATCACCATGATCCATTCCTGTGGTTATTTAAAAACTGCATACCTATATTATGTAGAATACAGCTTTATGGCATTTCCAATTCATGGGTTTTAAAAGCCACTGACATAAGAGGCAACCTATAATAAACTTTAGTGACCGTGCCTCTGTTTAGATAACTCAGCACAGCTGAAAACATTACTGACTAAGAGAATTGTTCCAATTTGGCTACTTTGATTAAAATTTGAAATTCTTTTTTTAATTCCTGACAAATTATACTTTGGTAGATAACTTTGTACGAGTAGATAGACAGTTGTGGCAGTATATACAGGCAGCAGTGGATAAAGTTAAGGATCATTGACGAACATAGAAGAAAGTGGATGGGTGGAGAAGATCAATAGAGAGACGTTTAATGGACCTCTGAAAGGAGCATTGTTAGATGAGAACATACCAACAGAAAGAGAACAGGGAAGGTGGGGAAAAAAGAAATACAAGAGGTAACAAAGGGACAACTGGAATGCCAAAAGGAAAGAAGCAAAGAAAAACAATAGAAATGAAATGAAGTCCAACTACAAGAACAGGGATGCCCTATAGATACAGAAGATGCCAGATTGTAGGATTAAAGAATTGGTCTCTCAAATAAAAATGACCCCAGGAGGAGGTTGAAATGAGATGAATGGAAGATGTGCACAATAATAAGTTTAAAGGCTGGTTGGTACTCAATGATAGTCAATATAGGTGGAGTTGCTTTCAACATTTCCTTTAATATTTGGATGAAAATGATGTAGGACAGGCTGAATTCTAGTGCTGTTATGCTCAACTGCAAGAGGGTTAACACTATACTTGGGGAACTGCATATGTATATGTGGAATCTTTCCTAATTCTATGCATCCGAATTTTTAAACTTGTTAATGAGATAAAATATGGTATATCACATTTATCCTCACAGACACATTCTGATTTATTTTATTATCAATTAGGACTACTAACTACAATATGACATAGAATAGAAATGCAAGCAGCTTTCATTTTTCACAACACAATTCACTTTTGGGGTATTCAATAAACTAGAAAATGTGGAGAAACAACAAGGCAAATATGTTTGGTCAAGAAAAAATTAGCTGGAAAAATAGCAATTCAGCTTTTTTGGCCTAAATACATTAAATGTACAGTTCCCTTGTACGTTCTCCATAATTCCTATTTAATGAATAGTCCTTTATATATCTGAAGAACTGGAGAAAATTAAAAATATAGGTAAGTGAATTGTTAAGAATTGGAAATGCCATGACATTGAAGAACTGTTTCCAAGACTACAGCATTCAAAACCATCAGCTCTAGATTTAACCAGACAATGACACTACTAGAACGTGTAAAGCTGTGTTGAAATGTAAATTGCTTTGTGACAGAATATGTGTTTCCCTTTAAGCCTTTTTGTAAAAATATCTCAGGGATGTATTCTTTTAACTTCAGAATTGCCTTGATTCACAGACACCCATAGAAATAAAACAATGTATACCCTGGGGGCACCAGTGAAAGAACATAAGGGAATCCCAACAGACATTTTAAAAATGGCATTTACTGGTCAACAATTTAAGTGGGGAAAACAACCCTCTCTCCATGATTTTGAATAACTCCTTCGTTGTCATAGGTGCTATGTTGCAGCTCCTCTGGCAGCAAAGGAGTTAAGTTGTTTCTGTGGAGACAGAGTACAAAGGAAACACATGCTGTGGAACTGGAAATGAAGGAACTCCCATTCCTCCCACCCATCTTAGCTTGTTTTAATAACATCTGGAATGAGTAAAGATGGAGGGCATACCTAGCTGTTATCATGAAAACCAAGCAGTGAAAGAGAGAGTGTATCAGGTAGATAGGAGAAAGGCATAGGAGGGGAGTTAGGGGTTGCTGCAGTTGTTCCACTTATCAAAATTAGATAATTCCGTGTAACCCATGTATAATTTCCTGCTAACCCAGAATCTTCCTACAAGATTCTATCCCTTTTTGTTGATAATAAAGTAACAGCTATTTTTTGTATGATTATAGCTAAAGAATGTCAACACTTCTCCGAAAGAAATGTAGGAGGGCACCATGATTGTCTTTGGAAAGTTGCTCCTCGAAGGCTCTAAACTAGCACAACTCCATGCTACATACAGAGTTAATAAAAAATAAAAACATATTTTGATTTAAGAATAATGGATGAGTTATGTCCTCATATTGAGTCTTCTATACCTGCCAGATTATTTTTTTTCCAGCTTGCTTGGTATACCAACCAAGATGGCAAAGTTTGTGACATCAGTTTACTTGATCCACTTTGCATGGCAGCACATCACAATCTACCACTCCCTGGAATGCACAGGACCACAGTTGTCAAAAACTGGAGCCCTAAAAGGCATAAAAAATTATACTTGGCACTGGTACTTTCTGAACTTCAAGGTTTTAAAGTCTTTGTAACAAGCAGGGCCAGATTACCATACCGGCAGATGGAGCTGAAGCTCCAGACCAATGTCCATGAATAAGTTTGTAGATTTTAAAAAAGTTATTTATAAGTGTGTGTGTGTTTTTACTACTCTCTATATGTTCTAGCTTTGTGCAGAGGGAATTAGGTATGTGAACTTAAGAGGGATGTAGGGGAGCAAAACAATCACTGAATACCAAGAGCTTCTGCCTTCTAGTATGAAGGTATGGAGAGGAGTGGACAAGTAAGTGCTAGGGCACAGTTCCCACAAAGCGTAGAGCAAGACACATTTGCACCAAGCTCATGGTGCTGTAATCATAGTATGCCGCTTAGTTGGCCAGCCTGCATGATTGGCAGGCAGCCTGACATGCTTTTCAATTCTTCCAATTCTGTAGACAGACCCACCACCTTTCTGGGTATGTCTACTCCATTGGGTGGTGCCAGGGCTGGACTGGGAATGAAAACCAGTCCTGGAAATAATTGCATACCAGCCCAACAGCATACAATTTAAAGCGGCACTGTCATGCCGAATCCCATTTTTTTTTTAACCCCCCTCCCACCTCCACTACATCCAATTGACCCACTAGTCACCCCCAAATACCCCTAAGCCCCCCAGATTACCTCTTTTTAAATCTTTATTTTCTGCCCAGTTCTATATTCAGGGTGCCGCCATCTTTGTGTGGGTAGGTGAAGTCCCTGTGGGACACGTCATCAGCCCACACTAGATAGCCTGTGAGATTCCCGCACATGCCCAGTGAAACACCTGGATATGCGAACGGGAATTTCATCTATTCATTCATTCATCAGACAGACGAATGAGTGAATAGAAATATCAGCCGAACAAACAAACACAGAGTATCTGTGTATGTTTGTTTGTGCGGGTTATTACAAGGAGGGAGCTACCGGCACGCAGCTCCCTCCTTGTAATATGTAACTATAGAAGCGGCAGGGAGCAGTGCTCCCCGCCACTTCATAAGCCCCCCCAGGTCCCCCTCTCACTCTATGGGGGTCAATATGACCCCCATAATAGCACAAGGAAGATTAAAATCTCCCAAATGCCCCTACTCGCTATACCGCTGCTCACTGTTGAAAAAAAATTACATAAATTACAATAAGGGGGGGGCGGACCTATTGTCCTCCCCCCTCCCCCACCCTGAGCGGCGGGTGGGGGCCATGAAGATAATGAGGGGGGGGGAGGACCTACTGTCCTCCCCCCGGCCCCCACCCCTGAGCGATGGGTAGGGGCCCTAAAAAAACAATAAGGGGGGGGACCTACTGTCCTCCCCCCCGGCCCCCACCCCTGCGCGGTGGGTGGGGGCCCTAAAAAAACAATAAGGGGGGACCTACTGTCCTCCCCCCGGCCCCCACCCCTGCGCGGTGGGTGGGGGCCCTTATAAAACAATAAGGGGGGACCTACTGTCCTCCCCCCCTGGCCCCCACCCCCCCTGCGCGGTGGGTGGGACCCTAATAAAACAATAAGGGCGGGGGGACCTACTGTCCTCCCCCCCTGGCCCCCACCCCTGCGCGGTGGGTGGGGGCCCTAATAAAACAATAAGGGGGGGACACCTACTGTCCTCCCCCCCGGCCCCCACCCCTGAGCGGCGGGTGGGGGCCATGAAGATAATGAGGGGGGGGGAGGACCTACTGTCCTCCCCCCCGGCCCCCACCCCTGAGTGATGGGTAGGGGCCCTAAAAAAACAATAAGGGGGGGGACCTACTGTCCTCCCCCCCGGCCCCCACCCCTGCGCGGTGGGTGGGGGCCCTTATAAAACAATAAGGGGGGAGGGGGGAATAAAATAACTAACCTGTAAAAAAAAATTAAACTTACCATTTGACGTCTTCTTTTTTCTTAAATCTTCTTTCTTCAGCCCCCAAAAAGGCCAAATAAAAATCCATCATACCCGTCGCACTTTAAAAAAAAAAAAACGAGCGCAAAAAAAAATTAATCCATGTTCACCCTTCCAGGGCTACTGCGCCCCGCAGGGCGGGTCAAGGCTTATAAAGCCTTG
>OW240916.1:75752310-75784205 GCA_933207985.1 Pelobates cultripes | reverse complement strand
GGGGGGGGGACCTACTGTCCCTCCCTGTCCCCCACCCCTGAGCGGTGGGTGGGGGCCCTAAATATAGATATGGGTGGGGAACTTCTGTCCCCCCCCCTGGCCCCCACCCCTGCGCGGTGGGTGGGGGCCCTAATAAAATAATAAGGGGGGGGACCTACTGTCCTCCCCCCCTGGCCCCCACCCCTGAGCGGTGGGTGGGGGCCCTAATAAAACAATAAGTGGGGGGGACCTACTGTCCTCCCCCCCGGCCCCCACCCCTGAGCGGTGGGTGGGGGCCCTAAATGAAACACCCCCCCCCCAATCAAGGTGACTAGGGGTCCCAAGCCCTAGTCACCCCCCCACCCACAAATAACCTATCCCCTACCTACCCTCCTCACCCTAAAAATAGTGAGGGGGGAATAAAATAACTAACCTGTTAAAAAAAAATTAAACTTACCATTTGACGTTTTCTTTTTTCTAAAATCTTCTTTCTTCAGCCTCCAAAAAGGCCAAATAAAAATCCATCATACCCGTCGCAGTTTAAAAAAAAAACGAGCGCAAAAATTTTTAATCCATGTTCTCCCTTCGAGGGCACGCCGCTTACTGAGCTCCGCAGGGCGGGTCAAGGCTTATAAAGCCTTGCCCCGCCCTGCAATTAGGCTTAGAACACTCTGATTGGTGGGTTTAAGCCAATCAGAGTGCTCTGAGTCATTTTACACAGCGTGGGAAAATTCAAAAAGAACTTTCCCACGCTGTGTAAAATGACACAGAGCACTCTGATTGGGTGGCTTGCCCACTGCTTATTACATGCCCTTACCGCTGTATAGCTTAGTAAGATATTATTTACCAATACCTGGGCAATCTCTACTTAGTATTAGAATGTACAGCCACCTCAATTTAGTCTTTCGAAGTTTTTAGTAGATAACCCTGATACCGTGGAATTAGGGAGTTATTTCCATCTGCTGCCGTAAAGATGCAGCCGCTTATCGAATAGGATCGGAGTTTCATTCATTAGAATGAAATTCCGATCCGAATAAAGTGCCGAATTGCGTTCTAAAAGAAACGAACATACTGTTCTCATTCAGTTAGAACGCAATTCGGCAGTTTTAGCCAAAATGACAGGAAGCATCGTGGGAACACAGAGGGAAGGTAAGGATCATGGGAAAATTGCTCTGACCAGCGGAAATGAAGCACACTTTGCTCCTCCGCTGGTCAGAGCTGGTCAAGCTGAGGAATCCTCCATAAGGCAAAGAGTCCCTACTTTGTCTTATGATTTTAAAGAAAACTAAAGAAGACAGGAAGAAAAGAATAACAGATCCCGAGAGAGGGGGAGAAGAGGAAGAGATTGAGGAAAGGTAAGTTCGGCATGACAGTGCCGCTCTAATGCCTAGTTACTGGTTGTCTCTCGTTACAGTCACTTTGATGGCCACTATAGGTGCTTCCTGGGGGGTACAGCACTGACATTAATCGTCTCTACAATCTCCATTGGGACGCTGAAAGCTCTCCATAGAGATGCATTGATTTAATGCATCTCTAAGGAGATGCTGGTTGGCGCAGCACAGTGTTTTATCCTTTGGGAAAGCATTGGATTGGCTGAAATAGTCAATTTTGATGATGTCTGCTATGGAGGCGGAGCGGGGACAGAGTCAGCATTGGTGGAATCCTGCGGAACTGGAATAAAGGTTAGTAAAATCATCTTTTGCATTGGTTTCAGGGGGCTGGGCAGTGTTATTACAACTATAGTGATAGGAATACATGTTTGTAAGTATTAAGCATTATCTCATACAAGACAACCTAGAGTGCTTTTTCAACAAGTATATTCAGGATCTCAAAGAACCTGCCTTGGTCAATGCATGAATTTCTCTACTGGATTATGTGAATGGTAGTGGGAAATGCTATGGGCAGCACTTTTCTTGTACTGTGCATCAACACGAAGAAGTGAAACACATGCTTAAAAAAACATCCTTAAAGGGACACCCCAGGCACCCAGACCACTTCTGCCAATTAGAGTGGTCTGGGTGCCAACTCCCACTATCCTTAACCCCGCAACTGTAATTATTGCAGTTTTCATAAACTGCAATAATTACCTTGCAGGGTTAACTCCTCCTTAGTGGCTGTCTACTAGACAGCCACTAGAGGGCACTTCCTGCTTCATAGCTCAGGTTTTCTGTGCTAGAGCGTCGCTGGGCGTCCTCACGCTGTGTGAGGACCTCCATCGTCGCTCAATTCCCCATAGGAAAGCATTGAAAATAATTTTCAATGCTTTCCTATGGCGAGCTCTAATGCGCATTAGGTCTTCTCAGCCGGCGGGTGTAATGAAGGGGAGGAGCGGCGGCGACCTGAAAACCACCGCCGAGGGAGATCGGCAGGGGTCTCAGGTAAGTCACTGAAGGGGTTTTCACCCCTTCAGCAACCGGGGATGGGAGGTGGACGGAAGAGGGGACCTGCAGTGCCAGGAAAACGGATTGGAGAGTCCCTTTAAAAAAACTTGATAAATCTGGAATCTTGACAGGGATCCCTAGCATTATGTGTAATACATATGTTCTCAGTGTGAAATCAGTTAATTAATCATTGCGGTTGCTTTGGGATGCTTAATAATTGATGGCACACCAGGAGTTGAACATTTAAGCTTTGTGGATTGGCAAAAGTACTGCAATCTGAGAAATTTAGCCTGTATCATTTCATGTATTCAGAAAATTACAGAGAAGGGTTAATCAAAATAAAGAATACTTTATTCAATGAAAGTATTGCGTAGATTTGTCATGTTGAAATACAACCTTAAATAGATATTATCTTGTGCAAATTGAATATACACTGAAAGAATCATAGTGCAACATTATCAGAAAGTGGTCTTCTGGCTCTCTGTTGGATGAGCCGGCAGTGAGCGTAACCCTGAAGACTCCAGGTACGAAGTCAAACTGTGCTAGAATGGTTTGACTACTTATAGTGGAGGGGAACCAGAGCACTCCTGACACCATAACCACTGCAGCACGCTGTACTGGAAATTGTGCTTGAAGTGTTCCTTTAAGACATAGGATGGAACCGCTAAATAATATAAATAGTGAGAATGCCACTTAAAGGAAAAATGCACAACAGCGAATGTAAGTGAAAGTGCTGTCCAACGTATAGCTACTACTGGCAGCTTCAGCAGCAGCATCTCCACAATTACTCATCAACTTTGGCCCCCAGCTTTCTATTTGGAACATGGTATAGTTTGCTCCCTCTGTCTGTTTTCCTGTAGCACTACATTTTATGCCAAAATGGCTTCATCAACATGCGTCACACTGTATGCATCTGCAATATTAAATAGTGCAACTTCATCAGTTGGTTCTATAGTACATTGCCAGACATACTATTACCACTTGTTAAATTCCCTGCCTGGCAACAAAAATAAAAAATCTTATGAAGTAATAAAAAGTAGCAGTTGGATTTGGAAGTTGTTATAGTGTTATTAACCTGATGCCTCTTGATCCAGTGCCGCCATTTCTGTAGGGTATTTGGATGTTATACTGTTGCTGCCACCTCTCTGCTGTGATTGGCGCCGCCTGCAGACATTTCAATCATCACTGATGATGCTTACTTCACTGCCGGCACATCTGCATCAGAATGTTCTATACTTCTGCTGCAAGTGTGAAAATCGCCCGCTGTGGGTTAACATAGTGTCCGGGAGCAGAGATCCACGCTGGGGAGCATTCTCCAGTTCTTCCCTGTAACTCCATCATTAGACTTCCATTCCATTATCACACACGTCTTATACCAAGAACTGACTGACAGAAGGGGGAGGGAGATATTTAAATCTATTACATTTAAAGTACAGATTTGCTCTTTTTTCTGCTAGCACAATGTAAAGATGGAATTTAATGCTCTTTCATTTAAACCTAAGTTGTGCTGGACATGGTAGGAAAATTTTAAAGTACTGCTCTGGCCTATTGTCTGGCTTGGTCAATCCCAAATCTACTCGTTGCTAATTAATGCAGTTGGACGATATTTTTCCAAGGGACTTTTCAGAGCGAATATAGATTCCTAATTATGTAGTAGAGGGGGCTGCAGCTTCTGCAGAGAATATGGGAACAAAGCAATCAAGGCATATGGTACTTTCAATATGAAAGGAATTTGTATATTTAAAATTTTACTCCATATGTGAAAGGAGAACATTTTTATTTATTCCTCGGTTATAAATCTCTGTTTTGGATTTAGGAAAGGTTTGAGATTTACATTTACTTATCTGTAATTTATGCAAATGAAAGTCAGAGGTAGAATCATGCACACAGTTGATAAAGCCAGGCTCTTCAATGTTCAAATTAATATATTTCAGTTTAACCATTTAACAGCCTTCTTGGATTCAGATCAATGAAAAATGTCCACAATTTAACTCTGGATATATTGGAAGCTTTGACCAGATCCAAATATGCATTCTGCAGAATATGGCAACAGGAACAATTTGCATTGTGTGTCATCATACCCCAAGTGTAATCGTGTTATCAATAACATTGTATAACCTGTAGGAATTCACACGAACTTACTGGGCCAGATTCACAGTTCCAACATTCTAAAGCCCACGGTACTGGGTGACATACAAAGAAGATCAATGGAATCACACGGTACTGGGTGACATACAAAGAAGATCAATGGAATCATCCTTCACACCTGGCAGTCAGCAAAGAAAGCTTATGGAGAAATGGAACAACTAGGGTTATGTATAAATATGTAATGTTCTGAAAAGTGGTCTAAAGTACTATAATTAGAGTAATCATCAGTATTTTAAGTGCTTTTTATCGAGCCACTGATGACATGACAACATTTTCACCCATTTTCACCCCTTTGTATCGAGCCTAACTCGATTGGTCCTCTCTGTTTATCCAAATACCTATCATAAGTAATTAATTTATGGAGAAGGAAAGGGAAGCGATTAGGACTGTTTTCACCTATCTATCGTTCCTTAGGATCCTAACTCGATTGGACCTCTCCGTTTATCCAAATAAGTCATTAATTTATGGAGAAGGAAAGGGAAGCGATTGGGACTGTTTTCACCCATGTATCTTTATCTACCTGTCTCCAGGATATTGCATACATACATTCCTTGTGATGTCTGTAGTTTTTAAACAGCCACGTATATGTACAGTGCAATGCCAATATAACCAGCTCTATGGTGTTCAATAAAATACCTGTAGAAAGGGGATAATATAAATGTAAGGTTTCCTGTGGCTGTTTGCAGTGCTCACCTGTCAGTGTTTTGTTATGTCCTCGACTCTGACACAGGGCGCTGCCCATCTGTGGCATTTTAGTACAAGGTTCTCAAGTGTCATTTTACAGACACAGCTGTTCCTGCCTGACTTCAGCTTGTACATCATGGGGGCGCAAGGAATCAAGTCTATCTACAGGGCTTAAACCTACACAATCCCCTCTTATGCACATTGGCCTCTTGTGGTTTCTGTGTAATCCTAATAGTGCGTGTATTTTCCGTCTGATATTCTGGTTTCTGACTCTTGCTTTCTGTTATTCCTGACGTAACCTGGCATATCTTATCCATGTATCTCTGTAATCATTTGGCCTCAGCTTGATCTTTGACTACTCTCTTGCCATTTTATGTTTTATAGGCTCCAAGTTAAGCCTTGCCACTCTAAGGACAGATAATTGACCGCTATTTTTTATCTTGTCTGTTTGGGTAGCATTGACTCAAGCTCTGCGTATTGGGTATAGTTTAACCCAGAGGAGCTAAACTCAAGAGGCAGCAATTGCCCAGAGCATCTGCCTTGAAAAGACTTCTCATTGAACTACATTGGGAAGTCTGTGATTGGACAGACACAGAAAGTCTGGGTGAGGTCAGAAGGGGAAACTTCTAAAGGCAGCAGATAAGAAAAGTTTTATTTGGTGTGGCGTGTCCCTTTAAAATATGAGAAGAATTTATTTATTAATTTTATTAAAAGAGAAAGGTCCAGAACTATGATCATGGTGTAGGAATCTACAATAAATATCCATTTGGGTACTATATTTAATAAAACTATTTAATATTTTTTTAATTATGTAATAATAATAATACGTCACAGGACCAGTAAGCATGAATTTAGCTTTCAGTAATATTAAAGTGACCTTTCATTATATGATAATGAAGACAAAAATTCAAAGTTTAATCAAAAAGTTCTGGATCCGCATACACAAACTCATACAGATAATTATGCACAAACAGATACCCTTTACACCGGAACACCTAATATTTATGATGCCTCTCCAAAATCACACTAAAACGGAAAACTATTTAACATCCCAAATGCTCATGGCAGCAAACCATCTAATTCCAGTATACTGGAAACAGGAAAGGATACCTTCTATTAGGGAATGGACCAACAGGGTAGAAAGTACTAGGCAGATGGAAGGTATAACACACGCATTATCCAAAAACTACATAACTTTCACGCAAACATGGAAACCTTGGTCGATATACCTAGAAGGGGCGGATTGAGAAGTAGGATTTGGACAGCAGTACAAGTAATAGCACCAGATACGGGGGAATACTCAAAAAGTCATAAGTTCAGCTCTTAAAAGGCACGAATTTGTAGCACCATTCACACGTTGTATTTAATAGTAGGAAAACTACACTGAAAGAAACATATCTTATCCACTATTCATCGTTAATTGTCTAATGCCTGTCCGGGTCTCAATATATGTCATCATCTGAATAATGATTATCAATATACTGTAAATGTTATGCAACATTACCTGTTAAAACCACGCTGTTGTGGATTCGGATGTAATTAATGTACACATAATTACTGTTATGAAAATGGAAAATCAATAAAAAAAATAAAAAAAAAAATTCAAAGTTTTAGACAAGGTTGAGCATACACCAGCCCAGTTCCTCATATTCTGGTTTAGTCTTATATAGATTTATATAGTCTGGACATATCCCATAAATCCCCATCGTGCGAGATTTATTTCAGCCCCTGGCAGCAGTTCCTACCATAAGATAGGATTAATGGAAATGCTAATGGTTTATTCACAGCTTGGTTTGCAGATTTGTGAGTGGTCTGTTCACAGCGTTTGTCACTGACCATGCATGCGCGTAGTTGTGGTTTGGGACACAGCAGAAGAGGAGAGTTTGGTTAGGCATATGCACTCAGAGGCATGATTAATAGCAATAATAGTATCAGTCGTTTGCTTCTGTTTTGGTCTTTTTTTCTGAGAAATATTATTCAACAGTTTCCTAAATGAAAACGAGGCACCGCTCATCTGTATACACTACTTTTTGATATATGTTACCCATGACAAATAGTTACTACTACTCTTATTGGAATGTACTTTCCTTTATGTCTCAATAAAAATTAAATTACAAAAAAGGGATCTCTCATTTCGTACGATATTCATTCAATATTTATTTTTTATTTTTAAATTAATATCCACAATTTATTTTTATTTTTTTCTGTGCATGAAATTTACAATCAAGCAATAAATGTGGTAAAACAGACATTAATGAGCATAGAGCAGACACAGTTGCATGGCATTCCTAGAGACTGCACAATTTTTGGTATTAGGATAAACAGGCGAAGCTGTATCAGGTATGTAAAGTTAGAGATTGATAGATGTGCGTATAATATACGATGCTTGTAACTGAGAAAGAAATCCATAACTTTTGATGTTGCAACTGGGTTCCTCCATCTTATCTACCGGTCATTTATTGATAAAATCTGCGTCCTTCACACCTGGCAGTCAGCAAAGAAAGCTTATGGAGAAATGGAACAACTAGGGTTATGTATAAATATGTAATGTTCTGAAAAGTGGTCTAAAGTACTATAATTAGAGTAATCATGATAAGAATCTATTGGATCCATCAGGCGTATTGTATATGTGACTCCTCTCTTTAACACTATTTCCCAACTTTTCAGAACAGATACTTATACCCCCGTTCTATTTTTCTGATTTGCAATATTTGCCTTGTCTAAACTTAACTGAACTGAAGTAATTTATTAAATCTTTCAATTAAAAAAGAAAACAGAGCCTCTTATGAAAAAGGTTAAAGGGGCACTCCATAAACAGAGACAACTTTAATACATTTGATGGGTTTTGGCCTCACTAATGTGCTATTTTTACATGTTCAAATCGTTATAGTTTTTGCATAAATTAAATAAATGTTTTGCAGAATACTGCACAATAAGCCTGCCTCTTTAGCCACACCCCCTCACTCCAGAATAAGACTTCCTTGTCAAATTAGTGTACACAGCCACTGACAGTACGGAATGATCAGAACTAAGTATTTATCCAATTGCTGTTTAAAAATCTGTATGGACTCTGATAAAACCACCTCTTCAGGCAGAGCATTCCATATCATTATTGCTCTTACTGTAAAAAAAAAAATTTCTTTGCCTTAGATGAAATCTCCTTTCTTCCAGCCTAAATGTGTGACCTCAATTCCTATGTATAGCCCTGTTTATGAATAGATTTCCAGATAATGGTTTGTACTGGCCCCGAATATATTTGTATAATGTTATCATATCCCCACCGAGGCACCGTTTTTTCAAAGTAAAGAGATTTCCATTTTTTAACCTTTCTTCATAACTAAAATGCTCCATTCCTTTTATCAATTTTGTAGCTCGTCTCTGGACTATTTCTAGTGCCATGATATCCTTCTTGAGGAACAGGTGCCCAAAATTTCACAGCATATTCAAGGTGTGGTCTTACCAGCAATTTATAAAGAGGCAAAATTATATTTTCAGCCCAAGAATTTATGTCCCTATTTATACATGACAAAACCTTACTGGCCTTAGCAACTGCAGACTGACATTGCATATTGCTGCCTAATTTGTTATCTATAACAATTCCCAAATCCTTCTCGTGTGTGGTTATCCCTAAATCACTACCATTTAGGGTGTAAGTTGCTTGTGCATTCTTGACCCCAAAGTGCCTAACTTTGCATTTCTCTACATTAAATTGCATCTGCCATTTTAGTGCCCAGTCCCCCAATCTATCCAAATCCCTCTGCAGCAAAGCAATATCCTGCTCACATTTTACTTTACAAAGTTTTGTGTCATCTGCAAACACTGAAATATGACTTTCAATGCCTATTTCAAGATCATTTATAAATATGTTAAATAGAAGCGGTTCCAAAACAGAACCCTGAGGGACACCACTTACCACTTTTGTCCAGCCTGAAAATTTACCATTAATTACAACTCGTTGTACTCTAGCCATAAGCCAATGTTCTACCCAAGAACAAGAATAACCATCTAGACAAATTTCTTTTAGTTTGAAGACTAACCTATTGTGAGGAACCGTATCAAATGCCTTAGCAAAATCCTAGTAGATCACATCCACTGCAACACCCTGATCTATACTTCTACTTACTTCTTCGTAGAATGCAAATAGATTAGTTTGACATGACCTATGTTTCATAAAACCATGCTGATTATTGCTAATAACAAAGTTCTTCCCAATGAATTCCTGTTTGTAGTTTCTTTCACTGTCTGCATCCAGTTTGTGAATTAAAATCAGTTAACTCAGTGCTTTTGTGGCTGAGACTGTGTACATACAATAGATAAGGAAGTCTTTCTGGCATGAGAGGGCGTGGCTAAGGAGGCAGGCTTATGGTGCAGAATTCTGCAAAATATTTTTCTTTTTTTTTTTGTGCAAAAACTTTTAAACTATCAAAATACAGCATATTAATCAGGCTAAAATATATCAGATGCATTAAAGTTCTATTGATGTATTAACGCAAGTGATCATGATCAATCGTTACTGTTGCAAATTCCAGAGGAGTGACAAGAATAGAATAGAATATGAAAGAATAGATTAAAATGTATTCCAATATTTTTCTGACACCTAGATTTCATCAAGATTTAGAGGGAGGGCAAGCTTATTTACTGCTTTCCAAATTCTGAGGTTCATGACAGCTGCATTGTGTAGTGTTTATTCAGGAGTATTTATCAGCTTCTGTGAAGAAACATGTATAAGGTTTTTAAAGAAAGGTGTCAAGGAAGGTCTAAGCAGCAAGCACTCAAAGGAAGAGCAGAAGACAGGTTCATTGTCTGCTGTATCAAAGGAGATTGCGTGAGGCTGTAGCGCAGTGAGTAGAGTGAGATATTCTCACCATGTAACGAGAGGCTGATGTTTCCTGATTTGATTATTATTATTATTACTGGTATTTATACAGCGCCAGCATATTCCGTAGCGCTATACAATATTACCTAGAGATTGTTACAGACCCTGTACACTCCTTCATGGCAATGGTGCTCCCTGATGGCAGTAGCCTCTTTCAGCAGGATAATTCACCCTGCCACACTGCATACATTGTTCAGGTATGGTTTGAGGAACATGACAAAGAGTTCAAGGTGTTGCCTTGGTCTCCAAATTCCCCAGATCTCAATCCAGCATCTGTGGGATGTGCTGGAATCACAAATTTTCGATACTTGGAGACTCCACCTCCCAACTTGCAGGACTTAAAAGATCTGCTGCTAATGTCTTGGTTCAGATACTACAAGACATGTTCAGAGGCCATGTGAAGTCCAGGCCTCAAAGTATCAGAGCTGTTTTGGCAGCACTAGGGCGACCTACGTGATATTAGGCAGGTGGTTTTAATGTTGTGACTGATCAGTGTTATCTCTCTCTCTCTCTCACTCACTCTCTATATATATTGTGAGGATATTTATGGGGTAGTAAATATTAAAAATAATATTTCATAAAAAATATAAAAAAGGTATTTAATAACCTTTATTATATCAAAAATTGATATACTGGCACTGTACCCCTTGATTAATTTAAAGCTAAGAGCTACCCACTATTTTAACTCTTATAGACCCTGGAGCACATTTTATCAGAGAATTTATATTTCACACATTAATCACAAACTAATTATAAAAAATATAATTTATTGTGACATTAATTAACAACAACAATAATAATATGTAACATGCGGGACAATAATCAGTGAATATTTAGGTATAACATATGTATACAATATGGTAAAAGTTTTGACACAATTTCAGATAGAAATTTGAAATCAGGTATGCAATTCCTTAACACAGAACACAGCATCTCACAGCAGCCCAGCTTAAAACAATAGAAATTGTCTGATATTCAAATCACACTAAGTTACGTATGTTATTTTCAGTGTAGTGTTTTATATGAAACCCTGGGAGGACTAGGTGTCTGCAAACATACAGGACTGTTCACTAAAGTGACAATTCAAAGTAAATTTAAAATTTACGGTCAAAATAGCAAAATTGAAAAAAATCCTCTATGTCAGCTATGCTTCAGTTTAGCTGCTTTGGCCTTAAATTTGAAATTTACACTGAATTCACTTTCTTTGAATTTGAATTCTTACTCTAGTAAATAAACCCTGGTAGAGGGTAGGACATAAACAAGACAAGCACTAAATAGCGATAGTGATTTGGAAAGCAAATTCCAGTATTCAGGCTAAAGTAGCTGAGCAGGGATTTTTGCAGAGATATACGTATATTTTCATTGTAGCTGTTTTTGTCTTTTTTCCATTATTTGCTGTTGAATGAATAAACTCTAAATTCTTATTTTGGGCAAAGTAAAATCAGTTATAAACTTGTCTTGAATTCTTAGCAAGCAGAGTGAATCACTGTAATTGCAGCCCTTAAAACCTCATATCTAATCCTCCGTTTAACATGTTATTTAAAGCTGTACTCTAAATATCAGAAATAATGACAGAAAATAAAGCACACCTACAAGCAAACGTTTAGGGAGAAAAATATGAAAAGCATCTCAAAAGTGCTTTGCTTTGTATTGTGTCTGTATGGTTCTCGCACAAAGTTAACTTTCACAATACAAAATAACTGTGGGAACTAGTTTTCTTACAGTTAACACATCTTCGTTAGTATAATGTTTGAACTTACTGGGAACTCGCTGGGTTTGGCAGCTGTGCACTAGTTTTAAATGGCAACTGAAATGGGGTGTTTTAAATGGCAACTAAGCTAAAGCAAAACAATAATGTTGGTACATTCATAAAAACACAATGGCATTGCTCCATCATTGACAATGGTGTTTTTTTTATAACCAAGCCACTGATGTCAAGGTTAGATTCAGGGAATTAGGGTAAGGTTGGATGTTGGGAGTTTAGGTAAGGCAAGATATGGGGGAGGGGTTAGGGTAAGGTTAGATTTAGGGGAGAAGTTAAAGGACCACTATAGTGCCAGGAAAACAAACTCGTTTTCCTGGCACTATGTAGTCCTTAGGTCCTCCCCACCCTCATGGCGCCCCTCCCATTGGGCTGAAGGGGTTAAAACCCCTTCTGCCACTTAGCTTAATACAGCGCCGGGCTCCCTTGGCGCTGGTGACCTCTCGTCCCCCTCCGACGTTGGCTCCCGAGCGGAGCCGAATGCCAGAGCCACACGCACATTAAAAAAAGCCCATAGGAAAGCATTACTCAATGCTTTCCTAAGGACGTCAGTGTCTTCTCACTGTAATTTTCACAGTGAGAATTGAGGAAGCGGCCTCTAGTTGCTATCAACGAGACAGCCACTAGAGGCTGGATTAACCCTGCAGTGTAAACATAGCAGTTTCTCTGAAAACTAGAGGGACCTGGCACCCAGACCACTTTATTGAACTGAAGTGATCTGGGTGCCTATAGTGGTCCTTTAAGATAAGGATATATTTAGGGAGTAAGGGTAAGGCAGCATATGGGAGGGTTAGGGTAAGGTTAGGTTTAGGGGAAAGTTAGGGAAGAAAATGGGTTAGATTTAGTGGTAGGTTATGATGAGGTTATATTTAGGGGGAGGTTAGGATAAGGTTATATTTAGGGGGGTGGTTAGTATAAGGTTAGACTATTGGGGGATGTTACTGTAAGATTAGATTTAGGGGGGATGTTTGGGTATGGTTAGATTTAGGGGGGAGGTTAGGATATGGTTATATTTAGGGTGGATGTTACTGTAAGATTAGATTTAGGGGGATGTTAGGACAAGGTTAGATTTATGGGGGAAGTTACTGTAAAATTAGATTTAGGGGGGATGTTACTGTAAGATTAGATTTAGGGGATGTTAGGATACGGTTATATTTAGGGAGGATGTTAGTGTAAGATTAGATTTAGGGGGATGTTAGTGTATGGTTAGATTTAGGGGGAGGTTAGGATACGGTTATATTTAGGGGGGATGTTAGTGTAAGATTAGATTTAGGGGGATGTTAGGATAAGGTTAGATTTATGGAGGAGGTTACTGTAAGATTAGATTTAGGGGGATGTTAGGATAAGGTTAGATTTATGGAGGAGGTTACTGTAAGATTAGACTTAGAGGGAAGATCAGGATAAAGTGAGATTAAGGGATAGCTAAGGTAATTTTAGTTAAGGAGCTAGAGTAAATTTGGTTGATCCAGTGGGGTGAGGTTAGGGGTCAGGACCATCTAGTTTTACAGAGAACTGGTATGTTTCTACCCTATAGGGGAAATGTCAAAGCCAATATAACTGAAATGTTTACAGGCATGCACATAGATCATTCTTATAACATTCCTTCCAGTAACTAGGGTAATGGAATGTTCTTTTCTAGGTATGTGTGAACCAAGTGTGCGTGCAGGTTTTTGACATGCTGACTGGCCATTAATCAGAGGTTGGTCTTATTCTCCCGGTTAAAACACTAAGTATTATTTAAAGGGACACTATAGTCACCAGAACAACTACAGCTTAATGGAAATAAGGCGCTGGAAATAAGGTGAGTTTTAATTCCTTTTAAGGGGGCTAAGGGGCAGCAAGCCACCTAAATGGTGGGTTTAGCACTATAGGGTCAGGAATACGTGTTTGTGTTCCTGACCCTATAGTGTTCCTTTAATTGTATGCTGCTATGAATGTATGGATCAGATATATATTTTGTTTCAAACGTTTTCTACTATAAATGAGTTATGGTTGCAGCCCATGCTGTGCTGTACATAGTGCCTTGTGGGTGTTCCTACATGCACACTACAGCCTATTCATCATCAAAATTGTGGTTCTTTATCTATATCAACGCCATGTGTATGCAGGTCCCATAGCAATGTATGATCTTCTGAAAAGACACAGTTTGAGCCCTGGATCATGCAGCCCAGGTTATTTCTCGAATGTGTCACACTTATGTCAAGAAATTATTTAAAAGTCTGTAGATGCACATGCATGAGTGTCTAATAGAACACAAACCTACACCGTAAGGAGCTGTCTGCATATGTGGAAAGCATTTTAAAGGCCCAGACACCTTTCATGTCCAGTGTGCATGTCCACCTTGTCATCACCCCCCCCATGTAACGACATGTCCAGTGTGCATGTCCACCTTGTCATCACCCCCCCCATGTAACGACATGTCCAGTGTGCATGCCCACCTTGTCATCACTCCCCCGTGTAACTACATGTCCAGTGTGCATGCCCACCTTGTCATCACTCCCCCGTGTTACTACATGTCCAGTGTGCATGCCCACCTTGTCATTACTCTCCCATGTAACTACATGTCCAGTGTGCATGCCCACCTTGTCATTACTCCCCCCATGTAACTACATGTCCAGTGTGCATGCCCACCTTGTCATCACTCTCCCGTGTAACTACATGTCCAGTGTGCATGCCCACCTTGTCATCACTCTCCCGTGTAACTACATGTCCAGTGTGCATGCCCACCTTGTCATCACTCTCCCGTGTAACTACATATCCAGTGTGCATGCCCACCTTGTCATCACTCCCTCGTGTAACTCAAACATCACTACATTGTGGTTTGAGATGTTCAAATGTTAGGAGGTATACATTACTAAATGCTCTTCAACAAATGTACATATAATGACCTAGTAATAAAGAAACATTAATACCAGGTTGTTGTAGAGTGCGACATTCCTATGAGATTAACCAATCCTATATATTGTTTCAGAATGGGCATTTGTCTGTCTGGTGGTACTCGGCACTTTCCTCTTCTTCGTGATGGTGGGGATTTGCTGGTGTCAGTGCTGCCCCCACAGCTGCTGCTGTTATGTCCGGTGCCCTTTCTGCCCTGAGACGTGTTGCTGCCCAAGAGCCCGTAAGATTATTTTATTAATCTAATAAATAGTATTGCATTTGTTTTTATATCTAATATTTATTCTTTAGTGCAATGTTAGATTTATCATTGTTTTATTTTTGCCTGTCTGTATAAATTCCACCAAGATTATTGCCATTTGTCATCTATAAAGGCAGAGACCTTGTTATGTTTCCGCTTACTAATGGCTGAGCGTAAAGTCTACAAATATCAATTATGTCATCATTATAGCTATAAAATAAATTAGCTCCAGGCACTCAGGATTCCTGCAGGAAGGCAGTTTTATTGGAACAAAAAGTGGAACGTTTCGGCCTACACAGAGGCCTTTATCACTGATAATAATCATTACCAATATGGAACATTTGTATTAAAGTTTACATCATTCTAAAAACTTTGAATGCTTCCATCATTAGAGAAGAGGTGTTTGACACAAGCATTAGGGAAACAATGCTTAGCTACATCGGGAAGTTTATTCGCTTGAAATATGACTTGTGATTAGTTGACAACATATAATGTTATTTGCTAAAGTGAGAATTCAAAGGGAATTTAAAATTCACGGCCAGAGTAGCTGAAGTCAAATGATGTTACAGGATAATGGATGTTCAACAGCAGATGGTAATTGCTGGAGTTCTGAAGGGAGAGTTAGATAGCCGGACAAGAAACAACCTTGTGCAGCAAGCAGCAACAGCCAGACCTTGTGGTCCTTTGTCCCCTATTCTATATAGATATGACCATACTGACGTCAAGACTACCAATCCACATTCCAGAGTTCTCAGACAAAGAAAGCCTTGTGACTTATTGATACCATCTGTTACTTATGTCAATCCAGACATCCATACATAATCAATAGAAACATGGAATATGCAATATTCTCCACTCCTGCTCTGTAAGTTGAACTTTAATCACACACACAGTGTGTCCTGCAGGGTTTGGAAGATAATTAACAGAGCAGGAGATAAGACATTACAAAATACAGTGTATAGTAATACATTTTATGTTTCTTTCCTACAGTATATGAAGCAGGGAAAGCTGCCAAAGTTGGCTACCCTCCAACGGTTCCTACGGCCTGCCCACCATATTACATATCAACTGCTCCTGTGCCACCTGTGCCAGCTCCAATGTTAATGGAAAAGCAGCATGTGCCCCCTCTAGTCCAGAGTGACTCATTAGGCGGGCAAAACGGTAATCTGCATGTATTATTATTATATGGACTGTTATAAGCTATGTATAAAATGACCTTAAAGCTATTTCTACTAATCTGTAGCCCCCCTCACACTCCTGCCTATAGATTCCCCCCACACACAAACACTACTGCGATTATAATCCCCAAACATATACTACTGCCTTTATAGCCCCCCACACACAAACTACTTATAGCCCCACACACATACTACTGCCTTTATAGCCCCCACACACACCTACTACTGCCTTTATAGCCCCCACACACAAACTACTTATAGCCCCACACACACGCATACAGTGTGTGTGTGTGCCCCCACACACACATACTACTGCCTTTATAGCCCCCACACACACATAATACTGCCTCTATAGCCCCCCAGAAACATACTACTGTCTTTATAGCCCCCACACACACATACTACTGCCTTTATAGCCCCCACACACAAAAACTACTTATAGCCCCACACACACACATACTACTGCCTTTATAGCCCCCACACACACATACTACTGCCTTTATAGCCCCGCACACAAACTACTGCGATTATAATCCCCAAACATATACTACTGCCTTTATAGCACCACACACATACTACTGCCTTTATACCCCTCCGCACATACTACTGTCTTTATAGCCCCTCCACACACATATGCCTGCCTTTATACCCCTCCGCACATACTACTGTCTTTATAGCCCTCCACACACATATGCCTGCCTTTATAGCCCCTCCACACATACTACTGTCTTTAAACAGTTCACTATTACTTCTAGCAAGCAAGTTCAATGTACTATGGCAGGTACAAACGAAAAAGCCACAATAGACATTAACAACATTTCTACTTTTCAACCCTCTGAGGGGTCTTTGTAAAATGTTGCCGGGTTCACATGTTAGTGAATCATATATTTTAGGTTAATATTACTTTGATGTTGAGACTACATTAATGGCTTATTTGTGCTTTTTCAGGGATTGAGAGACCCGTATTATTTGAGTAGTGTAAAAATTCATTAAATTTATTCCACAGTGAACTCGGTGTATTATGGGTTCTCATATAGCGTTCAAGAGAGAACCTGTACTGCAGCCTTTAATAGCATCTTTCATGGAAAAACATCAATGAACATATTTGTAAATGTTTAGGAAAATGTGCCTTTAGTGGACTGGACAGATATAGGGTAACGTTCTAGTTAATGTACATATTGTAAATATACTATTTTCTCCCTTTTGTAGACAGTATTACTGTATGTTAAATGAGTGCTAGATCACTGTTTTGTTTTTTTATGAGAATTCATGGCCTGTGTGTGTTTTAAGCAGACATTAATGTCTGGGTGCTAGTAATTAAATAACTTCCAATACCTATTATAAGGAGCTATTAAATCTAGAACCCTATGAATTGTATAATCATTTCAACAATTTAACTGTATTTTTACATTACTGAGCTAAAATATATATATTTTTTATTGTTTTTGTATATCTCTCAATTGGTAATTATGATAATTGTTCAGCTTCATCTTTAGCTCCTATCTGATGAAGCTGTCAGGAGCCACATCACTGGTGTGCTCAACAGCAAGTGGAAGAGTTTACAGGAATCTGTAAAAGACCCACGGACCTCTAGGTTCTCCTTAGATCTTATTGTGTCTGTTGTGTAGATACAATAATGAGTAGATACGTCATGGGTATGAGAAATGGCGAGAGGCTCTAGGTGGAAGATGTTTGAAGCTCTGCCTTTTGCCCCATTTTTTTACAAAGAATAGCCTGTGCATTAGACAAAGTAGGCCTAGGTTATTTTACGATAACTTTTTATTGTAATGTAAGTTTCATTGAAATTCCAACAGCAGGTTTTGGACTTTCCTTATTAAACACTTGAAAGTGACTCTTTTTTACTTGTTGTAGGTAAAAAATATGCACTTTCCTGCTTATTGTGATATTTTTTTCTTTCATCTTGATATTTTCCTGTGTGATTTTCCCGAGTGATTGCATTTCTGTTTGTATTTTTATAATATTAGCTATTTAAATGCCAGATATTTTCTCTTTTTGTGTTATATTGCCTTCATGTCATTTGCACATCTGCAAGCTTATCACATGTTCATTGTATACAGCACAGATCTATTGGATTGACTAACACCGGATGAGACATTTTTATTCACATTTAATGTATTTCTCACATCATGTCTGTATGCACTGCAATTGTAGTTAACAATCTGCCATTATTCGTGCTAATTGGTCAAATATTTCATTATTTCAGCTGTGCGCAAAGGTTACAGGATTCAGGCCGACAAAGAAAGGGATTCCATGAAAGTCCTGTACTACGTAGAAAAAGAACTGGCGCAGTTTGACCCAGCACGGAGAATGAGAGAAAGATGTAAGAAGAATATGTGCTAGCAAAGTATTATCTATCTGTCATCACTATGGTCTTACATCTATGACTGCTGTGTACAACTGAGTCATCTTCTAATGATAAATTGGTAGAACGCCCACACAATGAGTCACCTATTCTACCTGTTAATATGCTGCTTGCATGGAAATGCGTTGTTACTTTTCCTTACAGTTGATTCAACTTTCTATACATACACAAGACCCTTCTAGTAAAATGTATAAATAAGTGCGCTATTGTATATCCCAAGAAGAAAAGAAATCTTCAGTGTATCATTACATATCCATTTAGCCATTGGGAAAGATCTATCAATGTATCAAGATGTATCTGTTCATATGAGATATTTGTGGAGAAAGACCTCTCCATTTTAGCTCCCTTATACAATCCCATCCCATTTAAATTCTATAGTGTTAGGAATAAAAATCTGGGTTGCTAACACTAAAGTGCCCTCTGTCGTCCCCGTCATCCCCCGTTGCAGCCCACGACCAACCCATTTGGCTGACACTTTATTTACTCACTCATCTCCATCACTGATGTCCTTCAGCACTGGGTTGGTGCTCCGCCTCATCCGCCATCATCCAACGGGGGGACACACACTTATCCGCATGTGCGGCCAGTGCTCTGTTGCTTTCCTATGGGGATTTCACTGACACTGGATGTCCTCATGCAGAGTGACCCCTGAACAATACTTTACATGGGGACATCTGGTAGACAGCCACGAGAAGCTGTCTTAGAAGCTATCTCTAAAACGGCAATGTTTTACATTGCAGGACTAAGGGGGAATGGGACACTGCACCCAGACCACTTCAATGTGCTGAAGTAGTCTGGGTGCCTGCCTATAGTGTCCCTGTAATCTCTTCACTAACCTGTAAAATAAGTTTCTCAATAGCTTTGGAATTGCCTCCTTAGCATCACTTTTGATCAAAATATAACAAAACCCACTGGAATTATCCCATTCTGTGCTCTCACTGAAGCATTTCCAGATTTTGATAAAGTGTTGGGACATTCATTTACAACTATATTTAAAGTCTAGTATGTGTTTGTCAGTTGCACCCTACTTTTCTTTTCAGATAGCCACACTATTTCAGAGCTCAGCTCACTCCATGAAGACTCGCATATTAACCGCTCCTATCGCCAAGTGCGCAGAAAGCCACTCCCATCCAGCTGCAACAACGACGGAGATGCAGAGTATTGGTCAGGGGTCATTGGTGCAACAGCAAGACCCTCAACTTGTTCCAAACTGAGGGATGAGAGAGAAAACTTCAGGAGTAGGTAAGTGCTGACCAATTCAGAAGGAAACAGATATTTGGTAAATACAGACATAAAACATATGGTTTAAGGTATATTAACCATTCTAAACATAATAACATGTATGGCATTAGACATGTGCAATTCATTTCGGTCTGAATTTAAATTTGGACGAATTTCAAACATTCGGATGCTTCCCAATGTCCGAATTTTGGAAGTGTCGAACCGAACTGAATTGCCGAAGTCCCGAATTTCAGAAGTGCCAAACTGAACCGATTTTTTTGCCCATGCACATCCCTATATGGCATTACCGAGCAAATTAACCTAATATATAAATACATTCTATAAAACATTTTCATTACAGTCTATCAAAGGCAGTGCTGCTACAGAAAACAATTTATTGGAGTTAGTTGCCCTGGAACTGGATCAATATGATGGTTTCCAACCATGTGGGACCCAATGAAATTGGGTTTATGCACAGTGGTTAAAACACACCCATAACTTGGGTTGATAAGAATAAATACCATTTTGCTACTGTTGTAAATACTGGATTTCGGAAGGTTAGCTAGCTGAATCCCAAACAACAAAGCACATAATATACCCATGATGTGGAACATTAAAAGTGAAAATGGTGGGTACTCGGGTGATTATATAGAAAAGAGAATCTTGGGTCACAGGTGGAGCAGTCAACATGACGATTTGTATAAGTTTGTCTTCTTACCTTGATTCTGCTGGTATTTGCTCCTTGCCTTTCTGATAGCCTGATAGTGCAGAGCTTAGCTCACTGGCTGTGAGTATTCAGCCGACACTCTCAGCCAATGAGCTGGCCCTGCAGGGCTTAGATCAGGAGAGTTAACAAAAACTCACAACTGGAGCTTCCGACTCTCACATCTGGCAGGGTCCAGCATCCATCTGATCCCAGGTTAGAAGTCAAACCATAAGCAAACAATGGTATTGTTAATTTTTCTTCATCTTATATTCGTTTGGCACATTGAACTATGTGTTAATACTTTTAGCACTTCTAGAATAAGTACCGGGACCTCTCACGTTAGAAATGAGTGTTCTTCATACATCCACTCATTGCCGCCATGCATTTAGAAATACAATCCTTACTTAAAAAGTGTTTTATAATTTATAGCCTCACACCTTCAATATTTTTAACACCAGCCTGCTCCCACACAATTGCCATCTAACTTTGGAAACATTTGTTTTAACATGTTGGAAATATTGTAATGTAAAAGCCAAAATGTTATTGTTGCCACACAGAGGCATCCATACAAAAAAAAAAAAAAAACTTGAAAACCACTACACTAGACTAGAGTATTGATCGAAGCCAGCGGGTGTAGATGTGTCTTCACAGAAACCACCTAAACAGTATACTGGTTTGCACTACTCTGTCAATACTATCTAACGTCAGAATTTTTAAATATTTGTTATATACCCATATACTTTTAAACCATTGATGTACCACAGATTATTTGTTTGTTTTTTTCCTACAGTCTGCAGAGACCAACATCTGAGGTATTAGAAAGAAAATCTTTTCCTATGGCAGTACAGGCAGTGTCAACAGATGAATTAGCTGCCTTTGCAGACTCCTATAAACAAAGATCTCGGAGGTCCGAAAGCCGGGGCCCAAGTGCAGCACCTCGGTTTGAGAGGTCGGAGTTAAGAGGAAGATCTATGTACCAGGACAGCTCTCCTGATGACTACTATGGGAAACGAAGTCATGGAAGAGAACTATTTTCAGACAATGAAAGAGGCTGGTCATTTAGCCCATCTAGGATACGCGCTCCAGAGGACAAACATCTGCCCAAACGGATATCCAGAATGGGGCAGAGTTATGATGACGCTTATCTTAGCAGTATTCTTGAAAGGAAATCAAGGGGTCTTGAGGAAACTAGTATAACCCCATCCAAACTGAGCTTGCGGCAAAATTCAGGTCGCAGCTATGGTCGATCTCCAACATTCAAGACTGGAGAAGGAAAAGACCACAAAGTAGAGGAAGAAGACTCACTTCCTCCCTACAGTGAACGAGAGCTTGCAAGGGCTCTCCCATTTCGTTCAAGGGAACATTCCTATCTCAACGCCTCAGACAAGAGGAAGAAAAAGGAGCAGCCCAGTAAAACAGTGAGAAAAGCCT
Source organism: Pelobates cultripes (assembly GCA_933207985.1). Classification (NCBI taxonomy): domain Eukaryota; kingdom Metazoa; phylum Chordata; class Amphibia; order Anura; family Pelobatidae; genus Pelobates; species Pelobates cultripes. Next base: position 75,762,320 of record OW240916.1, on the reverse strand, counting down.
TCTTTTTTTACATGAATGGGTCACAGGCCAAATGGGGTTGGAGGGCGTTGTCAAAGATATAAGAGTGGGAGTATGCGTGTGTGAGGACGTTTATTATACAAAATATTGTGCCATTTTAAAATGTCTGTGGATCATTAACATGATACAAGTTGAAAAAAATGCATGCTGTGTAAAAACAGCTCTTGTACCTTTAATATTGTCGGAGCACATTTCAAAAGGGGACGTGTGATTGTCCTCTTTTTGGTTATGTCAATAAAAAAAACCAACAACAAAAATGGGCTGTTCGAAAAATTCCATGCTTTTGACATTGGGTGTTAAACTATGTTTATTTTTTCTATACTGTACATTGGAAACTCCTCCAGTTGTAATTTGTCTTGTGCAGGCATGGTTGAAATTGGGACATTTGTTCAAGTCAAATTTCTTTGTAAACAAATAAACAAATGCAATATGGGATTCTGGGTGGTTCCAACTCTTTTAGGTAATTTTGTTGTTATTTGATTATCATTCTGGAACTCAGAATGATTTGATTTGTGGTAGAAACATGATCTGAACGTTATCTGCTCTGCTGTAGCTGGTTCCAAAATGTAACTGTACTAGACAATGATACCTATAAATTGAAATGATCAAATATCTCCCCTAATCTATAGAAGTTAGAATCTCATCCTACAGGTAATAAAACTGGTTGTTTCATTGCTGCTTGTAATAACTACCAAATTTACTTTAAGTTGAAACTGTCAGTGTGGCAGCTACTTAATGTCAACAGTAAATGTTGTAAACATAAAACGAAATATATTAAAAATTATAGCTGCTTTATGTTTCTTGTCAATGCTGTAGTTATAATTGTTTTCTATATATTTTACATGTGGTTTTACACAAACATTGAGGGAAACATCCACTGAGGAAGACACAAAAAAGTCAGTATTTCAGTATATCACCATATTGATACAGATATAGAAAGTTCCATCCTGTCATTGTTCCATCTGTGTTTTTACCTCACGAGTCATACATTATGGACATCTATCCATTAAGTCTAAGAACAGCCCTGATAAAAGATAGAATGTCCATGTTCTGTGTCAGCTTCTCTGTGAATTCCATCAGCTAGTGCATAGTCTGTGTATTCCCCATTGTACCATTCCCTGTGCAAAGCCTGAATGCATTGTGTAAGCAAAGGGTTCCAAGACCTTTTAATTTAGGACTGGACTTTCAACTGGGATTGTTCACTTGTCTTACCCCCAAGACTGGTAGTTTTATCATTTTGTTTTTTCCATTTCGTCATGTTCATTTCTTACTGTTTATTATTTTTCACAGGGTGATTTCCCAAACAGGATGTCCCTCGTTGTCTGACATCGTTAAAGACCTAAGGAAGACTCTGATTGGAGGAGGCACTGAGGCAGTCCTGGTCACGAAAGACAGAGCAAAGAGCCACTGTGCTCCAAGGATCCCCTTCTTGGCGTAGAAGATCTTAAACTAGCCTGTTTCCCCCGCAGGACAGGAGACCATGTGCTTGGGTCATAATTTGAAAGCAGTGGTCTCCTGCAGGGTATCCTATTATTTATGGACCTCAAACATAAGTCTGGAGGCATAGTGGAGGCACCACAATTTCCAGCGTCCACTATTTCAGACTGTGTAAGGAGTAGCCTTAGTATCTTAGTAACTTACTCCTCCTAATAAATTATTTGGTAAGGGTGACATTTGCCTCCATTCTCCAAAATTCCTTATGTCTCACACACAAACAGTGTTATCTTTGTACCATTAAACCTCTTTGTGCCTCCCATTGACGCTGTCCACCATAAGGACAAGTGATGTCTTGGTATATCTTCTGTTTACATTGATAAGGTGCTATCTACGTACCTCTCATGTTTTTCTAATCAGAAATAATATTTTTTTTCTTTTTTTTTCCATTTCCAGCTTTTTCTTATTTTGCTTTGTTCTCTCCATGTGCATTTTCTTTAAAATTATTTAAAAGGCATTTGTTGTTTCCCCCATTATCTTTATAGTTGTAGTTAAATAGAGTTTTATAAATAAGCTTTTTGTTTTGGTTTTCAGAACTGTGATTGGCTCCGCCATAAGTTATAGAGTGTGGAACAGACTTCAAGGCGTATGAATATCTGTACACTAAATGTAATGTGTAGGGGTGGGTGGGTTTTCTTTGCTTCGTTGGTTTTTGGTTTAATTTCTTTTTAAAATTTTCAATTAGTTAAAATGCTTTTTTGTGACTTATGGTAAAATTTCTTTAACTTTTTTTTATATAATAGTTATCACTTTGGAATGTACGTCATTATCTTCTTTAATAGTGAATTTCAAAACGATGGCAGATGATGGCCCACAATATTCTTTTATAACAACAAAAGTGGCTTGCTACCTAACTTCGAAACAGATGGCGGTCTTGTGACTTTCTTAGCAGTTGAGACTGTAAATAACAATACAGACCTGACTCAGATATCCCATTTCCCACAAGTATTTTGTGTGTATGAAATCACAATTCATGAATTCATGACATACATTCCATACATTTCAATTGAACACGATATAACATATGATATGCAGTTTTGACACCTGCCATTAATTGATTTGTTTCGGCTAGATTAGACGTCCATTTCTGTCTGCTTCAACGAGCATGGTTACCCTAACTTTACCTTAAATCAAGAGAAGAAGTGGTGAAGAGTTTATTAATACTCAATGTCATTCGTAGAATTTCCCATACAACAGGCAGTTAATTCACAAGCTAGTCTAATGATTACCAAAACACAGCAACGTTACTATACATCTAGTAATGATCATTCCTTATACATTTCACGACATGACAAACCATACCTATTGGCATGCAGTAAAATGTGTTTGCGATGTTAAGTCGTCTAGTGAGGCTGTCTTTTTATTTTTCATGTTTTAAAAAAAATATAAGATTATATGGCATAATTGTGGCCAGCACAGGAGCACATGAAATCAGCATTTTCTGATATATATATTTTTAGGGGAAAAGGGACTTGTAGAAAAATCCAAGCTCTGAGAATGTGATCTGACCTCTTTTTAAATTATCTTTTATTTGAAGAAGAAAAAAAAAAGCACCCCTTTTATGTGAGAAGCTAAATTCCTTCACTAGTGGCTGAATCACATCGATTGTTTTTTTTATTTTGGGAAAACTTACTTTGCATTATTTAAGGAGTTATGTGCAAGTTAAATTGAATCAATTGGAGTATGTTCTAACTTAGCTGCACAAGCCGAGAGATTTACATTTTTTTTACGAAAAGTCATTTCTTTACCATAACTTGATTGAATGTGGCTTTTGTTAAGGCTGGAAATGTCTATGGTAACATAGGTGGCCATCACAGTTCAATTTTCTGTTAGAACGGATTCTCATTCCAACCACTGGTTCCAAAGATGGATAGTAAGGCTATATTAGAGTCAGATTATTTTTATATTCTTCTACGGTGCCGTCGTTGTATTCCACATTGCAAAATCTGAAATACATACACAGGGACCAATTAAAATATTAATCAGGGGTAAGTACGTCTAAAAAAATGAATTTATATTTAATATCTTTCAGTTTGTAAAAGGGCTGGCATTCGTAAATAAATCATATATATATAATTGGCATTTACAAAGCGCCATCTTATTCTGCAGCGCTTTACAATATTATAGGGAGGACATTTTACAATAAATGAGACAATTACAAAATGTTACAGGAACAATAGGTTAATGACATATATATATATATATATATATATATATATAATAATTTCCTAAAAAAATACATATATATTTTGTATGAATTTAATTTTTGCAGTGTCCTCTGAAAAAGTACTGTGAACAGTGTATGCAGCTGAGTATTATTTCTTGTATAAAAAAAATGAAGTTAAACTTGTTGTTTATATTATAATATGGTTGTATTTTTTCTTTACATGAAGCTTCTAATAGTTGATGTTATAAAATGTTGTGCAGAATATCTGGGCTGCCCTGTGTTATTTATCTGTCGACAAAAACATTGTTTGTGATTTCTGACGGGGGGGCTAGGCTGCTCCACACTGCAGGAATGTTACTCCCTCCAAAGGCTTCATCATTACACGATGGCCCCTCTAAGCACAAGCGAACAAAGACTGGTGATGGAGGAATGACAGTGTATGCACGGGGCAAATGCCAATGGGCAACATTAAGGTGTACTTCTAGGGGAAATATTATTTTGTTTATTTATTTTGCAGTGCTGTACAATGAATGGAGGATGTACAATATACACAGACATATACACAGACAAAACACAAAAGGTAGAGAGGGCCCTATCCGTAAACTGATATCTAGCCATTGAAGCTCTTTTATACAAAGTGCTTAGCTAGATTGCCCATGAGCTTACAATCTAAAGATGCACCCAGTCCTTTGGTAAGCTTATTCATACAATCAAATCCCTGCGTCTCCCCCATGTTTGACTTAAAGGTGGGTGTCTATGATTGTTTTCTTGCAATACAGGGTCTGTTGCACAATTGTTAAACTGCAAAAGAATACACATCCGAAAGTAAAAGAAGTGGATTCTATACAGAAATAGCTATGAAAATGCAACTTAAATAATTAAACGTGTGCAAGTAACTTCCAATAAAAATTGAGGTTGAAATGTGTGTTACACTTACAGAACTAATGATAACATTAAACAATGGCTGGAGAAGTGAACTGTCAGGTCAACAAGGAGAATTCAGTTATGTTCTCTACAAAGTATACATGCGCATCTGAGAATTCCGACAAAAAAAAATGTGTAATCCGGGGAAGCTCTGCAAGAATTGGTTCTTTATAATGAATATTTTATAACACAACAAATCTTTAATTAAATAAAAAAAGCAAAGCATATTTAGAAACATTAATATATACATGAAAACATTTCTGAAGTCATGTTTTATTTGCTCCTGGATTTTTGTCTTTCCACTGGGTGCGGGAATTGTCTTAAGATTACACTTGTCTGTGCTTTTTATTGTAGAATATTGTATTTCTTGGTCTGCTACAGCTTAAAATCAAAAATGTGAGTTTCAAATTCTTCTGTCTATCTATGCAATTCATAATACTTGCACTCTTCATTTATTAAGCTACATGAATCAGAGGAATGATTAACATTCAACATTTACATATTCACACATACAGTTGCAAGAAAAAGTATGTGAACCCTTTGGAATGATATGGATTTCTGCACAAATTGGTCATAAAATGTGATCTGATCATCATCTAAGTCACAACAATAGACAATCACAGTCTGCTTAAACTAATAACACACAAAGAATGAAATGTTGCCATGTTTTTATTGAACACACCATGTAAACATTCACAGTGCAGATGGAAAAGGTATGTGAACCCCTAGACTAATGACATCTCCAAGAGCTAATTGGAGTGAGATGGCAGCCAACTGGAGTCCAATCAATGAGATGAGATTGGAGGTGTTGGTTACAGCTGCCCTGCCCTATAAAAACACACACCAGTTCTGGGTTTGCTTTTCACAAGAAGCATTGCCTGATGTGAATGATGCCTCGCACAAAAGAGCTCTCACAAGACCTATGATTAAGAATTGTTGACTTGCATAAAGCTGGAAAGGGTTATAAAAGTATCTCCAAAAGCCTTGCTGTTCATCAGTCCACAGTAAGACAAATTGTCTATAAGTGGAGAAAGTTCAGCACTGCTGCTACTCTCCCTAGGAGTGGCCGTCCTGTAAAGATGACTGCAAGAGCACAGCGCAGACTGCTTAATGAGGTGAAGAAGAATCCTAGAGTGTCAGCTAAAGACTTACAAAAGTCACTGGCAAATGCTAACATCCCTATTAGCGAATCTGCAATACGTAAAACACTAAACAAGAATGGATTTCATGGGAGGATACCACAGAGGAAGCCACTGCTGTCCAAACAAAACATTGCTGCACGTTTAGAGTTTGCACAAGAGCACCTGGATGTTCCACAGCAGTACTTTTTTTAAATTTTTTTATTATTCTTTATTTTTTCCAAAACAGGACATCTTATACATTACGTACATAACCATTGGCAGACATTCACAGAATACATACAAAATGCTTCGATTTTCGAACTTCGAAATACAACAGTATCCACTAGACCGCAGAACTTTAAACACCCACAATCTTCGTGAACATGTCTAGCGGTTATGTACATAGTTGCCAATTTGTGGTCGCTTCCCCTTCTTTACATGAATCTTAAGTCATCCCGCTTGGTGTTTTTTATTGTTAAGATTTAATAAAAAGAATAGAAGAAAATATATAACCATCGTGCTCTAAGAGCCGCCAGGGGCATATGTGAGTGTTTGCGTTTGCTTCTCCAGCTACGTCATTTGCCCCTGGAAATTCCTGTGTGTAAGATCTTTTTAATGGAAAGAACGTAGAGAATTGTTCCAGGATCAGAACTATGCAAAGGAAAGGAAAGGACAGTTCCCTCGAAGGTCCAAGGGGAGAAAAGGATACAGGTATGCTTGAAAGTGGAAAAGGGGAAAGAGAAAAAAAAGGGGGGGGGGAGAGAAGGGGGAGAACCCCAGGGAGACCGACCGGTAAGAAGCACACAACAAAGAGTGTCACCTTATTGCAACCATTTATCCTACCCGACTCATAGTTGCCCATTCTCAAGGGGAGGTGAGTCTGGAAGAGGCGGTCTCTAACTCATCTTTGTGTTGCCCTGAGTGGTACTATTTCAGGTATGTATGCTTGGTCCTGCCCACAGTCTCAATCACTAACTGTACTATTGATCCAAGGGTGTTCCACAGCAGTACTGGCAAAATATTCTGTGGACAGATGAAACCAAAGTTGAGTTGTTTGGAATCACAGTCTGCTTAAACTAATAACACACAGAGAATGAAATGTTGCCATGTTTTTAATGAACACACCATGTAAACATTCACTGTGCAGGTGGAAAAAGTATGTGAACCCCTAGACTAATGACATCTCCAAGAGCTAATTGGAGTGAGATGTCAGCCAACTGCAGTCCAATCAATGAGATGAGATTGGAGGTGTTGGTTACAGCTGCCCTGCCCTATAAAAAACACACACCAGTTCTGGATTTGCTTTTCACAAGAAGCATTGCCTGATGTGAATGATGCCTCGCACAAAAGAGCTCTCAGAAGACCTATGATTAAGAATTGTTGACTTGCATGAAGCTGGAAAGGGTTATAAAGGTATCTCCAAAAGCCTTGCTGTTCATCAGTCCACGGTAAGACAAATTGTCTATAAATGGAGAAAGTTCAGCACTGCTGCTACTCTCCCTAGGAGTGGCCGTCCTGTAAAGATGACTGCAAGAGCACAGCGCAGATTGCTCAGTGAGGTGAAGAAGAATCCTAGAGTTTCAGCTAAAGACTTACAAAAGTCACTGGCAAATGCTAACATCCCTGTTAGCGAATCTACAATACGTAAAACACTAAACAAGAATGGATTTCATGGGAGGATACCACAGAGGAAGCCACTGCTGTCCAAACAAAACATTGCTGCACGTTTAGAGTTTGCACAAGAGCACCTGCATGTTCCACAGCAGTACTGGCAAAATATTCTGTGGACAGATGAAACCAAAGTTTAGTTGTTTGGAAGAAACACACAACACTATGTGTGGTGAAAAAAAGGCACAGCACACCAACATCAAAACCTCATCCCAACTGTGAAGTATGGTGGTGGGGGCATCATGGTTTGGGGCTGCTTTGCTGCGTCAGGGCCTGGACGGATTGCTATCATCGAAGGAAAAATGAATTCCCAAGTTTATCAAGACATTTTGCAGGAGAATTTAAGGCCATCTGTCTACCAGCTGAAGCTCAACAGAAGATAGGTGTTGCAACAGGACAATGACCCAAAGCATAGAAGTAAATCATCAACAGAATGGCTTAAACAGAAGAAAATACACCTTCTGAAGTGGCCCAGTCAGAGTCCTGACCTCAACCCGATTGAGATGCTGTGGCATGACCTCAAGAAAGCGATTCACACCAGACATCCCAAGAATATTGCTGAACTGAAACAGTTCTGTAAAGAGGAATGGTCAAGAATTACTCCTGACCGTTGTGCACGTCTGATCTGCAACTACAGGAAACGTTTGGTTGAAATTATTGCTGCCAAAGGAGGTTCAACCAGTTATTAAATCCAAGGGTTCACATACTTTTTCCACCTGCACTGTGAATGTTTACATGGTGTGTTCAATAAAAACATGGCAAGTACGTTTTCAAACAGACATAATCATTGCTCCTTAAAGGGGAACTATCACTTCTCAGGTTGTTTAAATATTTAACATAAAAATATATATGTTTGTGAGATATGAAATATAAAATTAAATCTAGAAAACCACACTGCTGTATTTACCTCTATCCTGGAACTTTAAACCACCATGTTGCCTCCATGATACAAAGTTTCATAGTTACATAGCTGAAAAGAGACTTGCGTCCATCAAGTTCAGCCTTAGTCACATCTGTTTTTGCTATTGATCAAAAAGAAGGCAAAAAAACTGTTGCTTCCAATTTTGCAACAAACTAGGAAAAATTCTTTCTTGACCCCAGAATGGCAGTCAGATATCTCCTTAGATCAATAAACTATTACCCCACTAATTAGAAATTATATCCCTGTATATTATGTTTTTGGAAGTATTTATCCAGTTGTTGTTTAAACATCTGTATAGTATCTGATAAAACTACCTCTTCGGGCAGAGAATTCCACATCCTTATTATTCTGATTGTAAAAAACCCTTTCTCATGAGTAACTCTCTTTTCGTCTAAATGTGTGACCTTTTGTCCTATATATAGTCCTGTTTGTGAATAGATTTCCAGGCAATAGTTTGTATTGCTTCACATGAAAATTCATCTATGTACACAAGTATTTAATTAGTCGGAAAAAAATGAATTTTTTCAGGACAGTCATTGAACAAAAAACAAAATTCTGCAGTATTTGATTATTTTTTGTCTTTTTCTATAGACTCTGTTACCATTTTAGGCAGGACCACCTATATTCTTCATAAATAGTACAGAGTAGGGTAGGACATATCACATGCATATTTCACTAAGCTTTGATCTATGATGTGCTCAGGATTCTGGTCTTATGAATTTTTTATCATGTAAAAAACATTTGTGATTTTTTTCTGATTATTTTTATATTCTTCTACGGTGCCGTCGTTGTATTTTCCTGATCAAGTCTTTCTGATGAATTATTGATGAATAATTATTGTTTTTTGATCTATGTATATGATGTACAGAATATGAACTCAATTTGTACGGTAATAGTGTACATAATATGAATTTAGGTTTTTCCGACTAATGAAATATTTGTGTACATAGAGGAATGTGATGCACTAATTGACTACCTTTATTTTTTGTTTACACTATCCATTAAATACCTTTTTAATTTTTTGATCAACAATTTGGAGTGCGGTATCATTCCATTTTTTGTATATTTTCATGTTGGGGTTAATATAGGTGGGTAACCCTGATACCAGCACCTACCGTATTTATCGGCGTATAACACGCACCGGCGTATAACACGCACCTCATTTTAAGAAGGAAATTTCAGGGAAAAAAAACTTAAAGGACCACTATAGTGCCAGGAAAACATACTCGTTTTCCTGGCACTATAGTACCCTGAGGGTGCCCCCACCCTCAGGGACCCCCTCCCGCCGGGCTCTGGAGAGAGGAAGGGGTTAAACACTTACCTTTCTCCAGCGCCGGGCGGGGAGCTGTACTCCTCCTCTCCTCCTTGCTCGCGACGTCATCGGCTGAATGCACACGCGCATTCAGCCGGTCGCATAGGAAAGCATTTGCAATGCTTTCCTATGGACGCTTGCGTGCTCTCACTGTGATTTTCACAGTGAGAAGCACGCAAGCGCCTCTAGCGGCTGTCAATGAGACAGCCACTAGAGGCTCTGGAGGCTGGATTAACCCTCTCTCTGAAACTGCTATGTTTATAAAAAAAAGGGTTAATCCTAGAGGGATTATAAAGTGGTCTGGGTGCCTAGAGTGGTCTTAAATTTCAAATAAAGAACTTATTTTCCCCTTCCCCCTCTTACCCCTTCTTACTCCCCCTCCCC
>OW240916.1:75600825-75752210 GCA_933207985.1 Pelobates cultripes | reverse complement strand
CCATATAGAGACAGCCCCCCATATACTGCGCAGACCCCCCCACAATAAGGCACTGACCCCCCCAATGAGGCACAGACCCCCCAATACTGGACAGCCCCCCCCCCCCAATAAGGCACAGACCCCCCTGATGGCTGAGAGTGTTGGGAGCAAGGCTTACCTGATGGATGTCTGGATGCAGTGGATCAGACACCGCGCATGCGCACTCAGGGGTAGGAGATTTCTTAGCAGAAGATATGGCCATCAGATTTCTATACCCCCTCAGTGCGCATGCGCGGTGTCCGTGGCTTTCCTGGCTGGGTAGGCGCGTGCGCAGTGTGGGGCAGGGAGATCGGATGAATGTTCGGCTGAATCGATCTCCCTGCCCGCTGGTGCGCACGCGCGCTGTATCCCGCTGTCTGTGCCCGACGGGAGTACTTAGACGCGCGTGCGCACTGGCCCCTACCTCCCCCGCCTCTTGTCTCCAGGCGCAGGCGCAGTGTTGTGTTCGCGCATGCGCATTAGGCGGCCTCCTCTCCTCTCACTGCCTGTAAATTTTACCTACCTGCTCTTCTGCGCATGCGCGGCGCTGCGCTCCTCCTCCTCCAGCTGTTCAATGAAATTACCGGTGCGGCCGCGTCACTTCCGGTGCGGCCGCGTCACTTCCGGTATACCAATCTGACAAGGTATACTTATCTGACGGAACACCTGCTGGGACTTCTCCTCCTCCTGCAGCCCGGCGCAGATAATGCGGCCGATCAGCGGCGGGATCCGGACAGGGGATCAGGTACCCGGGCAGCGGGAGGGTGTGTGTGGCTGGCTGTGCATGGCATAGGGTGTATGAGCCATCTCCATCCATCTATACTCTGCTTCCCTTACTGTGCACAGTGACACTTTCTGCCATAGCGCAAACACATGGGGTAACGCAGTACAGGGGGAGGGGGTAGCCTGTCACAGATTACTGTAACGTTTCTGTTACAAGCTATAAACACAATGTATCCGTCTAGAATTCCATGTGCTTTTTAACCCTTTGAATGGAAGTTCTTTTTTCAGAATGTTGTGATCCATTGGCCTTTTCATATAGGGAATATATATTCATATATAAAAAAAAAAAAAACTGTTCTATATATTTTTTTAAAATCAGAATACTACAAGGTGATGGATAGGACAGGTTACTGACGTATAGAATCCCTAGAAGGGAAACCCTTTCACCAGAGGGGCACTGTCATTAAATAAAGTTACATAGTTTAGCATAGCAGCCTGTAAAAAAAGATACAAGTGCATAATGCCCACCTCATCTATGTTTTTGGTTTTTGAAAAGAAAATTGAAAAACTTTGTCACAACCTATGAAAGTTTTGCACAAAGCCATAGCTTACAGACAGGGTTACTTAGTGTGAATTTCAACTGACAGAACAAAATAGGTGAATCAGAAAAATGATCAAATTCGGCTTTGTTTTCATTCTCACTTCTTTAACCCCTTAATGACCAAATTTCGGGAATAAAAGGGAATCATGACATGTCACACATGTCATGTGTCCTTAAGGGGTTAAAAGCTGTTTGTGGTGCACATTTTTTTTACAATAGCGAATAATATTTATTTAATTTAATTTACACCTTGTAAGAGCACACCATACAAATTTGACTGTACAGTACCAAGGAGGGAATTATCCATCCCAACTTTTCCTGTATAGTGTTTGTCAGCTGATGCTCAATCACATATTCTCAAACCAAGTGCATCCTGGGGCATCTCCCGGAAAACTGATGTGCTGCGGAGTTAAGTGGTACTTGTCTCCACAGTACTCCTTTTCTGAGGGGTAAGACCAGATGGAACTGTCAAGGAACTGTTACTTTTACAGTTGTAGTTACTCTTTAATATCTAAAGAAATTAATAAGTGTGTATTACTGTGATATGTAAGGCGTTATTGGAAATGTTTGTATATTTGTGAAATGTATTGGTATATAGGTTGTAATGAGTAAATCTATAACTGCACTCGTTAAATATAAATCATTAAAACTCATGTCAAGTGATGGTGCAGACTGCTCCAGTCTCCCTTGTTTTTACATTTTTACATTTTTTTGTAAAAAAAAAAAAAAAATTGCAACTGTATATCGGTACAGTTGCATAGATATATCCTATATTTGTGTGTAATGCTCATGTTTGTGCAGAGTTGTGTTTGTGTGTAGTGTTGACGTTTGAATGCAGGGGTGAGTTTTCGTGTAATGTTGATGTTGGCATACAGGCGTGTATTCACAAATATCTATACATTGCCACACACAGATGCCTATAGAGAAGCAAGCGCACACAAAGTAACATATACTGGCACAAACACAAAAACACTACTTTTCTCTCTTGAGTCCAATTCTTTCTTCTGTGGTCTTAAGGTGTGCATGTCAACTCCCGATGGGCTCCAAACTCTATAGTGCTTGGATTACAGAGTATATTCCTAATGTTACAGTGCTCTGTTGGTTGTTTAGGTCTCCACCTGCAGGGAGCAAAAGACGTATTTTACTTAACTTTTTTCAAGTGCAGCGTCAGTGCCTCTGGAAAAACTCTGCCTCCTTGGCTGAAGTAATTGAAATTGAAGATCTCAGCCAATCCTATGCTTTCCCATAGGAAAGCATTGGTAGGATAGTGTGCACCAATCAGGCGGTCTCTCTGAAACCATCTGATAGAAATAGCAATGTTTTACTCTGCTGTTTCATCGGAAGCGCCTTTATTGGTTGTTTGAGTGACAGCCACTAAAAGCTTTTAAACCCTGCAACGAAAACATTGCCGTTCTGCATGTTTTACCCAAACCACTTAATTTAGATCTGAGTGCCTATAGTATCCCCTTAAGCAGTGGGAACTACCAGTGGTTTGAACATGACCAGGAAGGGTCTCATGGTGCCTTTGCCCTATAGCTCTCAATAGGTGTTGGTGGGCTCCTTGACTCACTCATGCCATTGCATTCGCTGCACCTCTGCTAGTTTCACACTTACCATGGTCCCATTATAGGAATGTTGGGACTGGCTAAGTCACTTGGAGGCTTGGTGAGAGCTCACTGCAGAATTTGCAAAATATATACATTTGCAAAAAAAGCACAGATCAGTATCTTTTTTTTTTTAATTATTATTTTTCAAAGTTCAATCATCACTAAAGTTCACCGTACTGGTTATGGTACCAGAAGTCACTGAGCTCCATCTCATTATAAGCTGTCAAAACATTTAGCAACAGTTTGACACATACTTTCCACTGTCATGTACCCACAGTCCTTCCAGTCTGCAGTCCACACTTCTGCATTTGCTATATCAATTTCATGCTGATCCTATCCGTTGCTTACTAATTTCCAAAGATGGTATGCCAAAGCAGAACTTCATATTTTCACATTAGCATAACTTCACTGACTGAAAGGACTGTAGACACCGGAGAGAGACAGTTCACTGTCAAACTCTCCTTGGTACAATGTCAAATGACTCTTTTCACTATAACGTCTAAATACAGACATGTTGTAGTGGTTATAGTAACTAAAATGGTATCTGTCTTCCCAGGTACATCTTATTCTCTTTTCCTTAAAGAGCAGTACATTCTATCTATACATGGCGCTGACAGGTTTGCTAGCAAATGTGTAGATTGGTAGGATAACCAATTTAAAAATCATTTTTTCTCCCACCTGTCAATCAATCTGCTCTTCACACTTAGCAACTACAAAGCATGCACCGTGGTTGCTATGGTAACTCCCTAGCTAACCCTGCTAACTGTAAAGAACATTAAAATACAATTGTTAAAGGAACACTATAGTCACCTAAATTACTTTAGCTAAATAAAGGAGTTTTAGTATATAGATAATTCCCCTGCAATTTCACTGCTCAATTCACTGTCATTTAGGAGTTAAATCACTTTGTTTCTGTTTATGCAGCCCTAGCCACACCTCCCCTGGCTATGATTGACAGAGCCTGCATGAAATAAAACTGGTTTCACTTTCAAACAGATGTAATTTACCTTAAATAATTGTATCTCAATCTCTAAATTGAACTTTAATCACATACAGGAGGCTCTTGCAGGGTCTAGAAAGCTATTAATAAAGCAGGGGATAAGAAAATCTTAAAGCGGCACTGTCATGCCGAACTTACCTTTCCTCAATCTCTTCCTCTTCTCCCCCTCTCTCAGGATCTGTTATTCTTTTCTTCCTGTCTTCTTTAGTTTTCTTCAAAATCATAAGACAAAGTAGGGACTCTTTGCCTTATGGAGGATTCCTCCGCTTGACCAGCTCTGACCAGCGGAGGAGCAAAGTGTGCTTCATTTCCGCTGGTCAGAGCAATTTTCCCATGATTCTTACCTTCCCTCTGTGTTCCCACAATGCTTCCTGTCATTTTGGCTAAAACTCCAGAATTGCGTTCTAACTGAATGAGAACAGTATGTTCGTTTCTTTTAGAACGCAATTCGGCACTTTATTCGGATCGGAATTTCATTCTAATGAATGAAACTCCGATCCTATTCTTGCTGTGGCTGCATCTTGCAGCCGCTTAGTAGATAACTCCCTAATTCCCACGGTATCAGGGAGCTATCTACTAAAAGGCTGAAAGACCTAAATTGGTCTTTCAGCCAACTTTACTAATACTGAGTAAAAATTACTTAGTATTAGTAAATTAAATGCCCCTACTCGCTATACCGCGAGTAGGGGCATGTGTAGTAAGCAGTGAGCAGCTTATAGCTGCTCACTGTAAAAAAAAACAAAAAACTAATAACCCCCATGCCCGTGGGGGCCCTAAATAAAGATGGGGGGGAACCTGGCCCCCACCCCTGAGCGGTGGGTGGGGGCCCTAAATAAAGATATGGGGGGGAACTTCTGTCCCCCCCCTGGCCCCCACCCCTGCGCGGTGGGTGGGGGCCCTAATAAAACAATAAGGGGGGGGGACCTACTGTCCTCCCCCCTGGCCCCCACCCCTGCGCGGTGGGTGGGGCCCTAATAAAACAATAAGGGGGGGGACCTACTGTCCTCCCCCCCTGGCCCCCACCCCTGAGCGGTGGGTGGGGGCCCTAATAAAACAATAAGGGGGGGGGCCTACTGTCCTCCCCCCCCGGCCCCCACCCCTGAGCGGTGGGTGGGGGCCCTAAATGAAACACCCCCCCCCCAATCAAGGTGACTAGGGGTCCCAAGCCCCTAGTCACCCCCCTCCACCACCCCAAAAAAAACTATCCCCTACCTACCCCCCTCACCCTAAAAATAGTGAGGGGGGAATAAAATAACTAACCTGTAAAAAAAAATTAAACTTACCATTTGACGTCTTCTTTTTTCTTAAATCTTCTTTCTTCAGCCCCCAAAAAGGCCAAATAAAAATCCATCATACCCGTCGCACTTTAAAAAAAAAAAAACGAGCGCAAAAAAAAATTAATCCATGTTCACCCTTCCAGGGCTACTGCGCCCCGCAGGGCGGGTCAAGGCTTATAAAGCCTTGCCCCGCCCTGCAATTAGGCTTAGAACACTTTGATTGGTTGGTTTAAGCCAATCAGAGTGCTCTGAGTCATTTTACACAGCGTGGGAAAGTTCTTTTGAATTTTCCCACGCTGTGTAAAATGACTCACAACACTCTGATTGGGTGGCTTTCAAGCCACCCAATCAGAGTGCTCTGTGTCATTTTACACAGCGTGGGAAAGTTCTTTTGAATTTTCTGTGTAAAATGACACAGAGCACTCTGATTGGGTGGCTTTTCTTTTGAAACCACCAATCAGAGTGTTCTAAGCCTAATTGCAGGGCGGGGCTCAGTACGCGGCGTGCCCTCGAAGGGCGAACATGGATTATTATTTTTTTGCGCTCGTTTTTTTTTTTTTAAAGTGTGACGGGTATGATGGATTTTTATTTGGCCTTTTTGGGGGCTGAAGAAAGAAGATTTTAGAAAAAAGAAGACGTCAAATGGTAAGTTTAATTTTTTTTTACAGGTTAGTTATTTTATTCCCCCTCACTATTTTTAGGGTGAGGGGGGTAGGTAGGAGATAGTTTTTTTTTGGGTGGGGGGGTGACTAGGGGCTTGGGACCCCTAGTCACCTTGATTGGGGGGGGGTGTTTCATTTAGGGCCCCCACCCACCGCTCAGGGGTGGAGGACAGTAGGTCCCCCCCTTATTGTTTTATTAGGGCCCCACCCACCGCGCAGGGGTGGGGGTCAGGGGGGGAGGACAGTAGGTCCCCCCCCTTATTGTTTTATTAGGGCCCCCACCCACCGCTCAGGGGTGAGGCCGGGGGGGAGGACAGTAGGTCCCCCCCCTTATTGTTTTATTAGGGCCCCCACCCACCGCGCAGGGGACAGTAGGTCCCCCCCATCTTTATTTAGGGCCCACTGCTCACTGCTTACTACACATGCCCCTACTCGCGATATAGCGAGTAGGGGCATATTATTTACTAATACTAAGTAATCATTACTTAGTATTAGTAAATGTGGCTGAAAGACCAATTTAGGTCTTTCAGCCTTTTAGTAGATAGCTCCCTGATACTGTGGGAATTAGGGAGTTATCTACTAAGCGGCTGCAAGATGCAGCCGCGGCAATGAATAGGATCAGAGTTTCATTCATTAGAATGAAATTCCGATACGAATAAAGTGCCGAATTGCGTTCTAAAAGAAACGAACATACATTTCTCATTCAGTTAGAACGCAATTCGGCAGTTTCGTCTAAAATGACAGGAAGCATCGTGGGAACACAGAGGGAAGGTAAGGATCATGGGAAAATTGCTCTGACCAGCAGAAATGAAGCACACTTTGCTCTTCCGCTGGTCAGAACTGGTCGAGCGGAGGAATCCTCCATAAGGCAAAGAGTCCCTACTTATGATTTTAAAGAAAACTAAAGAAGACAGGAAGAAAAGAATAACAGATCCCGAGAGAGGGGGAGAAGAGGAAGAGATTGAGGAAAGGTAAGTTCGGCATGACAGTGCCGCTTTAATACACTGTCCCCATGCCCCCGAATTTAATACACTGCCCCCCCACAATTTAATACACTGCCCCCCACAATTTAAAAAAGTGCCCTCCCCTTCCCTCCTCCAAATTTAATACGCTGCCCTTCCCTCCTCCCAATTTAATACACTTCCCCCCTACTCCCAATATAATACATTGCCCCTCCCCCACAATTAATACTGCCTTCCCCACTATTTAATATACTGTACTAGAGGAGCTGTCCACCAGTTCCAGCCCGGCCTGCACAATCTCTTCTCTGCTCAAACAGGTACTGCGAGCAAGAGGGTAGGAGCAGTGAGTGGCTGGCCTGGTCTGCATATAGCCAGCCACTCTGAGCACTAAAGCGCCGCCGCAACGCAGCTGCTGGGTATGACATCATACGCTGTTCATATCCGGCGGCCGGCGTAGACAAATACTTTATGCTCTTGTGGCCGTGGCTTGTCGCAAAATGGCCCATGGGAGCACAGCCTGATCGCAGCACACCATGGCCCCCTGGGCAGGCGGCCTACCGGGATATCTCCCAGGATCCCAGTCCGGCCCTGGGTTGTTCTTGTTACATGATTCATATCAGTGGCCCACTCTTTCACCCTGTCCATTGACGTCCTGCTTCACTGATGCTGCTGCTAGTGGTTATGGATTTGCTTAAAGGGACACTCCAGTCACCCAGACCACTTCTGCCAATTTGAGTGGTCTGGGTGCCAACTCCCACTACCCTTAACCCTGCAAGTGTAATTATTGCAGTTTTTTATAAACTGCAATAATTACCTTGCAGGGTTAACTCCTCCTCTAGTGGCTGTCTATTAGATAGCCACTAGAGAGCACTTCTGTGTCTCTAGTGTGAGGACCTCCAGCGTCACTCAGTTCCCCATAGGAAAGCATTGAAAAGCATTTTCAATGCTTTCCTATGGAGAGCTCTAATGCGCATGCGCATTAGGTCTAACCGGCCAGTGGGCGGGATTAGTCTCGCCCACCGGCCGACGTAATGCAGAGGAGGAGCGGCGGCGGAGGAAGAAGCAGCGATGTGGGACATGTCACTGCCTCTGGTAAGTGACTGAAGGGGTTTTCACCCCTTCAGCAACTGGGGATTGGGAGGTGGGAGGGAGAGGGGACCTGTAGTGCCAGGAAAACTGATTGTTTTCCTGGCACTGGAATTTCCCTTTAAAAGATGAAAGCGAGAGATTAGCATAGGGTATGTGCTCTATTATAGATGCATCCTATAAGTATCCCCCAGCACCACCTCCATCATATACATGACACTTAGGACATATGCCTGTTTTAGTGTTTTTGTTGATAAGATTCTGTAAATAGGCCCAATGGACTCTTAATCTGGCCCTGTCTACAAGTACCCTATCAGTGGTGCTAGAAGCACTTACAGCTTTTCTTACATATCTGGTATTGTGGCGGGTAGGCCCAGTTTAAAAAATAATCAGCCAATGTTTGCACAACCATTTATAATTATTAAATCAATTACCTTTCCATACAGTGAATTATAAAAAAACAGACAAAGCAATGCAGCAAGCTTTCTTGCGCAGAGGAAGAAGGGATGTGATCCAAATGGAGAACAGTAGCAGTCCCAGGTCTGCTTTGTGTACATTATAACATTTTGAGTGAGATTGAAAGTTCTGTAAAAAGCACATATACCCACACATAGCATTTCCTGATCTGTGGACATGGAAAGTCAGCACTTTTTGAATTGCAGCTGATAAACTGCATTGAGGAGTTAATATTTAGAAACTTTGAATCTGTCATATGCATTTAATGTCAGAATATTACCATGCATTTGATAGAAATGTGATCATGGCCAAAGCTTCCTTTATTGCATAGACTTCAAAGGATTGTGAGAGCCTGTGTTGATTCCCTTTTATCAAACCTAGGAGACATAGGTTTGATAAAAGATGCCATGAATTAAAACTTTATCTGCTTTATTGAGAGCATCTAATAAAGGAGTACCCTGGAATATGAAGGTTTGTGCTGGACTTGTCTCTGTTACTTTCATAGTTATTTACACTTTTGAAGGTTTTATCCTTTGCTCTGTCAATTGACCTTTAATCACACACTGAAGGTTCCTGCGGGCTCTAGAAGGCTATTATAAGAGCAGTAGATATGAAATCCTAAATTAAACAGAATGTGCGATAAAGGTAGTTTAACCAATACAGGTGAGGTGTACACAAAGTTATTTTACTTCTAATTGGTAAACAATTGTGCAGTTAGACTGAAGGGGCATGATCTATACACCAAAAACATAGCATTAAGCTAAAGTCACATTGTTTCATATACAGTTACATAGCTGAAAAGAGCAGGGCCGTCTTTAATATTGATTGGACCCTGGGCAAGCATCTGTTTGGGCCCCCTGGGCATGCAATCACTCCATCCACCCCAACCCAGAGGCGAAACTAATGTAGAGAGTGCCTTGGTGCAACAAAAAAAAATTCAGGCCTGCCCTGTAGTACAAGAGTAAAGAAAAGATAGATCCCCATCTGTCATACAACTCCTGCGATGCTATGCCAGCTGGGGATCTACCATCCTTGCAGGGTTGTATTTTTGAGCAGTGTTTGTGCAAATGAATGTCAGCATGTTATTGTATAGAGTGTAGGTGTGCATGTAGGAGTGTATTTGTATGTACTGTTACCATTGGAATGCAGTGGTGTACTTGTGTGTAGTGTTTGCATTTTAATGCAGGGATGTGTGATTGTTTGTAGTGTTGGCTTTTAAATGCAGGTGTACTTTTGTGTGTAGAGTTGGTGTTTGTATATAATTTTAGCGTTTTAATACAGGAATGTGTTTGCATGTAATGTTTGTATTTGCATGCAGGGGGGTGTTTGGATGTAGTGTTGTCTTTTAAATACATGTGTACATTTGTGTGTAGTATTAGTGTTTCAGCAAACTGGTGTGTTTGTAATGTTTGTGTTTGCAGGGGTCTGTTTGCATGTTGTGTGATTTCTATAACACATATACACATACACATTAACACGCAGATACACACATGCTCACACTGACACATGCTCACACCTTGACACATACTGGCACATACACACACACACACTCAGATACACACCCTTTGACACACAGATACAAGCACTTTGATATACACACACTGGCACATACACACACACACTGACACAGGTATATACACACACACTCAGATACACACATACATAAAGGTATAAATGCAGGGGTGTATATGTGTACAGTGCTAGAGATGGAATGTAGGAGTGTATTTGTGTTGGCATTAAAATGCTGGGATGTATGCATTACCACACACTCAGATGCACACTTACACACACACACAGGTGCACATACAGGTGTATGAGGTATACATACACACAGAAACACTGACACACAGACAAACACAGCCAGATACACACAAGGACATAAACACAGCCAGATACACACATATATATGTTACATTTACATATTTTAATCTCTGCCTTCTAGCAGCTCTTGGACAGCAACTCCCAGCAACCTTGGCCAATATAATGTCTCAACTCTGTTCTTACATACCCTGGTCCAGAATTTGGCAAAAGTGACATTTGAAAATGGTGTACAGCCTTTGATAACACTTGATGCAATATGTTAAAATAAATACTTTTTAAATTTATATTTAATAGGGAACTGTCAGGTTCTTCTAGGATTTTTAACATGTACTTATTCCCTGTGTGTTACATTACAAACACCAACACACTTAAATAAAAGTGATATCAGAAATTAGCAAAACAAAAAACAAAACATATTTAGCCACCCTCCTGTCTCCTTACATTTTGGGTACAGAAAGGTGGCTTCCCTGGTGTCCAGTGAGAGCTTGCTGGCCCAGGCTGATGGGAGTCTGCCATCAGCTTTCTCAGTCCCTCTCCCCAACAATGCTTGCATCCTCCTCCATGTGGTGTGTGCCTCCTCCCCAGCGGCACTGAGGAGGAAGTGATCAGTTCTTACTGGGAGGAAGCAATCTGACCTCACTGCCTCCCAGCATGCCCAGGAAACAAAGAGACTCACAGGGCAGTATGTGAGGGGGCTAGCTGTGAGTATGTAGTCAGCCACCCCCCATATAACAGGGGCCCGGGCCGGTCCAGAGCAGTATTAAAGGGCTGTGGCCCCTGATTACCTCAGGTGCCGCAGGGGGCCCATTGGGCAGCTGCCTTAGGGCCCCCAGGAGTAACTGGGCCCGGGGCAGCTGCCCCTTTTGCCCCTCCTTAAAGACGGCCCTGGAAAAGAGACATACACCCATCAAGTGCAGCCTTTGTTTTTGCTGTTGGTCCAAAAGAAGGCAAAAAACCCAGTTTGAAGCGCTGCCAATTTTGCAGCAAACTAGGAACAATTTCTTTTTGGACCACAGAACGGCAATCAGATCCTTGAATCAAGAAGCTGTTACCCCACTAATTAAAAATAATTTCCCTGAATATTATGTTTTTGCAAGTATTTATCCAATATCTGTTTAAACATCTGTATAGACTCTGATAAAACCACCCTTATCCTAAATCTCCTTTCTTCCAGTCTAAATGTGTGACCTTGTATCCGATGTATAAACCTGTTTATTTCTAGATTTCCTGACAATGGTCTGTATTTCCCCGAATATATCTGTATTATGCTATAATTTCCCCTAGGAGGTGCCGTTTTTCCAAACTAAAGAGATTTACATTTGTTAACCTTTCTTCGTAACTAACATATGCCACTGCTTCTATTAATTTTGTAGCCTGCCTCTGCACTTTTTCTAGTGCCATAATATCCTTCTTTAAAACAGGTGCCCAAAATTGCACAGCATATTTCAAGATGTGATCTTACCACTGATTTATAAAGAGGCAAAATTATATTTTCATCCCGAGAATGAATGTCCCTGTTTCTACATAACAATCCCATACTGGCCTTAACAACTGCCGATTGACATTGCACATTGTTGCCTAGTGTGTTGTCTATAACAATTCCCAAATCCTTCTCTTGTGTTGTTATGCCTAATTCACTACCATTTTGGGTTGCTTGTGCATGCTTGTGCTTATGCATTCTGTTTTGGTACTTATAGTGTAACTTTACGCATGCTCAGCACATTTCATTAGAATGTGCACCAAGGGGATTTTTTTTGTATAAATAGTATTTATTGATTAATAAATCATAAAGGACATTGATTTTAACCACTCTAAAGCTTAATGACTTTTTAAAAATTAAATTACAAGGTCCATTTTAATTAAATGAAAACTCTAACATTAGAAATATAAATGTGTATTTGTAACATTTGAGTTTCCTCCTGCATATTTAGATTTGCCCCCCCCCCCTCGTTCCCCCATTTAAAGGGACACTATAGTCACTGGAATAACTACAGCTTATTGAATTTGTTCTGGTGAGCAGAATCATTACCTCCAGGCTTTTTGCTGTAAACACTGTCTTTTCAGAGAAAGCCAAGTGATAACTTCACTGGCCACTCCTTAGATGGCTGTTAGAGATCCTTCCTGGGTCATGGCTGCCTAAAATGCATCCAAACATTCAGTATCTCCTCCCTCTGAACGCAGACACTGAGATTTCCTCATAGAGATTCATTGATTCAATTCATCTCTATGAGGAGATGCTATTCTGGAACGGCTGCAAAGGCTAGGAATGTGTTTTTCAGGAGCACATGGCGCTCATTGCCCAGATAGTTTACTCAGTCACAACTCACATGAAAGAAAATCTAGCGATGTTTATTCGTCGTATGATCTGTAGAATGTGCAGTTACAACAGGTAAAAGAATGATTCTTCCATACAGGTTAGAAGAGATACAAGTCACAAATGAAAGTACAGCATAGAAAACACTAGAACAGGAGAGGGGGAGGGGAGTACCTGAAGCAGCATTCAAACTATGGAGTGGCACAAGAGACAAACTTAAGATGAACATTAAAGAAACAGTACATTATAATAAAACAATATCATGTAACATGACACTCCCCGCCTGAAATCTTTACATTTCAAAGCCTATATATATATATATATAAAGATAAGTCCAAATGTCTAAAAGTCCAACTTGAACCTGTAAGTGAAGAAAACATTGGAAAATAATACTGGTGTGTAAACCATAAATACGAGAAACCAGAAGGTATGCAGTAAATGAACAATAAAACATGAAGTCCAATAACAGAAAAAGGCCTGTAGTCTACAGTTTATAGCCGTGGAGTTTCAACAGTGGCAAGTTAACAGTTATAGTAGCGTTCTCCCCGCCATAGCACCGTACTCTTGCATAAGTCACTCACTTGGGAGAAGAAGTACCAATTCTTAGGTAACATCAGTGGAAATTGAGTAGGAGTTTTCACAAAGAAATCTTGGAGGCGACAGTCACAAGCAGCCATGGAGGGCTGCTGAGGGTATAGCTCTTGTCCCATAATCAGCAGGATTAAAGTCAGTGGGAATATAATGCCATTGCTTTGGCAGAGAGAACCTTCTGATACGTTCAACTCGATTACTGACGTACACGTAAAATTGTTTGGTAGTAAATGTATCCAAGCACTATCTTACTGTCTGTGTAAAATGTGAAGGAATCGATTTTAATGTCCATTTCACGCTTTATGACTTCAGCTATTTCCACGGCTAGCACGGCTGCACAAAGTTCAAGTCTGGGTATGGTATGTGCAGGTTTTGGTGTTAGCTTTGCCTTGCCTAGAACAAAATTGCGATGAATGTCTCCATTGATCCCTGAGGCCACTGCAGCTATAGTTTCAACTGATGCGTCTGATAAAATATGGATTTCCCTCTGGTTAGCGGCTGAAATGGAGACTGGGGCGTAGCAACGTTGAATTTGGAGCTGTTCTAGTGGCTTCAGAGAACCTCTCCATTTCTCCCATCTTTGTTATTTCTCCATAGGTAACAGAGTGTCCCAATCTATGTTATCAGTAGTAAGCTGTCTTAAAAGCATCTTACCTTGGGTGGTGACTGGGGCTATAAATCCCAGTGGGTCATAGATGCTATTCACCATGGAAAAGACTCCTCTCTTGGTAAAATGTTTGTCACAGGTTGACACTTGAAAGGTGAATGTGTCTTCTTTGATGTTCCACAGCAGACCTAGACTTCTCTGCAAAGGGGCGTGTCTGATCCAAGGTCAAGGTCTTTCAGTGAAGGTGCGGGTTCAGCATGACCTCTATCAAAGATATTCTCGATAAAGCCTACAAAATGTCTTTCCATCTCTGGTTTCCTGCTTAAAGTACGCTTTAAGGAGGAGAATCTTTTAATGGCTTGATGTAGATTGTTCGGTAGCTTCTCTCTCGGGAGGCGAAAGGGTAGGGGTGCTACCCAACTATTGGAATCTTCCTGAAAGAACTCGTTGTCCATTACTTTAAGGAATTCTTTGTCTTCTACTGAAGGAGCTAACATGTTGTCTTCACTGCTTGTATTGAAAACTGTAGAGCCAAACCTGTCATCGTATGTGCGGGAAAGGTTTGTGTTGCCATGTTGCAACTTGCAGCTTGTTATCTTCTCCTTTACCCAGTAGTAATGTGGGCATGGCTCAAAGTGAGTATTACGACCATTCGGCAATACATTTGTCTTGAATGAAGAAATGTTAGTAGGCCTTTTAATTTTGCCTATACAGACATTACCTATGGTGACCCAGCCCAAGTCCAGGTACTGGGCAAATGGAGCATCTGGGGGTCCGCTGACTTGCCTGTGCACCTTGTGGACCCTTAGAATATCTCTTCCCAGCAGAAGAAGGATTTTAGCATCTTTGTCAAGTGGTGGGATTTCACTTGCTATTGACTTTAGGTGAGGGTGGTAGAAGGCAACTTCTGGTGTAGGTATTTCTTCTTTGCTGGCTGGTATCTGGTTGCACTCTACAAGTCTAGGTATGGGTAATTGTAAGTTATCTCCTAGAGAGGACACAATAAATCCATGGGCCCTTCTTCCAAAGACCTCTGTAGTGCCGCTACAAGTACCTAAGGTGTAAGGGTGAACCTATCCTCTTATGCAAAATAGATCAAACAGTTCGCATCGGGCAAGTGATTGATTGCTTTGATCTAAGATAGCATACACCTTTAAAGTCTTTTCTGGTTGATCCTTGTGGTGGACATTCACTAGGCATATTTTAGCGCAAGATTTGTCACAGTGGTCTTCCCCACAGACTTCAGTGCATGAGGAAAATATCACGGTGGAATTAGGCACCTGATCTGTACTCTTCCCATCGTGATTTGGCCTGGGAGAAAGGTTTGCAGGTAGTGAAGGATTGGACTCAAGTGGATGGAGAACTTGCACGTGGTCCTCGGAACCGCACTCTATGCACTTGATAGGGATTTTACATTCCTTGGCAAAGTAAGGTGGAAGCACAGCATCTATAACATACCCCAAAGGTCTTTTGGAGTTCCTTTTGTTCTTGTAGGGGCTTCTTCCTAAAGCCGATACATTTTTTGAGGGGATGTGGCTTCTTGTGGATAGGACATGATCGGTTTGGGTTTTCGATCTTGCCGATCTTGAGCTACGGTGGGAGCAGGAATAATGTCTGTCTTCTTAACAGACACGGTTCCTGTAGCTGATATGTAGGTTGTCACCTTTCAGTGAGGAAGTACTGAACTTGCCAAATGCAAAACTAGGATCGTTCTTGGTGTCAGCAATGTTCCTGACAAATTCGCAGAAGTAGGAGAAAGGGGGAAATGAAACCTTGTTTTCCCGTTTGTATTTTGACCCAATTTGGATCCACTTTTCTCGCAGGCCATACGGAAGCTTGTAAATGTTAACTCCTCGAGCAGTGTCCAGGTAACTGAGGCCAGGTAGTTTAGGGTTGGTTTTGGAAAGCTGGACTTCGAGAAGAAGGTCACTGAGTCTCTGGAACTCTTTATTGTCCTTACCGTATATCATTGGGAAATTTTCCAATCGTTTGAGCAATGCATTCTCTATGGTTTCAGGACTACCATAACTCTGTTCTAGATGTTCCCATGCAGCGGTGAGACCTGCAGTTGGATTGTCGATGTAGACTG
Organism: Pelobates cultripes; assembly: GCA_933207985.1. NCBI lineage: Eukaryota > Metazoa > Chordata > Amphibia > Anura > Pelobatidae > Pelobates > Pelobates cultripes. The sequence goes on along the minus strand of OW240916.1, from coordinate 75,736,396 downwards.
ACCTGAGGCTCTTGACACGTTCTGTAGATTGTGGGCCAAGCCACCTGATCAGCAGATCTGGCTCCTCAGCAGCAGTAATACCAAGATCACCTATAGTAGTTTTGAAAGCAGCTTTCCAGCTTCTGTAATTTTCAGAATGGTCATCGAAGCTTACTAGGCCTGACTTGGTGAGCTCTCGTCAAAGTATATACTTTACGAACTCTGCTGTATCAGTTGTCTCTGACTTTACGTAGGAGGCCGCTGGTTGAATGTTGCGGGTTGCTTTGTTTATGGTATTGTTGTAAAAAGATGTGGGAAGATATGGTGCAGCAAGGGCGTTCAGCTGAGTTGTTGGGTTAAAGTCTGGAACGGTACTATTAGCAGGAGGTTGGTGACTTGCTTGCAGATTGGTGTGCCATTCTGTGACATGTGCAGAATCGGCCTGACAGTCGGGCGATGCACTGGGGTGGTTTTGCATGTAGCAAGTTGCTGGAACAGCTTTTGCCTGGTGGTGTGGTGAAGTCCTTGCGTTGTCATGAAGAATGGAGGCAATTGAGTGTTCACTGCTGTGGTTTAGGACGTAGTTCTTAGTGCGTTCGAATGGATCTTTGTTATCTGCCTTGATGCTGACCCTTTCACTAGCATTTTCATCTGCACCGAGAGCTTGTTCCAAAATCTTTCGTTTCGCTGCAGCTGCCTCATAGTTGCTCTGTTCCTTTAAAGCTTCAATTGCTGCCCTTTGACATGCTGTCTGAGCCTCCATTGCTTCCCTTTGACGTGGTGCCTCAGCTTCCATTGCTGTTGCTTTGGATTGCATTGCTGCAGCTTCAGCCTCCATGTCTGCTCTCTTTTTAGCAAATGCAGCCTGTACTTTGCTAGCCTCTGCTTCGGCACGGGCATTTATAAGCTGTTCACTAAGCGTTGAGTGCCTTGAACTTCGGGATCTAGAGGAACTTTTAGAATGTCTGGTGGATACGGATCTGTGAGATACAGTGTCCTGTGCCTGCGTTAATTTTGCTTCTGCCTTTGCTTTAGCTAGCAGCATAAAGCTTTATCTTTCCACGTTAAGAAGCTGGACATTGTTAAGTTGATCTAATGATTCCTCAGTGTTAATGTTTTGCAGAATAGTTTAATATTTATTGCTTGTAGTCTGGTACAGTTCATTTGAAGCAGAGAGATGCTTTATGGCGCCCTCTAGTTGCAGTACCTTATGGCTGGGACATGAAATCACATCAACGTGGGTGAGGATTTTATCCCAAATCTGCTTCAAACTGGTTGATAGTTCAGTTCTCATGGATTCATAGTTCTCTTTAACCTTCCAAGTGGGTTTCACAGAGCGTTTAGCCAATGCACTGGGCTCTGGGTCCTCATCCTGGCTTTCTCCACGTGGTGCATGCTGTGGTGTTTCATCACATACTGAGCCTTTTCCACTCATGATGGCCTGAAGTACACAGGCTTGGCTGTAGCAGTGAAGTGTGTCTGTATACTGTGTGGGGCTGTAACAAGCTGTGCTGGGGTTGTATGCAGACATCCTACAATACACACAGTTACACTTCACTATGATCTGTCCTGTGACACAGCAATCTCTGTACAAGCTGCTGGATACGTTCTTTTACTATTCTGGAACGGCTGCAAAGGCTATGAATGTGTTTTTCAGGAGCACATGGCGCTCATTGCCCTGATGAGATTATCCATACCAAATCACCTTCCCAGATAGTTTACTCAGTCACAACTCACATGAAAGAAGATCTGGCGATGTTTATTCGTCGTATGATCTGTAGAATGTGCAGTTACAAAAGGTAAAAGAACGATTCTTCCATACAGGTTAGGAGAGATACAAGTCACATATGAAAGTACAGCACAGAAAACACTAGAACAGGATAGGGTGAGGGGAGTACCTGAAGCAGCATGCAAACTATGAAGTGGCACAAGAGACAAACTTAAAGGACCACTATAGTGCCAGGAAAACATACTCGTTTTCCTGGCAATATAGTGCCCTGAGGGTGCCCCCACCCTCAGGGTCCCCCTCCCGCACGGCTCTGGAAAGGGGAAAGGGGTAAAAACGTACCTTTTTCCAGTGCTGGGCGGAGAGCTCTCCTCCTCCGATCCTCCTTTTCTCCTCCCCGTCGGCTGAATGCGCATGCGCGGCAAGAGCTGCATGCGCATTCAGCCGGTCACATAGGAAAGCATTCATGATGCTTTCCTATGGATGCTGGCGTGCTCTCACTGTGAAAATCACAGTGAGAAGCACGCAAGCGCCTCTCGCGGCTGTCAATGAGACAGCCGCTAGATGAAATAGGGGAAGGCTTAACCCATTCATAAACATAGCAGTTTTTCTGAAACTGCTATGTTTATGAAAAAATGGGTTAACCCTAGCTGGACCAGGCACCCAGACCACTTCATTAATCTGAAGTGGTCTGGGTGCCTAGAGTGGTCCTTTAAGATGAACATTAAAGAAACAGTACATTATAATAAAACAATATCATGTAACATGACAGATGCTGATTGGCCAGGGCTGTCTTTGAATCATGCTGGCTCTGCCCTGATCTGCCTCCTTGTCAGTCTCAGCCAATCCTATGGGTAAGCATTGCGATTGGATCAGGCTACCACTTCTGATGATGTCAGCAGACTGCTTGTTTTTTTTTTTTTGAGGCAAACAGCATGCAGATCTACAGTTTCTGGTTTGAATACAGTAAGATTTTACTATATTTATGGAGGCATGAGGGGCCCAGGGGGGCTAGATGGTGGATTTAACACTATAGGGTCAGGAATACATGTTTGTGTTCCTGATCCTATAGTGATCATTTAACTAAAAATTATATAGTTTTTTATTGCTCTCCATTTATTTATGTGGGGCTTGTTTTTAAAATTGTTGTTAAATATCAGTCTATGAGTAATTTTAATGTATATTAGTGAAACTGGACCTTGCGCACATATATTTATCCGGTGAATGGCCTTAGTGTAAAAATTCAGTTGATATCTGATGTACATGTTCAAAAACACGTATTCTAGATTAATTGAACTTTGATCTGTGTGATGACTTTGTGGGTCCTAGTTGTTGCTTAAAGCGGGTCTGTCACTTTATAGGTGTTAATTCCTTTTTTGTCTCTCTATTTATCCTTGGTTTTATTTTATTTGTTTACACAACATAAAGTAGGGGCTAGTAATAGAAAAGAGGAGTGAGATGGCGCTAAGTAACTATAGGCAGCAACCTTAAAAGGGAATCCCTCAAACCCTTTAAAACAAGATACAATAAAAATAATAAAAGGCTGCGCACAAAAAATAAATAAAGTCCAATTAGAATAAAATAAAATAAAGAAAGTCCAATTGGTTTGTTCTTACTGGTGTCCTTGATTGGTAAGGTCTTCTATTTATTGTGGTGGTTTCACTTAATAAAAGATAAAAAGAGAAAAAAAGGGGACAACCAATGGTGTAGTATGTAAAATTCAAATCTAGAGATAAAAATAATGGTATAAAACTCACATTTACCAGAGCTAATGTCCAGCTCTGGAATGAAGCACGTACAGCGGTTTAATCCCCGCTTGTGGGATATAGGGCAGGTTCCTCTCCGTGAATGGTATCCAATTCTCGGGATAAAACAAACAGCCAATAGTGCTCGCTGTATGGCAGATAATGATAAAATGATAACAGAAATGTACTTACAAAGTGAGAGCAGACGCACTGCTCTTTGATGACAGCTTGGGTGGATTGATCCCCACCTACGGATTTCTTTGGGTACAGGAAACTTCAGGAATTTTTAAGGTTTTTTTTAAACCAGTTAAAAAAAAGGATTAAAATAACAATAAAAGGGCCAGGGTAAATAAGAAGAGTATGTGTCTATAGAAAAGATAATTGGCACAAACAAATGACCAATAATACTTTAATATATATAAAAACACAATATTCAAATATCCATAACGCGTTTCGTCACAAAAAGGACTTTTTCAAATGGAATAACATAGTTTACCTGGCACATAGATGTTATATAGGAACATAATTAGTTGAATTTTGGCGCCAAAACTTGGTTCAGCCAATTAAAATTAAAAACATGTATACAGCTTTAAATTTCAAAAATAACATAATAAGCATAAACTTTATAATAATGCAGCTTGATTGTAATACATTAGAATCAAAAACGAGGGTGGGAGCATATAGTTTTAGAGGGTTTAAAGCGGTCACGCTAGCCGAATACCATGTGACCATCCTTTCTACATTTAGATTGGAAAGCTAGCCCTCTCGTTTTGAATAAAAAAAACCTGCATTGACAATGGGCTGCAACAGGGTGGCGACATAGGTGGGAGAAAACAAGTTGTGATCGGCCGTCATTCGCGGCACATTCACAAACTACACTTCCCATAGATCATTGCGGCGGCACTTCCGAAATGTGGAAGTGCCGCCGGTCATGTGACCGCTTTAAACCCTCTAAAACTATATGCTCCCACCCTCGTTTTTGATTCTAATGTATTACAATCAAGCTGCATTATTATAAAGTTTATGCTTATTATGTTATTTTTGAAATTTAAAGCTGTATACATGTTTTTAATTTTAATTGGCTGAACCAAGTTTTGGCGCCAAAATTCAACTAATTATGTTCCTATATAACATCTATGTGCCAGGTAAACTATGTTATTCCATTTGAAAAAGTCCTTTTTGTGACGAAACGCGTTATGGATATTTGAATATTGTGTTTTTATATATATTAAAGTATTATTGGTCATTTGTTTGTGCCAATTATCTTTTTTTATAGACACATACTCTTCTCATTTACCCTGGCCCTTTTATTGTTATTTTAATCTTTTTTTTTAACTGGTTTTAAAAAAACCTTAAAAATTCCTGGAAGTTTCCTGTACCCAAAGAAATCCGTAGGTGGGGATCAATCCACCCAAGCTGTCATCAAAGAGCAGTGCGTCTGCTCTTACTTTGTAAGTACATTTCTTTTATTATTTTATCATTATTTGCCATACAGTGAGCACTATTGGCTGTTTGTTTTATCCCGAGAATTGGATACCATTCACGGAGAGGAACCTGCCCTATATCCCACAAGCGGGGATTAAACCGCTGTACGCGCTTCATTCCAGAGCTGGACATTAGCTCTGGTAAATGTGAGTTTTATACCATTATTTTTATCTCTAGATTTGAATTTTACATACTACACCATTGGTTGTCCCCTTTTTTTCTCTTTTTATCTTTTATTAAGTGAAACCACCACAATAAATAGAAGACCTTACCAATCAAGGACACCAGTAAGAACAAACCAATTGGACTTTCTTTATTTTATTTTATTCTAATTGGAATTTATTTATTTTATGTGCGCAGCCTTTTATTATTTTTATAAAGTAGGGGCTACTTTTTCTTATGGGGATTGTAATCTTTTTGGCATGGGCAAAGCTTAAAGGACAGCTGCTACCTCAAAAAGATTTTTTAATACAGTAATCCTTTCTTCAAGTTTTGAAAGGAATATATATGTTTTTTTTAAATGTAGTATATGCAAAAAATGAGAAACACTCGTCCATACCTTTTGCATATGACAGGATCCTTCAGCCATATACATGCACCTTGGGTTGGACAGTGTTTGAAAACCAACAGTTAGTCTCTATGGTCTTTCTTGCTTCACTCCCTACACAGAAACAGGGAAGACCATAGAGACTGACTGTCTGTTTTCAAACTCGCTCTGACCCAAGGTGCATGTATATGGCTGAAGGATCATGTCATATACTAAAGATAGGGATATGGTTTTTTTTCTCACATTTTACATATACTTTGTTTAAAAAAAAAGCTATATTTCCTTTCAAAACGTGATAAAAGGATTATTATATTAAAAAAAAAATTTTAAGATGACAGTGTCCTCCATTTCAGTTGCTAAGATAATTTACCTACAAGCCATCACTCAAAAGAAACCCACATAAGGGCAGAGGAGAACAAATTAAGGCTCCAGCCATTAAGATCAGGTTCATGGAAGAAAATAGTATGAGTAAAGGCCAGTGGCAATAGGGGGACTGTATTTATGAAAACATAAAGGGCATAAACAAAGTAAAACTGAAAGAAAGAAAGAAATCTGTTGAGGTTAATTTCTGTTAAGTGAATTGTTCATTTGAATGACACATGCACTTTACTTACATACAGATTTATAAATGTTTTAAACTCATGTCTCTGGCCTTGTGCTTTAATGTTAATGGTGTACAAATGTATTGACAAGAACATATCATGTATTTTTTCCTATAGGATATATGGTAAACCTGCACGTAAGTTGACTTTGTCTTTTCACACCTAGCTGAGGCATGTTTTAATTTTGGTAAAATTTTGCATCTAGCATGAAAACAAATTGTAAGCGGTGCTTAATCTTTCCCAGTATTCTTTATGGGAGTCTTGTCAACCAGGAATTATCAGTCATAATTTTCTAGTACAGAAACAGTGGTTACTCTGAAATGCTAGCAATACACATTTTCTCCTGTTAAAATCTACCTGGAACTTGGATCACCCACATCTGTACTTTATGCATTTGCCTTTACACTTTTCCTCTATATAAACATGAAGGACAGATGGAATGATATTGAAAACATCTACCTCTGGGCAGTGGTGTATTTTGGTTCTGTGCTGCCCTAGGCATGACTAAACATAGACACCCCCTATCTAAATTAGCACCACCCCTTCTCATCATGGCCGAACATCTTAAACAGACATTCCCTTTTAGACTCCACATTTTCCTCTTAGAGCCCCATCTCTTTCTCTCTGTACATTAAAAGTGTGCATATGAATCAATGAGTGAGTGTGTGAAAGAGCCAGTGTGTTTGTGTATGAGTCAGTGAGTGTGTAAGAGCCAATGCGTGTGTATCAGTGTGTATGTACGAGTCAGTGTGTCAGCGTGTGTAAGAGTCGGTATGTGTGTAAGAGTCAGTGTGTGTCAGTGTGGCAGCGTGTGTAAGAGTCAGTGTGTGCCTGCCTTCTGGCAGCCATTGTTCCCCATCCACCTTGTAACAACCAATAGTGTGTTAGGGTTATGTAGGGATTGATATTTGTTGTTACTGTAATATTGGGTTCAATGTTTAGTGCTAATGGGTGGGTGAGTTGCATTAGCGAAGATTAGAGGGTTAATTTTTAGTGTAGTGTAACTTCTTTGAGTAGTATAAGAATAAATAAAGAAACTTACTGTGAGAGCAGCAACGAGACTACCTGAGATAAGTATGGGTTACAATCCTGAGTGGCAGCTATTTTAATTGCCTTCATTAAAATGCCAGCAGGTGTGGCTATCAATAATATCGTACTATATTCAAGATTAATTACCCAGACTGCACAGCAGTAATAGGTGTATTATTCCAGATAATTATGGACAATATATAGTTTACTGTGCAATAGGTCAGTGTGAAGTTTAAGACGTGTACTCCCAGTCTCTGCAGGTCATTTCCAGAGAGCTAGTGCTGAATTTATTTATATGGAGATGGATGGTCTACTCTAAGGAGCACATAGACTGATGCTCATTTAAACAAGGCCATCCACACAAAGTATATTAAGAGAAACACAGAGGAAATAACTCCCTGACCCTAAGAGCTTACATTCTTTATAGCACATCTCCACTCTTGCACTAGTCTAACTTTACCCACATTACCCAGTTCAGCAGATGTCAGAATGAGAGGCAATAGCGAGATTGTACCTTGCACATGGTGATCGCTAGGCCAGGTGCACTCACATGGTGCACACAGAGCTGGAGCGTCAGTTAGCTGCAGTACAGCCAGTGTGGAATCTCATGAGATGGTAGAGAAGTCACATCTCTCTTTCTGAGTCGGAAGGGCTTGGTGGGGCGTGGGGCGTGGGGCATGGCAGTGCCTTGGAGCTGAGCTAGCCTGGGCCGCAGTCTGCCCACAAAAATCCGTGTGGGCGGGCTTCCTTTGGCAGCTAGATTTACTGGAGCATCTAAGTGCGTGTTTGGGGGCCGTTTTTTTGCCGCCCCCCTGGAATTGCCGCCCAAGGCAAATGCTCAGTTTTCCTTGTGGTAGATACAGAACTGCCACTGGGTCTCTTTTATTCCCTTTTAAGTAGCACTCTAATGAAACTTAGCTTGTTACCAAGTTAGTTGATACATCCCCAAAGAGAGGATACGTGTATTTTTTTCTGCATTTTTTTTGGTGGGGGGGGGGAGTGGGGTATGAAAAATAGCTTGCAAAAGCTGCAGAACTAATGTCTGCAGTCTTTGCAAACCATTGTCTGTGCTGGGAAAAACTCAAATCAAAGGCTCTTATTGAGAAGCTTTGAGGTGGCTCTGCGAAAGTGCAAATCTTTATAACTGATTGTGGTTTCCAATGCTTATTGAGAAGGGGGTAGAGCAAAGGAAGTCTAGCTTTGCGCTGAGAGACAGCCAGGAAGATGTTATAATCTTTCAATTATAAAAGTGTAGATTTCAATAGAAATATAAACTGTGACAAATATGACAGGCTACAGACATAAAAAACACTTCAGAAAGCTGAAGTGATTTATGCACGTTAAGTGTCCCTTTAATAAGGGTATATTTCTGTAAACAGTGAATTGTGGTGAATTGAAAACCAAATTGCAAAAATCAAGCTACAATAAACAGGATGTAGCTATATTTCATATTGCAATATTTTTTGCTTAATTACGTTCTTATTTGATCAATAACAATTTTATAAAATAATAGAAAAAGACAAGAAAGTCCTGAGGGTTAGGCCAAAACCCAATGAAGTTGCTAGAAGCCTTGCTTCGGCATGTATAACCTCGCTGGAAGATGCATAAAAGCAGCATAGGGTTAACTGATGCTGTAGAAATGTTGACGTTACATACGAGACCGAGGCTTCATCAAATGCTATTATGAGAAGAAGAACTGTATGACAGAGCAGTGAAAAATAAATAAATAAAACGGCATCACTATAGAATATATAGTTGAAAAATACTACTTACGTAGATATTTGTGGTAAGTGGTGTTACAAACCAAACCAAATATGGTGCTTACCTTTTAACATCAAAGGAGTAAAATGACTGCAGAGAAAAGGCAGGCCAATGAACACTACATATCATGAAACACTCCTCCCATTTAATGCAGAATGTTTATGAAAAATGTCTGCTGGAGGTTTGCAGCCGTTTAACTAAAGCATAGCTGCAGGAGTAAATGGTTAAAGCTTATCTAGGCAACCATAGGCAAACTAGCTCCTGTGGCCTGTAATTCCCATTATGCTCAGCCAGGCATACATTAGGTCTAAAAAGCTTAGGATTCTTTTACGTGTTGGAGATTTATGAGAGAACGCTGGGGGGATCTTGAAATAGTACAAAAAAAAAAAAAAAGCATTACCAGTTGTTTTTTTTTGTTATTTTTTTTTTTTTTACTGAAGTGCAAATTCAAAGAGAATTTAAAATTTAAGGCCAAAATAACCAGCTGAGAATAATTTTCTAAGTCATCTATGCTGTCAGTTTAACTATTCTGCTTCAAATTCACTTTTTTTTAGTAAACAACCTAAAGTAATACCTATAATAACTCAAAAAGACAAAAAGCAGAATTGCAACATCTACTGATCGATGAGAGGAGCACCAGGGCATATGCTGTCCCGAGCTATCAATATAACGGACCAGAAAGGTCTCTTAATTCCTTTCAATCCTTATTTTTTCCCTCCATTTGTTGCTTGTGTGTACACCCTAAACTGTGTGATGTAATATACAATGTGCATAGCCCAACAACATCACTGGGACACTGAAGGGTTGCATGATGACAGAGCAGAGATGCAAAACTCATCACTGGTGCTGCCCAAAGTGGTATGAGTCCAGCAACACAACTGACATGTCAGCCTGGCTTGAATGCACGCATTGCTTCCTGACAATCAAGCAGAATTATCCACCAAGGGATGACCATGCAGAGACTGCATCTAGCGCTATGCTTTCTAGGGAGAAAATATTGGTGTCCCCAAAACCTGCACCAGGGAACAAAGTTGTCACCGTGAGTTAGGACTCTAAGATATGGACTGTACCGCCATAATTTGGATAGTTGTGAGGACTGCAGTGTGTAAGTCTTAAAGAGCTCTACAGTAATGTGACGTCTCTATGAGTGTATTATAGAGCTTCACAGTAATCTGCAGTGCATACGAGTGTATTATACAGCTCTGCAGTAATGTGCCGTGCATATGAGTGTATTATAGAGCAGGAATGTGCAGTGTGTTTAAGTAATACAAAACTCCACAAAGTGGAGGGTGTTTGACTTTATCACAGAGCATAAACAGCACATTTATGTTTGCTGTTAGCTAATATAATCTAGTTGTGCCCCTCCCAAGATTAAGCTGGGTATATGACCCTGGATAGAAATGCAACATAAAAAAGGAGAAAGCAGTATAATAACTGGAATTCCTTTCCACTCCTGCAGTAACTAGTTAAAAACCTCTCACATTATTAAAACTTTAATCTTGTAAAAATGATCTAATCATCCCTTTTGGAGTTGTGAGGTAGAGCAGTGACATGCTTTTATAACCTGTGACATTGAAATAGTTGCAAATACATTTTGCAAATACATTAAACGATGCAGCTCTAGCCACACCTCCCCTGGCTGTGACTCATGAGAAAATGGTTTGACTTTCAAACCAATCTTACAGCACACTTCGTTTAGTTTAGAAGTTCTTATATCCTGCTCTGTTAATTGAACTTTAATCACACACAGGAAGTTGCCACATGCTCTACAAAGCAATCAACAAAGCAGGATATAATATCTTCTAAATTAAACACACTGTGCAATAATGGAAGCTAAAATAGTTCAGTTCTTTTTCAGGACGTGTGATAGGCTGTATGAGTTAGTCAGTGAAGGTGTAGCTAGGGCAGCATAAACAAGGTGATTTAACTCCTAAACTTCAGAAAATTGAGCAGTTATAGTGCAGGGACATGATTATTACAAGTTCAGTGCCGATTTGGAGGCAAAGTGTTATTGACCAGTTCACCAAATATTGACCAGGGAACAAATATGTTTCAGAACAATACCTAAAAGTATTTATCCCCCCTCACCACCACAGATGTCTCTGTCAGGGGACCCAAGAGCTGGCTGGTTACGAAATCAATCAAATAAGTGAGAGTATGTGTCTGTCAGTGAGTGTTTGTCAATGAATCTGCGTATATCAGTGTGTGTCTGCCAGTGAGTGTATCGCAGTGTGTATCTGAGATTGTGTCTGTCAGTGGGTGTGTCTGTCAGTGTCAAATCAGTGAGAGTGTGTGTCTGTGAGTGTGTGTCTGTCAGTGAATCTGTGTATATTCGTGTGTGTCTATCAGTGAGTGTATGTCAGTGTTTATCTGAGATCTTGTCTGTGTCTGTCAATGTCAAATCAGTGAGAGTGTGTGTCTGTGAGTGTGTGTCTGCCAGTGTAAGAGTGTTTGTTTGTGTAAGTGTGTGCCAATTCAGTAAGAGTGTGTGTTTGTCAGTGAGTGTGTCAGTGAATGTATATGTGTCTGTCAGTGAGTGTGTGTGGCTGTGTCTTTCAGTATGTGTCAAATCAGTGAGAGTGTGTGTCTGTCAGTGAGTGTGTGTGTGTCTGTTAGTGATTATGTGTGTTTCTGTCAGTGTGTGTCTGTCAGTGAATCTGTGTATGTCAGTGTGTGTCTGTCAGTGAGTGTATGTCAGTGTGTATCTGAGAATGTGTTTGTCAATGGGTGTTTCAGTGTGTATCTGTCAGTGAGAATGTGTGTGTCCATCAGTGAAAGTATGTCTTGGTTAAATAGTATGTGTGCCAATGACTGTTTGTCTGTCAGTGAATGTATGTCAGTGTATGTGTATTTGTTTGAACGTTTGTTTCTCAGTGTAAATGTGTGTTGGCTAAACAGTGTGTGTCAATGAGTGCATGTATGGGTCAGTGAGAGTGTGTGTCTGTCAGTGAGTGTGTGTGTGTCTGTTAGTGATTGTGTGTGTTTCTGTCAGTGTGTGTCTGTCAGTGAATCTGTGTATGTCAGTGTGTGTCTGTCAGTGAGTGTATGTCAGTGTGTATCTGAGAATGTGTTTGTCAATGGGTGTTTCAGTGTGTATCTGTCAGTGAGAATGTGTGTGTCCATCAGTGAAAATATGTGTTGGTTAAATAGTATGTGTGCCAATGACTGTTTGTCTGTCAGTGAATGTATGTCAGTGTATGTGTATTTGTTTGTCGGCTAAACAGTGTGTGTCAATGAGTGCATGTATGGGTCAGTGAGAGTGTCTGTGCTTAAAAGGATGAAAACGTTTAATTAAAAAAAACTTTTGCTCAATTTATGTGATTTGTAGTAATACGCCTATATGTGTGTATGAATTTTCATACCCATTATATGTACATGTGCATGTATTATTAATAAATGTGTATTATATTAAACTGTATATGAAACAGGTGTATATTAAAGAACATTAAATTCCATCTGTACAGTGTGCTAGCAGAAATGCCAGCAAATGTATAGATTTTATTTTAAAGCTATTTAAAAATATCTTACCCGTCTATGAAATCCTCAACATTAGACATGCATTCCAGTGATACAGATTGCCATAGATTGACTGACAGGCGTTCCTTTTGCTTCCTGTCATTATATTACTCCCCCAAGCAGCAGCTAGCTGAGCAAGTATGGGATGCACTGACGCCACTGTGCTGGCATTGAAGTTGGTATGTTAGCCTCAGCACAGGGGATTGCTATGCTTACAGAAGTGACCCCAAGCAGGGCCAACACTCACATACAGCCAAACCACATATACAATCACACACCAGCCAGCCACACACATACACACAATCACAGTCTGCCAACTTCACACAAATATATCACACTCAGCCAACCAACACAATCACACTCAGCCATGCCCCACACAGAATCACACTCAGCCAACACCTGCACAAGCATACACAGCCACCTCACACATCCCACTGCTTAGGGGGAGCAAGGAGGAGCGGTAAGGGGGGCCCTTTGATTCTTGCACCAGGGGCTTGTTATTCCTGGTTACGCCCCTGGTGTGCAGAATCCTGTAACTCATTTTAGACCCACTGACCTTCCTGAAAGTAAGGCACCATGGGAGTTGTAGTTAAATAACATGTAGGGATATAACTCTAGGTAATTCCTGTATTAAGGTTTGTTGGGATGGTCTACAAGGACATGGAGACGTTTCTCTCACTTATATCAAGATGACTGTAGTGTCAAATAACTTTCATAAACATTTGCTGGATAACAACTCCTATAATCTCCAGTCAGGTGGTTTTATAAGAATAATGTTATACCATACAGCAGCATCAGATGTCCTCTCCTGATAAACACAATGGAACAATGTTTTCCAATTGCAGTCCTTGAGCTCCTCCTAGCAGTGCAGCAAGGAGGATATCTCTTGCCAATGCTTACTGCACAACTATTCATACAATAATTAGATGTCTGAGAAGCCAAAACTTTAAATATTGTGATATATAAAAAGCAGCTTGCAACTACAGCAAACATGTCTACTACAATATTCACACATTTATTACAATACTAGATATCCTATCTATTCAAGGGAGTACAACATATTATGAACTGTGTATTGACAGGGCCGTAATGACGATGATCATGCCCGCAAACTGCAGCAATTCACCAGTGCTTTATTAAGGCTGCTCTAGACACAAAGACCAAGACGTCCCAGCATTTCAAGTGGCCAAAAGAAGAACACTCTTTGACGTAGGGGCATGAGCGCTGGTAAGTTCTAAAACCTCCTGGCGCTTAAGCCTATATTAAAATGCAATAACCCATCCATAAAGGTTGCATTCAAAGATGATTTTCAATGTCATCCTTTTGTAGCGTTACTTACCTAGTCCTCGGGCTGCACACACCGAACACCGGGGCAGATTGCATGGCCAGTGCAGTACATTCATATAAAGTTAACAATGTTGCTCACGGTCCGAGTGCATTTTTAAAGGGAAAATGAACGTCTAGGTGTATGTCCCTGTCTCCCTTAATCCTGTAATGTAAAAATTTCAGTTTTTGAGAGAAAACTACCATACAGCCACTAGAGGCACTTCCCAATGTTTACCGGGGTCTGGATTGTCTAAATGACACAGGATGTCTTCACACTCTGCATGAGCACATCAAGTATCAGTGAAATCCCCACTGAATCAATGCTTTCCTATGGTGAGGGCCTAATGCACATGCGGCGCACGTGGTGCATGCAAATTAGGTCTCCTATGCCGAATGATGTTAGAGGAGTTGGAGCCTTGAACCAGTACCAAGGAAGATCGGCACTGGAATCGGTTGAGTAAAGAAAGGGTTTTTAACTCTTTATTGGCCATGGGAGGAGGGGGCGTCTATCTCCCCGTCTCCTTACACCAACTTCGTTTCTTTATCTCCCTAAAGCCAAACTATAGAAATATGGATAGAAAAATGGAATGAAGCTTTGTTTGTGTTGCTATGATTACCTACTACCCAGTAAAAAATTATAAAAGCATTGGCACAGGTAAATATATTTTCTAATTCTATTTTCAGTTCACTAAATGTTTGTGTTTTCAGTGAATAAACCTGTATAGTGTAGATTTATCAAGGCAAAACGGTTGCTATTCTTGGTCAAATGCTATTTAAGATCCAGCAGTCACCATGAAAACCAATATAATTTTTCTGAACACTTTGCACGCAGAACAGCACCTATTTTGCCTTGATAAAACTTATCCATACAGATTTATTCACTAAGCACAAACATTTTGTGAATTGAATTAAGAACACGGCACAAAAAAAGTTGAAGAAACACTAACAATAGCTACAACAGGGGTGCCCAAAAGGTAGAGCTACATATGTTTTAAAACTACAGCTCTTATCATGCTTTGTCATTCTAAAGACATGAAAAGCATCATGGATGTTGTAGTTCTACAACGTCTGGGGATTTACCTTTTGGGCACCCTTGGAACACAAGCATGTATTCCTAACATCTAGGTGATTTCTTCCCTGGTTAGTTTCAGGGCGCCCTTAAAGGAACACTATAGTGTTAGAAATACAAACCATTATTCCTCATGCTATAGTGCCCCTGTCCATAGTTAGTGTCCCCTACTGCCATATAAAGAAATGTTTTTGCTCACATTTTTCTGCATCTCCTGTAATGTGGCCCATTAATTAAGTACAAGAAAGCCTCATTACTAACTTTCAGTACCCCAACGTGTCTAGATCCGTGGCTGAGAACATTATTGCTGATAATCTCTGCCAATCCAATGCTTCCTCATGGGGAATATGCACGATCAGCATTGCACCAATTAGCACCTCCTCATATATCCAGGAAGGGAATCTAATGATTGTCTAAGTTAAAGCCACTAGAGGTTGCCTTAAGGACACTGCCTTGCAGTGTTTACAATTATCAGCCTGCTGTGAAATGTTCTTTGCACCAGAAACACTACATTAAAAAGCCACTGTCCATTTGTAAAGACCCTGATGGTGAGTGGCCAGGGTGGCAGGCCAAGGTGAGTTTAACTTACCTGAATCTGTCACTAGCTGGCTGGTCTTCATCTGCTCCTCGCATGAGCAAGAGTACAGCATTATGGTCAGAGGCGTAACTAGAAACCACGGGGCCCCCGTGTGAAAATTGCCCTAGGGCCCACCCTATATGTCTTTGCCCATGTCTGCACATGCAGACAAACAGATACACATGCAGACACACATGCATACACACACAGACACACATTCAGGCACACATACATGTAGACATACATACATACAAACACATACATACACACAAATACACAAACACACACACTTACATAAATACATACACACAAACGCATACATACAGAGACCCATACATACACACACACATACAGAGACATACATACAGACACACATACACTAACACACACACACATGCAAAATGTTTAAGTCACCCTCCTGTTTCCTACCTTTTAGGTGCTGAAGGTTGACTTTCCCAGGGGTCCAGTGGCTCAGGCTGATGGAAGTCAGAGTTCCCACTCTGACTCCCTCCTCTCTTTCCTCCCGCGCGGCTTCCGGTGGTTGCTAGGAGGAGTCACTTCCTCCCAGAGTCTGACATCATCACAGGGGTCCCAGTTGTGCTGTTAAAGTGCTGCAGTGCTGACCGGGCCCCCTGGAAATTCATTTCCATTGGGTGGCCCTAACAACACCGCGGGGGCCGGGACCTCAAAACATGGCTGGCGGGCACCTTGGTCGCAGGGGTCCGCAGGGCGGCTGGGCCCCCTGGAGTGACGGGCCCAGTTACAGCTGCGACCACGGTAGTTCTGTCACTGAATGTGGTCCAAGGAAGATCCTGCTGGACCTCAGGATTCTCGTTAGATAGAGACACTTCTAGACAGTAGTAGCTCTACCCAGTGTCTAGGAGTTTCAGGCACAGGAAAAATACCTACATTGTCTCAGTTTATCTTTTGACTGGGTTAGATTAACAGTGAAATTCCAACACAGCCAGTATAAATATTTCATCAAATTTTTTTGAAATACTCATTTTGCGGGCAGGGGTGAGTGAGGGGTATTGACAATGCTGCTTTAAGCTGTAGTGGTTCTGGTGCTTAGATTGTCCCTTTCAACAACAGCTAAATTCACTAAATAAGCTCTCCACTGTGCTGTTGATTTTATAGCTAAATCCCTATACATACTACTGGAAAAATGCACATTTGTTATATTGCATTACACTGAAAACTTAAAGAACAAATATCAAACAGCAATCAAATTAAAAAAGGACAATGACACATAATATAAAATGTACAATTATAATTTCTACAAGTAAAATGCATGTGTCATTTAAAAGAACAATTCACATATCAGAAATTAACCTCAAAACATCCATAGATATGCATCTGGCATAACATAATATCAAAGTTTAATACATTGTATACACTGCCACTATCTCCTGCTAAGGCCAATCACAGGGTAAGTATGCATGCTCAGGGTGAGCCTTTTTTACTGGCAAGGTGCGGTTGCTATGGTGACAACTTACACAGCATGTGTTTGTGTGCTTTATCAGTGAGTGGCTAATCTGCAAGTGGTTGGTATCTTTGCAAGCAGACTTTATTGGCGGTCAAAAAATAGCGACAGGGTTGGAAACCTGACGTTAAATAGTAGCTTCTACTAGCTACCAGCTGTTGATGAAAGCGACCGCTTATGGTAGCTATTTACAGACAAGGTTGGAGATTAGTCCCTTAGTCGGGCTGCTTTCTAAATAGAATCCAAAATCGAAATCTTTTAAACGAAGGACAGAGGTTTATATTGATAATAGAATGCCCTACATGCAAACACATAGAATAGATTTTACAATCCCTAAATACATACGGTTACATGAATATAATAATAATAATATAATGTCAGTTATATATTGTCTATGAATCTACCAACAATATTTAAGAATCAGAGACACTAATACTGTTGGTGTTCGTGAAAACCAAAAAATACTTTTTATAGGCTTAGCAACCTTAAAGTATGTAAAGAATGTATGTTCTAGCTTACATTTATTTACATTTTTGCCAGATGAGTGATGTAGAATTAGTGTGCCAATATGATGGTAGTGACATCATTGCTTGTTGTCAGCCTAAGGTCTTGACAACATACCATCATCTGCAAAATACAGTACACTGTATTACAGTCTTATGTGGTGTGTGCCCACGAGAGCCTTATTAGAATATTCATTGATCCAATACATACAAAAGGTATCTGCATAAATAATGATGCATAAATTATAATGTGCTGGGGTTACAAAATTAAAGTCCACTTTTGGTAATAACAGTACATGGGCTAAAACAGATTCTGAGTCTAGGTTCAAAAAGATCAAACTAGCAGGGAGAAAATAGGAAAAATAAACAAATTGTGCATGAATATATTTAAAACATTGTACTTTGATTTTTTTTTAATTTTCACTTATTTTCAGACATTTAAGTCGATGTGCACTTGGGAAATAGTGACCATAACATGGTATAATTTGAGATGAACTCAACAAAACTAATTTATATGGGCTATACAAAAACATAATTTTAAAAAGGCTTAATTCAATAGGATAAGATCTTTTCAACTAGGAAATTTTTACTGGCAAAAGCTTAGAGGATAAATGGAAGGTCTTTAAACAAATTCTGCATGGGTATATTTCTCAACACACAACATTGTGAAACAAATATAAAAGAAGCAAATTAAAACCAACATGACTTAGTACAAGGGTCAGTCAAGTTATAAAAGATAAGAAAAGGGCATTCGAAAAATTTTAATCAGAAAGGTCAATTGCATTCTATAACAAATATAAGCTTGGGCTGAACTTAAAAAATGAAAAGCACATAACAATAAAGGGTAAGGCCAACCCCTAAAAGTTTGTTTATGCATGTTAATGCCAAAAGGGTTAAGAGTGAAAGCATTGATCCATTGGAAAGTGAGATGGGTGAGTTAATCAAGGACAAAATTCTAAATGAATAATCTTTCTTCAATCTGGAGGGAAGAAGAATCTATAACAAGCGATTTGTAGATTTGCTAATTGCTGTTACAAAAGCCTTAGAGAAAATGGGTGATTGGTTAACACAGAACAGGAAAGGACAACCCCAGATGTTGTGAACTACATCTCTCATAATGCTCTAACAGCCGTAATACTGACAAAGCATTATGTAAGATGCAGTCCAAAGTATATGGAGTGCCAAAGGTTGCCTATCCCTGACACAGGATAAAGTGCTTCAGAAATGAAATAAAGTTAATATAAACAAATCCCTAGGGCAAGATGGTATTCCCACACGTGTGCTTAGGGAGCTTAGTAAAAAGATGCCTCAGAGGGGATATTATAGCACTATACAAATATATACAGGGTCAATAAAACTACTATGTGCTAACCTGTTCATTAGTAGGAATATAAACAAACAAGTCATTTATTGAGACTGGAATAAAGACATTTTTGCTTACAGCAGAGGAAAGGTTTCTTTACAGTAAGAACAATAAAGATGTTGAATTATCTGCCTAAAGAGGTTGTGTTATCAGATATAATTGAATACTATCCTAGCAACCTACTTTTCCAACCTACCCTTACCTTTTTTGTCACTATACCCAACTCCCTCTAGCATGTAAGCTCAGTGAGCAGGGCCCTCAATCCCTCTGTTCCTGTGTGTCCAACTCGTCTGGTTACAAATACGTGTTTGTTAGTCCACTCATTGTACAGCGCTACAGAACTTGCTGGTGCTTTATAAATAATAATAATAATTCTAATAATAATATGTATGTGAGCAGGGTTTGATCCAATTAGATATATGATTGCCATTATGTAGTCAAGAAGGACTTGACTCCATAATGGCATTGATGACTCCCTTTCTGTGGCATAATTTGAAATGGCTACAATTGTTTATTTTTTTGCCTTCTTTTGGATCAACAATATAAAAGAATGGACTTCATGGTTGAATGTTATGGACTTTACAATGTTTTCAACCTAGACAACTATGTAACTATGTAAGATCAGATCATATCAAAGATCTTCCACATTGACCTTGACATAGTTTCTGTATGGACTTCACATTGTGCATGGCAGAATTATGCTTAAGAAGGAAAATCTGTTCCAAAAGTGTTGGAAGCAATGTCTTTGTATTCTGTAGCATGAGAGGTTAGGAGCTTATTTGTCCATGAAATAAAGCCCTGTCCTTTGTTTCTATACCTTACAGTTGTCATTATGCAGCCTGCCAATCACGGCTTCATAAACTGACTGATAGTTAAGTGTGTTTCATCATGTCAGAAATATATATTTACACTGTTTCTCAGTCCAATGGTGACAAACTTTACATTAGTCTAGTCATGGAAGAACTGACAACTTTTGGACCATGTGGCAAAAATAAAAGAATGGCTTTTCTTGTTCTTGGGCATGATGGTCTTACTCACATGGAGCATTTAATAAATGGATTTTTCAAGATGGATGCTAGATGAGTTGTGAGTTGTGACATTATAGCAGATGGCACTGGGCTGTCCTAGAAATTTCATGTGTTTTAATGTATTCGCTTAAATTGCAATGTTATATGTGGAAATATATGTTGTATTCGTCTGATTGTTCGGTAGAATAATTCTAGCAATTATGGGAATGAAACTACCGAACAGTCAGACCTCCCCAATGTGAAGTGTGCCTTCAATTACCAGTTGCAACAATGTTGCGAACTGGTAATTGACAAGCTGTGCAGTGGGTCCTTTGTTCTCTGGGTGGGCGCCATTCAGGAAACGAACACGTGGCGGCGGCCATTTTAAAACTCCTGAACAGCGGTGTTTTGCCGTCGAGTGTCTGGAACCCAAATCAGACACTCGGCTAGGCAAACACCGCTGAGACCTCCATACTTACGGTATGTTCGCTTCCAAACTACCGAACAGCCCCTCGTTCGGTAGAAAGAAACAACCGAACGAGGGGATTCATGCGAACCCTCCCTGATCTCTGTAGCCTTAGCATTTCGTGCAGTTTGTTCCCTTATACTGTGACCGACCGCAGGGCCCCATCTCCTGGAACCAAATTCGGCTGTTCTCTCCAGCGCGGTTGGTCTTTTCATTGCCTCCACAGATTTCCCGAACCCCTGGTCCGATCTGGGTGATTTTTGGATATGTCTCTCACCCAGATCAGGGCTACCAGGGGATGTGACATTTAAAGGGGTACCCCTAGGTTTAGGGGTACATCCAGAAACATGGGGAATTTGTGTACTATATAAGGGGATTATGAGCCAGGCTAAGGGGAGGAGATGTGTGGGAGGTTACCAGAGTATGATTGGACACTGTAATAATTATTGGAAATCCCTCCCTTGCATGGGAGCATGCTTTATAAGGCCACTGTGTGAATAAAAGTTTAGTTCTGCTCCTGATGCTGTGTGTCGTCCAGTTATTGGGATTGCTGCTGGGATATTGCTATATTGTTTTACCTGCTGGAAACCTTGCCTTATGGATTTATAAATACTTCTTCCTGAGCCTCACTGGGATCTTAAGCGGAGATAACTTGTGGAATACTAAATCTCCGCAACAGACATTATATATCTTTGAACTATAAATCATCAGTCACCAATATGATCTGTCCAGCATAACAGAGCTCAGAGCTTTCACTGAGATCTCTACATGCGTAACAGATGCAGACTGTTTCCCGATGGCAATTGTTGTGTTTTGAATATCATAAGCACTGTTTCATCTCATTCTGCAAAAAAAATCTACATTTGACATACTTATTACAGCAGTCGATTGGGAACTATCC
The DNA here is from genome assembly GCA_933207985.1 of Pelobates cultripes. NCBI lineage: Eukaryota > Metazoa > Chordata > Amphibia > Anura > Pelobatidae > Pelobates > Pelobates cultripes. Next base: position 75,715,311 of record OW240916.1, on the reverse strand, counting down.
CAGTGGTACAATTTAGACTTGGACAACATTGAGACTGTGAACCATGACCCAAAGTACAAATCTAAACAGTATTGGGCTAGCATAGACTCAGTACTAAACTAACCATATGCAAGCTGTAATCTGCCAACAAAGAAATCATACTCCTACTCATAATTAAAAGGACACTATAGTCACCAGAACAACTACAGCTTATTTAATTTGTTCTGGTGAGTAGAATCATTACCTTCAGGCTTTTTGCTGTAAACACTGTCTTTTCAGAGAAAATGCAGTGTTTACATTACAGCCTAGTGTTAACTTCACTGGCCACTCCTCAGATGGCTGTTAGAGATCCTTCCTGGGTCATGGCTGCCTAAAATGCATCCAAACATTCAGTATCTCCTCCCTCTGCAAGCAGACACTGAACTTTCCGCATAGAGATTCACTGATTCAATTCAACTCTATGAGGAGATGCTGATTGGCCAGGGCTGTGTTTGAATCATGCTGGCTCTGCCCCTGATCTGCCTCTTTGCCAATCCTATGGGGAAGCACTTCTGATGATGTCAGCAGACAGATTGTTTTTCTGAGGCAGACAGGGCAGAGCCAACAGCTTCAGGCTTGCATACAGTAAGAGTTTTACTATATTTATGGAGGCATGAGGGGCCCGGGGCTAGATGGTGGTTTTAACACTATAGGGTCAGGAATACATGTTTGTGTTCCTGACCCTATAGGGATCCTTTAAATCCAGATGAATGGTGTAAAGCTGCAAAACTTGACTTGTAATTTTGGATGCAATTGTACCCTGCCCCCTTGCCAGAACTCACATTACTCCAGCTGATGGTTGACCTGATTACTTGGTCATAGAAACTTATTTCGTAAGGCTCTTGATCAGGGCCGCCATCAGGGGGTGACAACCATAACTGTTGTCACAGGCCCGGCGGCCCTGTGGGGCCCGGCCGCCCGGGCCCCACGTGTAGCGGCGGAACTGCCGCCGGTGCAGTTGCTGGGAGGAAGTGGTCAGGGAAGAGCGCACACCCGGCAGTGAAGAGGGAGAGCCGCACTGACTCCCAGTCCCATCAGCCCCAGCCACCCTCTTGCAAAGAAAAGGCAAGAGACAGGAGGGTGGCTGGAAAATGAGCTGTATGTGTCTGTGTGTATGTCTATGTATCAGACATACATACATATGTCTGTCTGTATGTCTATGTATGTCTGTTTGTATGCATGTCTGTCTGTATGTCTATGTATGTCTGTCTTTATGTCTATGTCTGTCTGTATGTCTATGTATGTCTGTCTGTATGCATGTCCATCTTTATGCATGTCTATGTATGTATGTCTGTCTGTATGTCTATGTCTGTATGTCTATGTATGTATGTATGTCTGTCTGTGTGTATGTATGTATGTATGTATATGTATGTCTGTATTTATATATTGTGTATTAATATTGTTTTTGTATTTTGTTGTACTTAATGTAACAATGCAATGATTTGTGGACCCAGGACATACTTGAAAACGAGAGAAATCTCAATGTATCTTTCCTGGTAAAATATTTTATAAATAAATAAATAAATAATGCATGTATGTATGTATCTATCTGTCTGTATGTCTGTCTCTATGTATGTCTATGTATGTCTGTATGCATGTATGTCTGTATGCATGTATGTCTGTCTGTCTGTATGTCATTATGTGTGTATGAATGTCAGTGTATGTATGTCTGCATGTCATTATGAATGTGTGTATGTATGGATGTCAGTGTCTGTATGAATGTATGTATGCCAGTATGAATGTATGTCTGTATGTCATTATGAATGTATGTCTGTGTATGTATGTGTGTATAGATGTCAGTGTATGTATGCCAGCATGAATGTCTGTCTGTCTGTCATTATGAATGTGTCTGCGTCTGTATGTCCTTATGCATGTGTGTCTGTATTTATGTTAGTATGTGTCTGTCACTATGTACGCCTGTGTGTCTGTATATGTGTGTATGTCTCAGTATGTGTGTCTATAAAAAAGATAATTGGCACAAACAAATGACCAAAAATACTTTAATATATATAAAAAACACAATATTAAATATCCATAACGCGTTTCGTCACATAGTGACTTTATCAAATGGAATAAAGTGATGATAAATTTATTCCATTTGATAAAGTCCCTATGTGACGAAACGCGTTATGGATATTTAATATTGTGTTTTTTATATATATATATATATTAAAGTATTTTTGGTCATTTGTTTGTGCCAATTATCTTTTTTATAGACACATATCTTTCTTTTTTACCCTGGCCTTTTTACTGTTATTTTAAATATTTTTAATGGTTTTATAAGAAACCCAAAAATTCCTGGAAGTTTCCTGTACCCAAAGAAATCCGTAGGTGGGGATCAATCCACCCAAGCTATCATCAAAGAGCAGTGGGTCTGCTCTTTCTTTGTAAGTACATTTCTTTTATTATTTTATTATTATTTGCCATACAGTGAGCACTATTGGCTGTTTGTTTTATCCCGAGAATTGGATACCATTCTCGGAGAAGAACCTGCCTATATCCCATAAGCAGGGATTAAACCGCTGTACGCGCTTTACTCCAGAGCTGGACATTAGCTCTGGTAAATGTGAGTTTTATACTATTATTTTTACGTCTATACCTGAATTTTACATACTACACCATTGGATGTCCCTTTTCCCCTCTTTTTATTTTTCATAACGAGTGATACCACCACATAAATAGAAGACCCCACCAACCAAGGACACCTGTAAGAATATACCAGTTGGACTTTCTCTCTTTTTTCTTTTATTGGACTCTATTTAATGTGCGCAGGCTTTTATTGCCTTTATTACATCATATTATATATTTGTAGTCACCCTCTGCTGCACCGGTGGTAGTTCCGCAGTTGATATATAATGTATATGTACGGCCGCTTAATTTTAGACACTAGTCAGCATTGGGCTTCCTTCTCACAAATGAATGGCATGCATTGTGTTCATTATATGGCCAAGCTGTGCCTTCACAACCCTTGTGTAAAGATTTAAGAAATGTTATTTAAAAAAACAACAATATTTGGTGGTTGCATATCTATTTACTCCTTTTACTTTGAAACTACTAAGGGAATTTTACCAGTTTTGTCACTAATGTTTAGTGGCCACCCAGGAGTTACCTTGTCCCTAGTGAAAGCCAGACAATAAGTAGTGACTAATATGAAAACAAAGAAGAAAACAAAGAAGAAGAAAAAAGGCCAGACGTTATACAAAACATAAATTTATATTTATATAACTAGTAAAATTCTGTCATTGAAATGAAGAATACACTATGAGAAAGTTCACTATCTCAATCGTTACATAGATGGGTTATTCACTAAAGTGAGAATTCAAAGAGAATTTCAAATTTAAGGCCAGTGTTGCCAAACTGAAAGCATAGGTGGCTTAGAGGATTTTTCCAGATTGTATATTTTGACCTTAAATTTGAAATACACTTTGAATTCTCACTTTAGTTAATAACCATTATAGTTTACAATGTTTCTTTCCCTTGATAAGACCAATCACAGTGTGATATATGGATGATCAGGGTGAACCTTTTTCACCGACAAGTTGTGGTTGTTATTGTGGCAACACATAACTAGCTAATCTGTGCATGGTTGGTATCTTTGTAAGCAGCTGGTAAAAGAAAATTGTGACAATCTTGGAAACCAGCTGATAACCACTACTGTTATCAACAGGCAAAGCTTATGGTACCCATTTCCTGACAAGTTTGGAAATGAGCTCTAAGTACTTTCTGGTGTAAATAACGGCCTTCAGAATAGATGTAATTAGTTAAATAGAATCCATCTGTTTCTGGAAAGCACCAGAATTCGTTACCAAGGATAGCTAAACAAGCAGTAGAATGAAAATCGCAGTATCATGAAAATCAAATGTCAATCATATATCAAAACAAGTTCAGGATAGAACGTCGTGAAGTACCACCAATTAGGGTTTGGTTGTAAGAATTACTATATCTCAAAATTTTAAAATGATCTACAGTTTCATTTTGGGTTTTTTTATGTAAAGAATATGGTAATATATCGACAATTTGATTAAAGTAACAGGCCCCTAAAATAAGTGACTGGGTAAGAAGGGCATTGCTTAGAGAAGCCATCTAGAAGTCAATAGTAAGTTTGAATGATCTGGAAACATCCACAGCTAAAATGGGAGGACCTGCTTATTTGACAACTATTGCTCCTCAAAGTTGGCTTTGTTGAAATGTAGCATCAAAATAATGAGATATCAATGTGATCAAACTAGCTAACCTCACATGTAATTACTGTCCTCTAGTATCTGTCCCCTTTCAACATTGTACTGCGAAGTTGACTTAGAATACTATATAGAAAATAAGGGGACAGTAATTGTGTGAGACAAAGACATGACGGCAACTAACCTGACATTTATCTCTTTCTGAACTAGCTGCATATCTACACTGCATTATTTCCAATCAAGAATACATTGATTGGCTAGAGAGGACATGCTATGCCTCAGAAAACTTCAAACCATTTTTGTTTGGTTTAATCAAAATTACAGAAACTTACAAACTTACAAATATGAGACCAATTGCAATTTAGTTGTGTTGGTGTCTTATAATTACTCAGTCATTGCTCAGACTATCCAACTGAAAATACGACGACATAAAAGTTGCTCTTCATCAATGGTCCACATCAAACTTGGCACAGCTTGTGCAATTTTCCCAAGGTGAATCATCAGGTAGGATCCAGATGTTTAAATCAGGATGAGACTTACACCAAAAGACTCACAACTGCATGTTCAGTCACGAGTGGTTCTAACTAGTATTGACTCACAAAAGCAAATATTTAGACAAACAGCAAACATCTGTTCAAATGAAAGCAGCATTTCATGGAGCTAACATCTTTATGAAATGCACATAAAGACTGTGTTGGAATTTCATTGAAGATATAGTAAGGCAAAGTAGAGACTGTTTTGTCTTGTGGTATCATAAGGTGGAGCATCCACCACCAGGTTTTGTCATTTCCAACAGCAGTCACTAGTGATATCTATGGAAGTCAGGAACTGTCTTGCTCATTATGAGGCATTATCTATGGCGGTACCCACAGTCTCACGGGATCCTCCATAGACAGTTATACACTTGCGCATGTGCAGCACAAAGATGGAGGTGATATCACCATCAGGGCCTTTACAAAGCCCCCAAAGCTGGCTGAGTCTTTAATTCCAGTTTGTGACAAAATGTAAAAACATCCAAAGTGGATGAATATATATAAAAGGCAATGTGTTATATATGCGTTGGACATAGTCCAGACAGTTATATTTCATATTCATACAAAGTGGCCTTAACAGTTTTATTATCATTATGTATTATATTTTTATAATCATGCATATCATTGGGTTTACGATACATCCATAAGTTTCCTGATTATTTATCAATGGGCATAGCAGACAACAGATAAATAATTTTATATGCATTTATTCTTTATTTAATGCTACATTGTAAATAATTGCACATGATTTGTTTGCAGAGCAAGCAGATTTTATCATAGGAGATAGAGTAAGAGTAAATTAAGTAATTAAGCAAATTGAGCCTTTTCTGATAACCCGCATCTAGGTCATCTGTACACTTTAGATGAGACCCAGCACTGTCTTAGCATGTACTGCTTGAAATCATGACTGCAGTCCAATTTAGATTTTCAAAAAAAGCTCTATCGTAGTATATATATTGTTGTAAAGATAATATATATGTTAATCAGAAATCATAAGATCTCTATAGAACCCAGAAATGTTTCAGGATTTACCAATAAACTACAATCATAAACTAAATCTACTTTAGAAAGAGCCCCAGCACCATGGCCAGCAGGTAATTTTGATAGTCCTATCAATTTCTGAGCTGGTCCTGATAATCCACAGATGCATCATCTTGGACCTGAGAGAGGTAAATACTTCATAAAAAGATATTTAGTTCTTTCCAAACAACTGCAGCAAACCCTAAATCTTTGAATGGGGTCTGAGTGGTCGTGCATTTAGGAAAAGCCTGGCGTTCAGTTGCTGTTAAACTCACAGTTTCTCCCTAGGAGCAGCGTTAAACATTAGAAAGAGGGGAGACAACGGCAGGTTAAGGAGCATGTAACAGACTAGGGTGGAGTGGGTAGTCATAGAGGGCATGGGAAGTGTGAGGTTAGCCGGGTTAAGGTATCGCCACAGAGTGGTAGGGCAGGAGGAGGGTAACAGAGGGGTTAGAAAGGAAATAGCACTGAAACATGACAAAGGAAACATCTACCCCCACTTGAGGGGGTGGACTTCATTGCAATGGGTTTTTGAAGACACTGTCACCCCTTCCTGTCTGAAGAGACCTGTAGGTGAGTGGCAGCTGTAGAGCCTTCTCATTCTTTAACCCCTTCTGTGCCAGAGGAGCCAGCAACTCCATCCTTATAATCCACATAGGTTCAAATAAAAAACAGTGGTGTTGAATGGGTAATTTTGCGTTTGGAACAGAGGAAAAAGATGGAGCCTTAGTGGAAATGTTTGGGGAGGCAATTTCTTGATTCTGCATCAGTGACTAAGATAACAGAAGATCACAAAGATGGGGTCCATCACTGAGCAGAGTCAGAAAAGCTGACAATACACTGCTGCTGTGGCTGCGGTAAAATGCAGCATTAGACGAAAAAAGACAACATTCAGATTCACATTATAAAAGACAGTGCAGAAAAGGACCTTCAAGCCCTTTCTATTGCGGGCAATTAAAGCATAAAAAAAAACCTCATGGTGGAATGTGTCTATATATCATTTATGACACAGTTTAGTGTCTATGGGTACTGGTCTTTAGTTGAAACAATTGTCTATGTATGGATGAATTTAAAATTAAAATGTTTAGAAAACTGCATCACTTTTGACATTACAATGTCACCCTGCATCGCAATATCTATAACTCCATATTCCAAAATAAGCTAGGTGATTAAGGCTTATACAAAACTTTGTCATGTTGGGGCTGCTCATCCCCTAAAATATCGAGACTTCCACTTACACCGTACTGAGTTGATGTTATTCCTTTATACCTCATAATTTTCTTCTCTTTATCATTCAGGGTTATTTACCAAAGTGAGAATTCCAGGTGAATTTAAAATTTAAAATCAGCAAAACTAAAAGGACAGGTGACAGAATTTTTCAAGTTCAGATGCTGTGACCTTAAATTAGACAGTAACTTTGAATTTACTTTGAATTTTCACTTTAGTAAATTACCCTAACTGTGTCATCAGGATGCAGGGTGATTATGCCAAAATGTGTTTGTACATTATTTCTCTAAAACCACATGCACCCCAAGGATCCATATTTATCACTGAAATGGCCAGACCTATATTTCCAATATGGCACCTGTCTGAAACTCCACTTTTTCAGTAGAGACAAGATGGGACATAATAAAATAAGCCAAATCAAGTAACGAGAGGTCTGCTGTGAAAGAGGGGGCACTATAATTTTTATTTATAATTTTTGGAACTAAGATGTAGTTCATCAAATGCTGGCTTTTGGTGTTCATCAAACAGGGCTTAGAATTGTCTTGTCATGTGTTATGCATGTTTTAATTCAGAAGTATATGAGGGAAGAGATTCAACTGTTGGAGAGATTTAACTGTTTCTAATAACATTTCTTGTAGAACCCCTTGATAACGTGCTTGCCTAAAACACCCGTCAATTCAACTTCAATAGGTTTTAGCCTTTCTTAGTACAAGCCAATCAATCTACAGTTAAAGTGTAACGATGAACACATCAGTCTAACCACCAAGTATATAAGTACATTAATATAGGGTAAAGTATTAACACTTGTGTAAATGATAGAAAACAGCAGAATATCCAGTCAGCCTGCCTCCCCAACTTGTTGCATTAACATCTAATTATTTCAAAGTGTTGAGATGACAAGGAAAGAGAAAAAGTTATGTGCCATGATATACATCTTTGTTCCATGACAAAAAGGTGCATTCGAGTTACAGCTTAGCATTTATAATGTACTGATGGTGTAATACTCTGTGGCAAAAGTAAGCATTTATTATATAGGTTGCTACACATATGAATATATATCAAAACATCAAATATTAATGTATATCTGCACAGATTTATTGGGGTTATGTATAAAAAGTGTTGGGTTTGTTTTCACATTTGTGTCATTTTCATTTGAATGCACCAAATGAATCCATCTTTCCATATTTTTTGTTCCTCTTGGATTTTTGGCTTATTTAAAAAAAAAAATTTTTACTATTGTTTACATTCATAAAATGAAAACAAAAAAAAATAGCAATATTACTAGGAAAAAAGTTCACAATCTTTAGGATTTTTATACATTAAACAAAAAAGAAGAATGTGAAAATTACTATCCTGTCACAGAAACCCACCAATTGGCCAAAGGTAGAAAAATGTGTTGGAAAGAAAAAGCACACTTTGCACTCTTTTCATACATTGGAAATGACACATTTGTGAACAAAAAAAAAAAAAAACCACAAAAAAAATAAACCAACCAAAGTGTGACTGGAAAATAAAATAATGGAATAGGCACAGTCAGGAATATTTAAGGAAATAAATGGGGTGAATAGAAAAAGTGCCACGCAAACAGGTACAATTTGAACACAACACTCTTTACACATATACTGTATTGAGCAGATCTCAAAATTGTCACCCTCCACTAACCACTGGTGAGTGAAAATGTACCCCTGACGAATAGAAATTTACCCCGGGTGATTGTGCTATAGACTCTCCAAAAATTAAGTGGCGAGTAACTTTAAGGCATGGCAGGTAGCTAAGCACCTCAAATGTTTAGCTTGTATAATATTTTAGTATAATATTTAATTGCTACCACTATTCCATAGCCTCGATGTCAACGCATAAAGACACTTGCATTAATACATCTTTCACCAAATGTTACAAGTACTTACATGGAATAGTTTTTATGCATAGTTCATGCACATGGGGGACATATATATAATTACAAAATAATATAGGACAATTCTGTAAAACAGAAGATTCCCACCTAGTGAATGTCAATGTTTACAAAGTAACACAATAACAAATCTACACATTTCTTTTTTTTTACAAAATACCACCTACACCAAGTGTGTGATTCTCCTGTCTACACTTCACTGTTGCGCTCAATAAACAAATAATGTTGATCGAAAACTTTTTTTGGAGTATTGTGCCTTTGATCTGCAATGATATACCCCAGAGGTAAATAATTACCATAAAAGCTAATAATAACATTGTCGTAGGTAATGCTGCACACTTAGACTACAGTCTTCAATTGGATTTTTGACAATCGTTTATTTATAAAAGGTGGATTAAGAAGGTGCATTTTTAATTGCATATTAATTATTGAATAAACCTGGATATTGCCAATGTGAATTATGATTGTGATACAATTAATCAAATACACCTTTGTTACTCATAAAAAGAGTCAGGGTGTCTCAAATGGGTTGATCTGCATACCCAAAGATATCAACACTTTTGTATCTGTGATCGCCTTTTAAAGAATTCCTGTCCGTTACGTTCTATGTCTTTTATATAAAGTTATTACAACCTTTAGTTTAGGTCAAAATGCTATTGTCTCGGTGTTGATAATGTTTTGCCTGAACATAATATGAGCACAGAATGTGGACGTCAGGTAAAAACAAATTGGCTCAGTGACTTTGCATTTTGTCTGTGTTAAAAGCACAGATTTGATCTGTGAAACAACAAATGGCTAAAGAATTGCATTTAGTATGTGATTTCAAGGTCAGTGCTCAGGGACTTAGCAACCTCACAGTTTTTCAGGCTCTCATCACATGAGCACAGATTGGCCAATAAAAAAGCATTTATTTGTGCTAATGAAGGCACCATATGTGGCAATATGTGTGTAACCTGAAAACCTGCACTGGGTATCCTACTGAAATGTCAAGGTCGAAATGTCATGCAATCATTATAGTGTAGTCAAAATTTTGATTTTGTTAAGATACTGAATTAACTAGAGCACACTGCAGCTTCTATTGTTTTTAATGTTGTGGTTAGGGCTTGTTCTGCACTCAGAATGCTGTCCCCTCTAACACTCATCATTCTTAACCAGTTGAAGCCTGGAAGGTGTTACCACAGTGCACATTATATGAAATCTGAGTGCAGGACACCATAACTGCTTGATCTCATTGAAGTGGTTATAGTGTTTGGAGTCCCCTAGCACTGTCTGTCCATTCAGCATTAAACTGTTTTTAATGCTTGATGCTAAACAAGAGTCCCCAGCAGCCCATCCCCTCTGTGCTGCTTTTGCTAATGAGGAAACATTAGCAGCAGCAGGTGGCTGTGATTGGCTAAGGGTGTCATCTGACCAAATTCAGCCTATCACAGTGCCATTACAGGTATGAACTGGTATGTCTACAAGGAAGTCTGTACTCATTGTCTTAGCCACAACACCTGTAGGGGTAAGGCTATGACAAGCCAGGGACTAATTCAGTATTAAACCTGGAAATGGTTTGGAAATGGCTTCACAATGAATGGAGGGACAGTGCCAGGGATCCCCAGGCTCTATAACCAATTCAATTAGATGAAATGGTTATAGTGCCTATAGTGTCAATTTAAGGAATCGTGCAGAAGCAGGGTTGCAATCTGATGAATACAGAACCATTTCAATGTTGTTGTTAAAATCACATGGTAATAGAATGCAGCATTTCATCAACATTTCAAAATACATCTAAATATTAATGTAGAAAATATGTAACAAAGGATCTGACGGATTAATGGGATTAATGTAAAGAACTAATTATGCCCTATCTCTAGTTGATAAAGTCTCTCTCGCTTTGCATAACTAAGGGTGGAGAGTTGATTCTGATCTTATGATCTAACCCTGAACTGGGGGATGAGCCCAAAGTCTGTGCCTCAGTTATCATAGACCTCTCTTCTCTCTCTCTCTCACTCTCTCCTACATCTGAAAAACATACTCCCAACCTCCTGTCTTAAGATAGCTTATGCAATAAGTAAACATAGTAGAAATATGTATCCAGTCCGGTGTACACACCTCAAGCACCTCTACTACACTATCATAAGCATGGGTTTACTAGGACTACTCCACTATTGCACTGGCAAGGACCCTTATTGGCATACCAATGGTAAGCAGTCATTTCACAATAGCTAGAGCTTTCAGTGCCCATATGCTGCCAATGCATTCACATTAGAATTGGAAACTTATCAGTATTTCCCTTTATCTAGTGCCTTTCTAAGACAGTGACAAACATCTCCAGTCCAACTAAATATTTCACTTTTTTTTTTAAACATATAAATTCCACTGAACCCAATCACTGCCAGAAAAGTGCCTATATGAGTATTACTTTAAAAAAAAAAAATTATTTGCTTTGCAAAACGAATTTTGGGCACAAAGCCTCACTTACCAACATTTTTAATCCAACAAATATCACACGCTTGTAGAGGAGCACATTTCTGTACCAGAATTTCATTCTATCAATTTAATATCTACAAATGGGCTGAAAATGACAGCCTCCTCTTTCCAAACAGTAAAGGATTCAAAGGTCATGCCATTCCTACAATCAAGGAAGGGGATGAATGAATGGCATATCAAATATCCCTATTTGCATTATACAGATTGATGCGGATTGCTATATGGGAAGGTAGTCATCCTTAATCTGGGAACATAAAATGCAAACTTCAATTAGATCCCTGAATGACTCCTATGTTTAGGTCACTCTGTGCCCACTGTAGGTGCAGGGTGTGTGTAATGTATGTGTATTATGTATTTATTGTTAATTGTTTGTGTGCTCTCCTGTCCTGCTGATGCTTGCTACCAACTAGGAGGATTTGACTATGGAGCCTGTATAGCGTCCTCTGTTGGTTGCAGCAACAGCTATATGCACTCCCTGAATAGCAAGGTAGATTTGCATATTGCTAATTCTGCAGGCAGGAGAGATATTTTGTATTAACTATTATCTTCCCCACCCACTTATAAATACCTAATTGTGTTATAGTAAGTTGCTGTATGTTGTCTGCTATGATTTTGTTATTTGTGTTTAGTTTAAGTTATCGCAACAATCTACATGTAATGAGTCTATGGGCTAGTCTCAAAAAAAAAAAAAAAAAAAAAGGAACTTGTGTCTTGAGTGGATTTTTAGGGATCCTAGTGACAGAGTCTTTGGATCTGGTTGCAGGATCCCTCTAGCCCTGGAATAAATCAAGAGAGCTAAGCCTGGGAGCCGCAAATCCCTTTGTAAAGGCAATAACTATAAGCAGAGCTGCAGTGGAAAAGGCATGATCATGTCAAAATTGAATATCTTTAAAAAGTGAGGGATCTTAAGGGGAGCAACTCTAGAGATTGCCTCCTTGACAGCCACACAAGGCATGTTTTTGGCAAAATATAAATACTGCCATTTTTCTAAAAAAGGCAATGTTCTATGTTGTCAGAAAAAAAGGACTAGCATCTATGCACCATGCCTAGAATATCCCTTTAAGTAAAATATGCAGGCCTGTAATATATAAAAACTTTACAACAGTGTGTATTTTTATTTTTAACATCAACTCAAAGTCTCGATTGTAAGCTACATGAGACATCGAGGAGTCTCATTATGAAGTATATGTATGGTGACTTCAGACAATTTGCACTTAAAGGAGAGATACTATCTGGTTGGGTTCCAGAAGGACCCCAAAGCGTTCCAGGGCCCCTGCAAGTGGCTAGGAAGCGGATTTGGCGGAAGTACGCAGCCGATGTACAGGTAGCTCCATCATTCTATACAAATTATTTGAATACCTTTATTTTACAACTAAAGTACTAGTATTTTACTATTGCCACTGTCCTCTGCCCTTAACTTCTTGTTGGTGGATGAGCCAGAGGAGCTAACCGCACCCCCAACTGAAGCACTGGCAGTTTAGTGCATCAATCTATTTCCAAAATAAAATATTTATCCTGATATGTATGCCATTTATCATTTCTAGTAATTGTAAATACATTGCTGCATGTAATGTGGGAAACACATCCTGTACCACAAACAGCATTCAATTGTAGCAATGATGGCCAGGGGTCAGTTACTAAAAGACCAACACATTCACGATTCACTAAACTCTGAATTTTTGCAAATTAAATCAGAATGGCAAAACCAAGGAAAAATAGCCAAGGTCTAACTATGGCTAAGTTGCTGCTTTTTTTCCATTTGTATTAAATTTGAGAAATGTGAATGACCCTGACATTGAGTAAACCAATCTGAATTTGAAAAGAGTAAATACGTCACCCTTCATTGGTACCACTAAACCTTGAATGACAGTGGTGACTTTTAAACTTAACCAAGAGTAATCATGGTCCTATGTGTAGGGGATAATGACAGAAATACAAATATTTGGCATTGAGAACTGGAGTCGTCTACCCTGGCTATGAAAGAGTGGTCTGATCAATTTATAATTAATGTAAAATCATTAATTTGCAAAGTTATCAATATTTTAAAATTACAAATACGTGTTGGGATATTTAATGTCAAATTCACATTTATCAAGCAAAGCAATTCAAGGGGAAAATACAAATGTGGGACAACCAACAGAAATGTTATGGTAAATGCCATAGTGACTGCTCCTATTAAAGCTCTCTTCCTCTAAAACCTCAACATTTCCCCCAAATTCCAGATTTGCAAAAGCTTGCATAAGCATTTTATTATTGTGTCAATGTTTTATTTTAAAATTTTACATTTTTTTTCACAATTAATATATACAGGGCCTGACTTAATGTAAGAAACTCCTGTTACTAAAATATTATTTAGTGGTTGTACTTGTAACATTTAGGATCATGAATGACATTTTAAAAGAAGTCCACATTGACCTGTCACTCTGTTTGAATTAGCACTGATGTCAAATGATCTATGCAAAATAGACATTAAGCATATAAACACAGGTGCAGTGAGCATTCATATATGCATATCTCATGTACCCAGATAACAGATAATGTAATCACAGGGGGGATAATCCAAGAAGAGATGAAAATCACTACAAGTGATCAAATATAGAGGGAAAGCATCAGTAATTTAAAAAAAAAAAAAAAGTTTCTTGTAATTATTTTTAATTTGGTATATTTCTTGATATCTTCAGCACACAGGTATTACAACATTCAGACTATAGTTTTTTAAGCAAAGTGTAGCTGAATTAAAAGAGGAAACCATGCAACACATGCTGAACATATTATTTTCCTTTATTTCCTATAGTAAATAAAGCCAGCAGGTTTAAAGCTAAAGAACATTTGGGGCACTCACCTCTCACACACTCGAACTGTCCATGCTGCAATGATCCAGGAAGAGATACTGAAAACTAAGAGCACAGTGCCTGGACAGATGGTCATAAGAGTCTTCATCACAAAGCGAGTATTGAAGTTGATCTTGTTCAGGGCTCCAATGCTCCTGGAGGAAGCATCCGTGAAAAGCTTGCTATGGAGAAGCATCACTCGTCCAATCAAGTAGAGCCTCAAAAACATGGGTATGGAGAGAATGATGTCTATGTCAGCATTGGCCACAGAGGTGGTGTAGAAGAAGGCCAATCGAGCCGTCCATGTGAAAGAGTACTGTCCAGGGATGGGGTGAATGGCACACACAGTCAGCTCCAGGGTGATGAAAAATATTCTTTCGTAAGTCATGGCTATTCTCCAATCATCCGCTCCATTATCCACCATGAAAAGCTGACAGATGGGAAAAAAATGTGTGGGTTGATTTAAAGACAAACAAAGGAGAGCATCAGGACAAACATGTATCTCTGTTACTAATATTCCAGGCATAATCACTAAGGGAAAACTGATGGAAATTCAAAATTAATTCTAAGTGAATTTCAAAATTTAGCCCCAAATAGCCAAATTAGAAGTATACATCTATGTGGATTCCTATTACTTGACAATATTTTTTATATTCGTTTAGTTTTTCAATTGGGGCATTAGAGATTGGTTGGTTATTTTTAATTTGTTTGTTGATCAAAGAAGCAGATCACATGTTCCACTCTTATTTTGTGTCTACCTTCTTTCCTGCTTTTTTCGACTTCACTTACTTCTATTAGCCTTGTTGACACTGGAAAAACGAATGAAAATCACATTACAATACATTGGCTACTGTTTTGGCTAGTGTATCTGATGTATCTAGGACACCTTTTCATTGATGTATCCATCAATCTGGTATTCCCAATTTCCTGTCAGATTATTGAACTGAAGCTGACAATTGCAAAGATTTAGTCGTGCTCAAAATCCAAGTAACACTCAAAGTAACTTTAAAAATAAATATATTTTTTAAGTCAGATCTGCTCCTTTATCTGTTTAGTTGAAGGAGCACTATTATGTTTGTAATACAAAGATGTACTCCTAACACTGGCAACCATCTCACCCCCATGCAATATATATGGTTAAGTAACCCTTTCAACACTTACCTTATTCCAGCACCGATATTGAGCGTCACTTAGACATTAGTCATTCCCCATTGACTTAATGCTTTCCTATGGGGATTCTGAAAATGCTGGACATCCTCAAGTCACACTTCATAAACGGCAGGAAGTGCCTCTTGTGGCTGTCTAGTAGACAGCCACTAGAGGCAGTCTTAACACTGCCATGTAAACATTGCAGTTTCTCTAAAACTGCAATGTTTTACATTGCAGAATTAAGGGAGCAGCGATAATGAGATTAAGTAGTCTGGATGCCTATAGTGTCCCTTTTTAAAAAAGCAATCAAAATGGCCTGTCATTCAGCATCGAGACAGTCTTATTTCAGCAGCTTGATCTGTCTTTTGTGAGATCATTAATATTGAAAATCTCTGTTCAATCTGATGCTTCTCATAGAGAAGGCTCATGTATGTCAATTGTCTTGAACAGTCAATTCACTGCTTCTCTATGCAAACAATTTGACAAGTTCAGTATCATCATGCCATGCATGATCATGTCAAACATGAATATCTTTAAAAAGTGAAGGATCTTAAGGGGAGCAACTCTAGAGATTGCCTCCTTGACAGCCACACAAGGCATATTTTAATATAAATACTGCCATTTTTCTAAAAAAAGGCAATGTTCTATGTTGTCAGAAAAAAAGGACTAGCATCTATGCACCATGCCTAAAATATCCCTTCAAGTAAAATATGCAGGCCTGTAATATATAAAAACTTTACAACAGTGTGTATTTTTATTTTTAACATCAACTCAAAGTCTCGATTGTAAGCTACATGAGACATCGAGGAGTCTCATTATGAAGTATATGTATGGCGACTTCAGACAATTTGCACCAGGCAATCTAACCAATGTTACTTAACTCTAAAATAAATGCCACACTGTGACAGAATGAATGTATGAAAGACAGAGTCTTCCCGTCATATTAACCTAGTTCCTGGTCTCTCACCTTCAGTTCCCTGAGCTCGTATCCGCAATCTTCTCAGAAGCTTTGAAACATGGAGTTTATCTTTCTCACCTTTCAAAATTTCATTATATATATGGTGTGAACAAGAGTTATGAAAGCCCTACACCATACAATGTATGTCAGGCAGCCAAGCTTTCATGTCTACTCAAATGTGGGAAAACACATTTCTGTCAGGCAAGTCAAACCTTTATACCTCCTGACTGCCCCTGTTTAAAAGAGACAGTCCCTATTTTAGACCCCAAACAATCAGCCCTAATGTCCCTTATTTCTAGGAGCTTCATAGTGTTGATGTGCGTTAGTGTATAACAGAGCTCCACAGCAATACACCTCACAGTAATATGTATTTAAACTACAATACATGTGTTTAGAAAGCAGTCTGTGTAAATAAGATGTATTATTCTTGTTGCTTAAATTGTTACCTAAATTTCTCAGAAGAGCCCCACACTTGGCTATACCTCTACTTACAACCCTAGAATTGAAGTGTCCCTATTTGTCTATTTGAAATGTTTGGGAGGTTTGAATCTTCAAGTGCATTAAATCTAGCTTTAAAATACGTAAGTAATAAATTAATAATAAAAATATAATTAATAAAAATATAGACATATCTGTAGTATTTCTTTTTTACCGTAGTGCAGAAAACTTTTCAACTTAGAGTGAACCAGTAATAAATGCAAAAAAGATGACAAGGGGTTGTTTACATCAGGCAATTCTTAAGTATGGTTGATTGGTTTGTAAGTACCGTATGTTACAGACCAATCAAATGTTCCTTATGATTTTTTCATTGCTACAAATTTAGCAATCACCATAGAAACCAATGGAATGTTCCACAATCATAAATGTAATACTTAGAATTGTAAAAATAGATCAGGGACACCTCTCCTTTTTCGTGTCTGTGATGAGGTCAGTAAATCATGTACAATGAGGTGTCCTCTACCTATGTTTACAGTTTGGACAAGAGTCTGACAGGTGCAGAAGCGGCCAAAGGAACAAGGCAAGGAGCTCAAGTGACAAGGTCACACCGGGCCATGCAAAAGGCTCTTGTGTTTCCTGAAACTTCTCTGGATGTGTCACCTTTCAATATGTGAGACTCATGTTATCTTGCATATGTGCTGAAACTAAATCATTTTAAACCCGGAGGCTTTTTCTGTTATAGTCAGTATGTAGAAAAATGCATGAATACCCAATGTATAGTAATTTATAATTCATGTATTAATCCCTATTTCTGTTCACCAAATCCATTAATCAACCATTAACCTACCACTTAATCTATAAATATATAAATGATTAAATTTAGCTTTACCTTACTGGCCCAAAGTTTCAGGGTATTATTTTTCAAAACGTTCCCCTATTGTAACTGTGCTCTGAAATACATCTCACTTTTTTGATATATTAATATTTACCCCTCCCTCATCTATTTGACTACTGTATCTAGCTTAAAGTGTATATATATATCAGGATCCACAGTTTGAGAACAATTTATATATGTACATTTAAAAGATTTGCCTATTAAGCTTTTTATTGCTTTGTGTTTTCAGCCAATCAGAATGCGTCTCGTATATAAATCATGGAAAGTGATCACAAATAATAATAGTAATAAAAATATATAAATAAATAAATAAAATAGAACAAAAAAATCTACTAACGTCAGGCCCAGTTTACAAACATGCTGGGATAATAATAAAATTAGGCACGTTTCATGACTTTCACATATATTTCCGACTTCCCCAAATTTTCTCTTTTAAAAAAAGTAAACTTAAACTGAAGCACTACTGTTTCTGTAAGCCTTCTTACATGCACCAGTTTGTGGTACCTGGATCTCTCTGGCATGATACATGATAATGAGTCCAAGCAGGATAGCAGTTGAGAGGCTGATAAGGCATTTCAGTGCAAATGAGTAAGAGGATTCCTATAAGAGAAAAAAAAAAGAAAGAAAAATCAACCCGAATATTGCATATTTTAAATGGGCACTCAAGAACCATAACAACTACTGCTCAATGTAGTAGTTAAGATGCACTGAGTCTGTTGGTACCATTCTCCAACTTGTTTGACAAAATCTGTTTTTGCATTTTTTCAGTACTAATGTTACAATCTGCCTTCATTGCTGCAGCTTAGCTAGAGAAAAATGACAGCAAAACAATGACAGGCTGTGCAGTGTCCCAACCTACACTTAGCACTCTCAGTTTATCACTGACACCTATAGTTGGATAAATTGAAGTTTACTTCCATGTTAATTGAGTTCCATAGATAGGCTGTCTATAGGCATTGGAAGAGCCTCAATTATTGTTAAACTGATCAAAAAACAGTTTGGCACAAACTTGGGGGATGGTGCTAAAATGAACTGTGGTGGTTCCATGTTTATTGTGCCTTTTCAAAAGCCTGTATCCTGCTTTACACATTCTATACTGGGGGCATAAAACATCCATTTGACAATGTAAGCTCAGCATCAAAGTTGTTACAGAAAAAAAGAACAATAATCACATAACATAAAATAACCATGATGACCACTAAAAATAAAGGAATGCTTTGCGTTCATAGAAGCCATGATATTAACCTTTTGGTTACTCCTGTTCTGTTTTTGGCTAATTGACAGAATGACTATTATTTGGAGTCTTCTAGCTGGTTTATATGAATTTACTGACTGTTTGAAAGTCATTGAGAAAATTGCGTTTTGACTGAACGTAATATAATTTAAACACTATAGGCACCAAGACCACTTCAGCTCATTGAAATGGTCTGGGTGCAGAGTCCCTATAACATTTAGTGTTGTAATATTAAACATTGCAGTTCCAGAGAAAGTGCAATGTGTACATTGCAGCTCTAAGTCTGCCTCCAGTGGCTGTCTCCCAGACATCCACTGCAGGAGTTTCCTGCATCCAAACGGACCTTTGGTCCGATATCTGATGCTGGATGTCCTCACGTTCTTCATGAGGACATCCAGCATCAGATTTTTTACCATAGGAAAGCGCTGATTCCATGCTTTCCTATGGGGAGGTCTAATGCAAGCACAGCATTTGCCGCACATGCGCAATAGTGCTCACTCTTACTCACTCACGTCGGAGCAGGCGGAGCCGCAACCCAGCACCAAGGTAAGTAAATAAAGAGTTTTTAACCCTTTATTGAACACGAAGGGAGAACACGAGAGGGGGGAAGCAGAGGGATCTATAGTGCCATGGATACAGGTTTATATTCCTATTCCTGTCACTTATAATATCTCTTTAAGATACATTTGGAAAAGGGAAACAATGTGGAATTTCACAGTGATTAAAGGGACACTATAGCTTTAGCTTAATTAAGCAGTTTTGGTTAAAGATCATGCCCATACAGTGAGAGGGGTATTATCTATAAACCAAAACTGTTTAATTAAGCTAAAGTTGTTTGGTGGCTATAGTGTTCCTTTTAATCACTGTGAAGTTGACGGTCCAATGCATTCATTCATTTCACTTATCTTTTTTAAGTGGCTCTATAGGCACCCAGATCAATTAGTCTCAATTCTCTGTTATTTAAGAGTTAAATCACCTTGTTTATGCAGCCCTAGCCACATCCCCTGTATGTGAGTCACACAGCTTTCCTAAACACTTCCTGTAAAGAAAGATCTAATGTTTAAACTTTCTTTATTGCACATTCTGTTTAATTTAGAATTTCTTATCTCCTGCTCTGTTACTAGCTTGCTAGACCCTGCAAGAACATTGTGTGTGATTAAAATTTAATATGCAGAGCAAGAGATAAAAACTTGAAAATGAAACCATTTGTTTTCATGCAGCAAGGGGAGATGTGGCTAGTACTGCATAGATAGAAACAAAAGTGATTAAACTCCTAAATGGCATGGAATTGAGCTGTGAGATTGGTGGGACATGATATATAAACTAAATCTGCTTCATTAAGCTAAAGTTGTTTTTGATGGCTATATTTTCCCTTAAAGATCTTCTCGTAAGATGAATGTTAGCCTAATATAGAAGCTATGTACTTAAAGGAACACTGAAGTATTTAGAATACAAAGATGTAAAATAACCATTTAAATAACCCTTTAAATGGTTTACATGTGAGTTTAAAGAGGAAGAGGTTCTATTTCAACTGTCAAAAGTACAAATAAGTCGATGGGGCCTGAAGGGATACACCCAAAGTTATTAAAAGAACCTAGTGGTGTACTAGCAAAACCATTAACGGATTTATTTAACCGATCATTTTTAACAGGAGTAGCCCCAGAAGACTGGAAATTACAGAATGTTGTACTCATTCAAAAGAAAGGTAGTAGGGAGGAGTCGGGCAACTGGACTGGGTTTACTTCAGGGAGATCATACCAAACTAATCTTATAAATTGTTTTGCTTGGGTAAGTAAAATAATAGATCAGGGTGGTGCAGTTGACATTGCTTACCTAGATTTCAGTAATGCTTTTGATGCTGTTCCTCATAGAAGGCTTATCAATAAACTGCAATCATTATTTTTTATTCCAATATTGTTGAAAAGGTTAGGCAGTGGCTGAGTGACAGGCAACAGAGGGTTGTAGTCAATGGAGTATATTTAAAGCAAGGTCTAGTTACCAGTGGGGTACCTCAAAGATCTATACTTGGACCCATTCTCTTTAATATTTTTATTAGTGATATTGCAGAAAGTCTTGATGGTAAAGTATGACTTTTTGCTGGTGATATTAAAATTTGCAACCGGGTTGATGTTCCAGGAGGGATAAGCCAAATGGCAAATGATTTAGGTAAATTAGAAAAATGGTCAGAGCTGTGGCAACTGACATTTAATATGGAAAAGTGGAAGATAAACCAAGGGGAGAGTATAGAATATTTGATACCCTAATAACCTCAACATCTAAGGAAAGGGATTTCTGAGTAATTATTTCAGATGACTTAAAAGTAGGCAGACAATGTAATAGAGCAGCAGGAAATGCTAGCAGAATGCTTGGTTGTATAGGGAGAGGTATTAGCAGTAGAAAGAGAGAAGCGCTCATGCCACTGTACAGAACACTGGTGATACCTCACTTGGGAGTATTGTACGCAGTACTGGAGTCTGTATCTCCAGAAGGATATTGATACTTTAGAGAGAGTTCACAGAAGGGCTACTAAACTGGTTCATGGACTGCGGGATAAAACCTACCAGGAAAGGTTAGAGGATCTTAACATGTATAGCTTGGAGGAAAGACGAGACAGGGAGGATATGACAGAAACATTTAAATACATAAAGGGAATCAACACAGTAAAGAAGGAGACTATATTTAAAAGAAGAAAAACTACTCCAACAAGAGGACATAGTGTTAAAGCGGCACTGTCATGCCAAACTTACCTTTCCTCAATCTCTTCCTCTTCTCCCCCTCTCTCAGGATCTGTTATTCTTTTCTTCCTGTCTTCTTTAGTTTTCTTTAAAATCATAAGACAAAGTAGGGACTCTTTGCCTTATGGGGGATTCCTCCGCTTGACTAGCTCTGACCAGCATAGGAGCAAAGTGTGCTTCATTTCTGCTGGTCAGAGCAATTTTCCCATGATCCTTACCTTTCCTTTGTGTTCCCGCGATGCTTCCTGTAATTTTACACTAAACTGCCAAAATGCGTTCTAACTGAATGAGAACAGTATGTTCGTTTGTGTTAGAACGCAATTCGGCATTTTATTGAGATCGCAATTTCATTCGAATTAATGAAACTCCGATCCTATTCGTGCTGTGGGTGCACCTTGTAGCCGCTTAGTAGATAACTCCCTAATTCCCACGGTATCAGGGAGTTATCTACTAAAAGGCTGAAAGACCTAAATTGGTCTTTCAGCCACATTTACTAATACCAAGTAAAAATTACTTAGTATTAGTAAATAATATGCCCCTACTGGCTAAACCGCGAGTAGGGGCATGTCTGGTAAACAGTGAGCAGTCTGCTCACTGTAAAAAAAAACAACTATTGGCCCCCACCCCTAAACGACAGGTGGGAGCCCTAAAGTAAAATAAGGGGGAGACCTAATGTGTCCCCCCCCAGGTGGCGGGTGGGGGCCATAAAGATAATGAGGTGGGGGACCTACTGTCCACCCCCCCTCCGGCACCCACCCCCGGGTGGCGGGTGGGGGCCATGAAGATAATGAGGGGGGGTACCTACTGTCCACCCCCCTCCGGCCCCCACCCCTGTGCGGCGGGTGGGGGCCATAAAGATAATGAGGGGGGGGGACCTACTGTCCACCCCCCCTCCGGCCCCCACCCCTGGGCGGCGGGTGGGGGCCATAAAGATAATGGGGGGGGACACCTACTGTCCTCCCTCTCCCCCGGCCCCCACCCCTGGGCGGCGGGTGGGGGCCATAAAGATAATAAAGGGGGGGAACCTACTGTCCTCCCCCCCCGGCCCCCACCCCTGGGTGGCGGGTGTGGGCCCTAAGTCAATTTCCCCCCCCACCAAGGAGACTAGCCCCAAGCCCCTAGTCACCCACCCCCCCACCCAAATAAAAAGTCCCTACCTACCCCCTCACCCTAAAAAATAGTGAGGGGGGAATAAAATAACTAACCTGTAAAATAAAATTAAACTTACCATTCGACGTCTTCTTTTTTTTCAAATCTTCATTTTTCATCCCCAAAAAAGGCCAAATAAAAAACCATCATAACGTCGAATTGAAAATAAAATAAAAATCCCGAGCGCAAAAAAAAAACCCGACGAAAAAGAAAAAACCCGAGCGCAAAAAAAGAATCCATCTTCACCCATGGAGGGCTCTGCGCAGACTGAGCTCCGCAGGGCGGGGGAAGGCTTATAAAGCCTTGCCCCGCCCTGCAATTGGGCTAAGAACACTTTGATTGGTGGGTTTAAGCCAATCAGAGTGCTCTGTGTCATTTTACACAGCGTGGGAAAGTTCTTTTGAATTTTCCCACGCTGTGTAAAATGACAAAGAGCACTCTGATTGGTGGGTTTAAGCCAATGTTCTTAGCCTAATTGCAGGGCGGGGCAAGGCTTTATAAGCCTTGCCCCGCCCTGCGGAGCTCAGTCTGCGCAGAGCCTTCCATGGGTGAAGATGGATTATTTTTTTGCGCTCGGGTTTTTTCTTTTTCGTCAGGTTTTTTTTTTGTGCTCAGGATTTTTATTTTATTTTCAATTCGACGGTTATGATGGTTTTTTATTTGGCCTTTTTTGGGGCTGAAAAATTAAGATTTAAGAAAAAAGAAGACGTCGAATGGTAAGTTTAATTTTATTTTACAGGTTAGTTATTTTATTCCCCCCTCACTATTTTTTAGGGTGAGGGGGTAGGTAGGGACTTTTTGGTGGGTGGGTGACTAGGGGCTTGGGGACCCCTAGTCACCTTGGTGGGGGGGGGGGAAATTGACTTAGGGTCCCCACCTACCGCCCAGGGGTGGGGGCCGGGAGGGGGGGAGGACAGTAGGTCCCCCCCCTCATTATCATTTGGCCCCCACCCGCCGCCCAGGGGTGGGGGCAGGGGGGAGGACAGTAGGTCCCCACCCTCATTATCTTCATGGCCCCCACCCGCCGCCCAGGGGTGGGGGCCAGGGGGGGCAGTAGGCCCCCCCATTATCATTATGACCCCCACCCTTCGCGCAGGGGTGGGGGCCGGGGGGGACGACATTACGTCTCCCCCCTTATTTTACTTTAGTGCCCCCACCCGTCGTTTAGGCTGCTCACTGTTTAGTGGACATGCCCCTACTCGCGGTATAGCGAGTAGGGGCATTGGGGAGATTGTAATCTCCCTTGTGCTATTACGGGGGTCATATTGACCCCCATAGAGTAAGGGGGGACCTGGGGGGGTTATGAAGTGGTGGGGAGCACTACTCCCTGCCACTTCTATAGTTACATATTACAAGGAGGGAGCTGAGTGCCGGTAGCTCCCTCCTTGTAATAAACTGCACGAACAAACGAACACTGGTACATAGTGTTTGTTTGTTCGGCTGACATTTCTATTCATTCATTCGTCTGTCTGATGAATGAATGAATAGTTGAAATTCCCGTTCGCATGTCCAGGTGTTTCACTGGGCATGTGCGGGAATCTCACAGTCTGTCCCACAGGGACTTCATCTACCCACACAAAGATGGCGGCGCCCTGAATAAAGATCGGGGCAGAAAATAAAGATAAAAAAATAGGTAATGTGGGGGGCTTAAGGGCATTTGGGGGTGACTAGGGTGTCAGTTAGATGTAGTGGAGGCCGGAGGGGGGTTTAAAAAAAAAAACCAGGATTCGGCATGACAGTGCCACTTTAAATTAGAGGGGCAAAAGTTTAAAAATAATATAAGGAAGTATTACTTTACAGAAAGAGTAGTGGATGCATGGAGTAGCCTTCCAGCTGAAGTGGTAGAGGTTAACACAGTGAGGTTTAACCATGCGTGGGATAGACATAAGGCTATCCTAGACTTAAGATAACGCCAAGGACTAATTAAAATATTTAGAAAATTGGGCAGACATGATCGGCCGAATGGTTCTTATCTGCCGTCACATTCTATGTTTCTATGTTTAAACACTACCTGATTCCAGTGCCAGGGTCCCGCTGTGCTAGGTTGGGCTCCTACTCCAATGTCAGCAGATGAAGGAAACATAATGTATTAGGCCCTCCCCATAGGAAAGCATTGACGTAATGCTCTCCTATAGGGGTTTTCAACAAGTTGTGCATCCTCATGCAAAGCGTGAGGACATCCAGCGTCATTTCATTTAGTCAAACTCCATGAAACTGCAGGAAGCGCCTCTAGTGGCTGTATGGTAGACAGCCATTAGAAGCAGTTATAACACTGCAATGCAGTTTGTAAAAACTGCAGTGTTTTACATTACAAGCTTAAGGAACAAGAACACTGCACACAGACCACTTTAGCGAGATGCAAAAAACTGGCAGATAACTTGTGATTGGAGGACTCGAGATAAGGTGCTACAGCTGTTAAAGAAAATTTATGTAAATAAAGCTTCGGGACCTGACGGTATTCACCCACGAGTAGTTAAGGAGCTAAGTTGGGAAATAAGTGATTTTTCAAGATTCTTTTGTTTCAGGTATTGTACCGGAGGATTGGAGGAAGGAAGATGTCGTTCCTATATTTAAAAAGGGTTCAGATTCCTTGCCTGGAAATTATAGACCTGTGAGCTTATTGTCTGTGACTGGGAAAATATTTGAAGAGCTATTAAGGGATAATATTCTGGAATTCATTGGAAAGAACTTTGTTATTAGCAATAATCAGCATGGTTTTATGAAACATAGGTCATGTCAAACTAACCTAATTGCAATCTATGAAGAAGTAAGTAGAAGTGTAGATCAGGATGTTGCAGTGGATGTGATCTACTTGGATTTTGCCAAGGCATTTGATATGGCTCCTCATAATAGGTTGGTCTTCAAACTAAAAGAAATTATTCTAGTTGATTATTCTTGTTCTTGGGTAGAACATTGGCTTAAGGATAGAGTACAATGAGTTGTCATTAATGCTACATTTTCAGGCTGGACAAAAGTTGTAAGTGGTGTCCCTCGGAGTTCTGTTTTGGGACCGCTTCTATTTAACATATTTATAAATGATCTTGAAATAGGCATTGAAAGCCATGTTTTAGTGCTTGCAGATGACACAAAACTTTGTAAAGTTATAAAATGTGAGCAGGATATTTCTTTGCTGCAGAGGGATTTGGATAGATTGGGGGAATGGGCACAAAAATGGCAGATGAAATTTAACGTAGAGAAATGCTCTTCGGTATCAAGAATTCACAAGCAACTTACACCCTAAATGGTAGTGGATTCGGGATAACCACACATGAGAAGGATTTGGGATTTGTTATAGACAACAAATTAGGCAGCAATATGCAATGTCAATCTGCAGTTGCTAAGGCCAAGAAGGTTTTGTCATGTATAAATAGGGGCATAAATTACACACCTTGAATATGCTGTGCAATTTTGGGCACCTGTTCCAAAGAAGGATATCATGGCACTAGAAAAAGTGCAGAGATGAGCTACAAAATTGATAAAAGGAATGAAGCATTTTAGTTATGAAGAAAGGATAAAAAATGTAAATCTCTTTAGTTTGGAAATCGGTGCCTCATATGATAACATTATACAAATATATTTGGGACCAGTAAAAACCATTATCTTGAAATCTATTCATAGATATTGCTACACATAGGACATGAGGTTACACATTTAGGCTGGAAGAAAGGAGATTTCATCTAAGGCAAAGAAAAGGGTTTTTTTTACAATAAGAGCAATAAGGATATGGAATTCTCTGCCTGAAGAGGTGGTTTTCTCAGAGTCCATACAGATGTTTAAACTGCAATTGGATACAAACTTGCAAAAACAAAACATACAGGGATATAATTTCTAATTAGTGGGGTAATAGCTGCTTGATCCAAGGAGACATATGACTGCTATTTTGGGGTCAAGAAGGAATTTTTTCCTACTTTGTTGCAAAATTGGAAGCGCTTCAGACTAGGTTTTTTGCCTTCTTTTGGATCAACAACAAAAACATATGTAAGGAAGGCTGAACTTGATGGACGCATTTCCTGCTGCTCTATTATTAAGTCATCTGAAATAATTACTCCGAAATCCCTTTCCTTAGATGTTGAGGTTATTAGGGTATCAAATATTCTATACTCTGCCATTGGGTTTTTATGCTCAAGATGCATTATCTTCCACTTAACCACATTAAATGTCAGTTGCCACAGCTCTGACCATTTTTCTAATTTACCTAAATCATATGCCATTTGGCTTATCCCTCCTGGAACATCAACCTGGTTGCAAATTTTAATATCACCAGCAAAAAGTCATACTTTACCATCAAGACTTTCTGCAATATCACTAATAAAAATATTTTTTAGCTATGTAACTATGTAACTATGGAAGTGGCCTGCATGCTTATAGTGTCCCTTTAATTATTTACTACAATCTGTGTATTTTCATCTGCATAACTTGGCTAACATAGTAATTAACTCTACATGCATATATTACCCTAAAATAATTCACAGTACTACATTACACTTCTGCATAGTGTACCTGCCCAAGTCAACTACTTATTGCGTTGTGTATTGTGTATACTTTGTTGATTCTTGCCTGTCCAACACTCCCCCACCTCCCAATGATTACCTTGGTGTAGACGCCCCAGGACAGCTCTGTCTCCGTGACCATGACCACGATACCAAACATTCCAAATATAAGTGCGTAATCACTAAGCCTTTTCCTCTTCTCAAACAGTGCCCGGCGATGGCCCAGTTTGTAACCCACGTTCTGATTCTTCTTCTGACCTCTTGAGCCTCCCTGACTGCCGTCTTCTCCTCGTAGGCTGCGGTGCGATGACTTGATGGGGTCGTTCTTGGACACCACCACTTCTAATCCAGGACTATGTAGGGTCTGTAAAGGCTGGGTCTCAGGATCTGTTTCATGAAGGTTCCTCCTAGAGGAGCTCAGGCTGCTGAGGGGTCTTGGGATTCCCCCGTTGTACCTGCAACTGTTCATGGCTATGTCCGAGAAAATGTTGGACTCTCTGAAGGACACTCCTGGACCACCATGACTGATGGACTGTAGATCAGATTTACCCTGGGTGAATAGAAAGGCATACACAAAGTGTGTTTATAAACAGTAATAATTTAGTACAATTTATTTTTTATTTTTATAGAAAAATTCCTCTACAAAGTTACATAAGCAATGTGTCTCCAAATGATACACATTCTATGCAGGCAGTGCTGGCTAGCAGCTTCATGGGCCTGGATCGGAAAATTACAGTAGGTCTATTTGCTAAATTTTAATTTGTGTGCTAGTCTTAGAGGAACATGTGTCTTGGGAATCCCTAGAATGTCTTGAGATAGATTTAGCAACCACATATAAAATCACTCATAAATGGATATATAAACTGGAAATTTCAAACATAAATATAAATCTTCAAGTAAGCTCAGACAAAGAAATTCACTGCCAGTGCAAGGGATAAAAGGGGTTACCACTGAGCTATAGGCTATGCTGCTCAAGAAATCCATCCTATGTGTGCAGATGATCCTGATGCAATAGGCCTGGGCATAGAGAGTCCCCTCCTATGTGCAATGGGCCTAAATCGAATTTTGGTCTTCCAGTTTATAAACCAGGACACAGATCAGATATAGATTATTATATACAGTGCCAAAGCTACCTTTAGCACTTTAGATTGTAAGCTCTTTTGAATAGGGTTCTAATTAACCCATTATTTCTGTAACGTTTTGTAATTGTCTCATTAATTGTTTAATTTTCCCCTTTGTAATATTGTAAAGCGCAGCTAAATAATTGGCGTTATATAAATAGTAATAATGATAATAATAATAATAATAATAATAATAATATAGTTGTTATAGGCAGTGTTTTTGTGATGTTCAGCCAGACCAGAGCTAGTCCCTCCCAGACTACATTTGAGGACAGCAGCAAAAGAAAAAAAAATGTGGCTGATGGACTGTCTTAGAACAACACCATAACTCAAACTCAGTATCTAACCTTAATTCAGACCTGTTGCTGTAATTCTAATCTATAATCCATAATCTTAACTCTGACTTGTAAACTACAATACCTAACCCTAAACCATAAGCCAAAACCATTACACCTACCATTCAAACAAAACCTCACACATAAAAGCCACCAGAACTCATATCCTAATCCAAATCCTAATCCAAACTTCTACCTAACCCTTATTACATATTTCAACCATACATTAAAATTTATTTTACAATTAACCATGTGTCAATTTTGCTCTGCACCATCAATCATGCATTAGTTTGTATAAAACTACCTTATGTTCAGCCAAAACATCAAGTTCCAATAGCCATACATAGTTCTCACTACTATTATAACTGACCACCTGTATTTGCCTGGAACAGGATGATTAAGAGATGGAAAAGAGAGACAGAGCAATGAGATATATTTCCATTCTTATAAAGGACTCATGACTATTATTTATGGCTCTTTGTATCAGATGAAAGGTTAAAACTGATAGGTGACTATATAGCTGTTTAAGGTAATTAACCATAAAGAATGATGTGTTCATTGTGGGTTCAAATATCAGCAGGAATTACAATCTTCTTTCATTAATTAAATTAGAACTGTAATTCTGTTCCATTGTCTAACTGGCTTTCCTATGCTTACACGTACATCCAAAGCAATTGTCATTATTGTTTATGACTGTGCAAATATTGAACCAGCCTGAGGCAGAAGTAATCATAATCAAAGCAATTGATTATCACAAGGATCCCCAAAATAAATGCAGCTAATTCTTTTAATTTAATGTGTTATATAAGTTAAAGGACCACTATAGGCACCCAGACCACTTCAGCTTAATGAAGTGGTCTGGGTGCCAGGTCCAGCTAGGGTTAACCCATTTTGCTGTAAACATAGCAGTTTCAGCGAAACTGCTATGTTTATATTAGGGTTAATCCAGCCTCTAGTGCCTGTCTCATTGACAGCCGCTAAAGGCGCTTGCGTGCTTCTCACTGTGATTTTCACAGTGAGAAGACGCCAGCGTCCATAGGAAAGCATTGTGAATGCTTTCCTATGAGACTGGCTGAATGCACGCGCGGCTCTTGCCGCGCATGTGCATTCAGCCGAGGAGAAGGAGAGGAGGAGGAGAGCTCCCCGCCCGGCACTGGAGAAAGAGGTAAGTTTAACCCCTTCCTCACCCTAGAGCCCGGCGGGAGGGGGACCCTGAGGGTGGGGGCACCCTCAGGGCACTATAGTGCCAGGAAAACGAGTATGTTTTCCTGGCACTATAGTGGTCCTTTAAGAGTATGTACACTTACCATAGTATTCTTAGAACAAGTATGCAGACTAAGTGTACTTTAAGAGTTTTGGGTGCAATAAAGTCAAGGTCCACAGTAGTAACAATTAATATACAGAGAATATATTGACATCATAAGCAGACTAGCAGTACATGTTTAGAAACCTATCTTCATATACCTGTAGTGGTATTCAGTAGAATAAATGGACAGGTCAGCATGGGTTTAATTTATTAGAATGAGTCACCCATAAAATATGGTGAAATTACTTTTTAATGCCAAGATACAATACACTAGCTGGAAAATCAAAGCAGTGCAATAATAAACAAAAACACCAAAACTCCAATAGGATCACAATAGGACCACAGAAAGCCATAGAAAATACAATGACATGCACTTCTATTCTAGGGACCATGTGCTGGCTCTCTCACATTGATCTGGTATGCCAACAGCAAATTCAAAACTCTTATGTACTATTGGAACACATGGAAATATCTAGATGCAAGCAAAGATTCTATGACATTCTATTAAGACATTCCAGTAACTGTCTGTATCTTGTCCACTGAGAAATTATCAGTCTATAATTTTAATGGGAGGTGTATTTAACAGCGAGAGACAGAAAAAAAACCCCAAAAAACAGAAAAACACGTGTCAAAAAAGTTATAAATTGATTTGCATGTCAGTGAGTGAAATAACTATTTGATCCCCTATCATTCAGCAAGATTTCTGGCTCTCTGGTGTCTTTTATACAGGTAGCGAACCGAGATTAAGTGCACTCTCTTAATCTCAGCTCGTTACCTGTATAAAAGTTACCTGTCCAAAGAAGCAATCAATCAGATTCCAAACTCTCCAACATGGCCAAGGCCAAAGAGCTATCCAAGGATGTCAGGGACAAGACTGTAGACCTACACAAGGCTGGAATGGGCTACAAGACCATCGCCAAGCAGCTTGGTGAGAAAGTGACAACAGTTGGCGCGATTATTCGCAAATGGAAGAAACACAAAATAACTTTCAGTCTCCCTCGGTCTGGTGCTCCATGCAAGATCTCACCTCGTGGAGTTTAAACGATCATGACAAGGGTGAAGAATCAGCCCAGAACTACACAGAAGGATCTTTTTAATGATATCAAGGCAGCTGGGACCATAGTCACCAAGAAAACAATTGGTAACACACTACGCCGTGAAGAACGGAAATCCTGCAGCGCCCGGGAGTTCCCCCGGCTATGAAAGCACATGTACAGGCCTGTCTGAAGTTTTCCAATGAACATCTGAATGATTCAGAGGAGAACTAGGTGAAATTATTGTGGTCAGATGAGACCAAAATTGAGCTCTTTGGCATCAACTCAACTCGCCATGTTTGGAGGAGGAGGAATGCTGCCTATTACCCCAAGAACACCATCTCCGCCGCAAAACATGGAGGTGGAAACATTATGCTTTGGGGATGTTTTTCTGCTAAGGGGACAGGACAGCAGCACCGCATCAAAGGGACGATGGATGGGGCCATGTACCGTCAAATCTTGGTTGAGAACCTTGTTCCCTCAGCCAGGGCAAAACACACAGCCAAGGCAACAAAGGACTGGCTCAAGAAGAAGCACATTAAGGTCCTGGAGTGGCCTAGCCAGTCTCCAGACCTTAATCCCGTAGAAAATCTGTGCTGAAGGTTCAAGGAGCAAAACATGAGCTTCCAAACCTGACTTGGAGAGGATCTGCAATGAGGAGTGGAACAAAATCCCTCCTGAGATGTGTGCAAACCTGGTGGCCAACTAAACGTCTGACCTCTGTGATTGCCAACAAGGGTTTTGCCACCAAGTACTAAGTTGAAGCGGTCAAATACTTATTTCACTCATTGACATGCAAATCAATTTATTTGATTTTGACAATCGTTTTTATGCATTTTTTGTTGTTGTTGTTATTCTGTCTCTCACTGTTAAAATACACCTACCATTAAAATTATAGACTGATCATTTCTTTGTCAGTGGACAAATGTTCAAAATCAGCAGGGGATCAAATACTTTTTTACCTCACTGTATCTAATCTTCCTATAATAATACTGCTGAAATGTCCAGATCTGGACGATCAAGCACCAACTCCCATGAGCATCAGATATGTTATCCTATAACAGGCATCCATTCAAACTCCTATGTCTTTATCTCAGCATGTAAAAAACATAGAGTAATTATGGACAATGTGCTATTGCTATAACCTTGATCTTAAACAGCCACAGACACCATGCAACAAAGAAGGGATGTATACATTCCTGGCAGATAGAATCAAAAAGCACATCACTCCAATGTTCCATTACATCTTAACTGCAACACTGGCATATATATTTGCATGCTATATAACACATGGGCTATGAAATATAACTATGGCCATGCATCCTAACAACTGAAGACAATAAGGCACTTGCAAATTGTTTACTGTAGTACACCGATAACCATACATGCAGCCAACCATATTTAACAGTTATATTCAGGCTCTAATCATCCCCATATTTACAAATACCTTTACCACAAGCAAGATATAACAGCAAGGACCAACGAGGAGGCAAGCAATCTCCAATATTTGGTGTAAGACACCTATGTACACCAGAATAACTAACCACTCCATTTTCAGGTGAAAACTGAAAAGGGGTTAGCTCGTCCACAAGGCAAAATCTATCACTCTTTGTCCCTCTTCCTCACTTCCATCCTTTACAGTTCCTTTATCATCTTCACCACATGTTCCTATAAAGCATTTATAATCAAGGCTTGCTTTGTTTATGTACAATATACGTTCTGAGAATGAAAATACACATCAGTGTACAAATGAGAATATAAAAAATAAAGAGAATAACCCACCATAGCAACTGATGGGAAAACATGGATGGATGGATAGATAGACAGACAGACAGACCGATAGATAGATAGATAGATAGATAGATAGATATAGACAGACAGACAGACAGACAGAATGATAGCTATAGAGACATATAGATAGATAGATAGATAGATAGATAGATAGAACATTTCAATATGAATAAATATCCAGAAAACAGAAACAGCAGGATGTACAGTTAGTGATAATTAGCCTAATAAATAGTAAGTACATATCTATTTAAGCTTGGGGTACCTACTTTATTTTGGATGCTGAACAATTATGCCTAAAATTAAAATGTGAATAAATGTTAGCTGTATTACTGAAGTGTCAGAGAAAATCTGCATCACTGAAATAATTGATTCAGTGTTGCATGGAAGCACTGAACTCAAACTGCTTGTATCAGTGAAATACAGCTTTGCTTATTTTGCACTTTGTAGGTAAATCCCATCCCATATATGTTTAGTATTTAAATGGAATGTCTAGAAGCCTTGTGATTTACTGTTACAGGGTTAATTACTTTGCACAATGTGCAGAGGATAATATCACAATGTAGAGTTTGCTAATAATCCAAATGATTTTTATTTGCAACAGAATCTAATATTAAATTTCATATTAAAATCTGTTTTTACATTTATGAATTCCAGTACTACAAAAAAAAACCCCAAACACATTTTATTTTCAATCTGGGGTTGCTGCAGTATGGACTCTGTATTATCTTTTCTACTTTGCTTATTTATTTAACATGACAGGCAGAGATTAATTGGTATTGTGAAATTTCAGAGCATTGCCAGTAAGTTTACAGTCTGGGAGGATTGTAACTTATTGCGATGTATACCTAATATGTTACTATCTGATGTATATAGAGTCACTGGGCAACGTATTTGCAATATTACCAATAAACCTTACACCTTTTAAACTGAAGGGCTATTGTAATGTAGGATTGTGCAAATAGTACCCCAGCAGTTGTTTCATAACATTTCACAATTCTCTGCCAGTGACAGTTTGATGATCATGCTGCATACACCTATAGAAAAGATCCTTTATTTCCAGAATATAATAGTCAAAACAATAAAGTTTAAAAATATATTACATAAGACTATACTAAAGGCATTTAGAACTATTAAAATATTTAATAATACGTTAGCTTTAAAATATAAAGCAAAACTGTGTGAATCAAAAAAAGCAATGAAAGACTGTATCTAAGACTGTATGAGTCAAACCCAACTAATAGAAGCCAATGCATTTTTTTGTTTAGGAAAAGATATATGCCATTTATTAATAGTATGTGATAATAGTCAATAATTATGAAATTTGGAATCTGTGAACTAATGGTGGTGGCTTAAAGCAAAAACAAACTTAAGGAAACATAGATGGGGGCAAGTATACAGCTAAATAATAGAATTGTTCATTTTGTAGGCTCAACAGTGATAGGCATGTTAAATGGAAAGATGGCATCCCAGTTCTTTATATAAGTGAGAATATAGTACAGAGATGGGAAATCGGTACAGCATACATATAACATATTGAATTGCTCCATAGTACTGTAAATATAAACTATTGCGTAATCTATATGTGTAATCTAAATAACACACCCAGCATGCCATATTCCACTAACATGCATTTCAACAATGCTAATTGATATGTAACGTACAGACATATATAAGCGCTTAAGGCTTTTTACAAGCTATATCAATATTAGATAACATTCACATCTATATATTGAGATAGGGTATTAATTTTACAACAGAATGTACGGCAGATAATGTCCACTCGATAGAAAATAAATTAAAAACAAGTCATCCATGTGGCTGGCTATGCAGGCGTGGAAGGCTAAACAGAATATACATACAAGGAAATTATTGTGGCTTCATTCAGATGCGGGTTGACTGCAGCATTAAACCTGATCACACAGCAGCAGCCCAACTGCAAATCATCTTCAGTGATTAGCAGCCCACCCTGTGCCTCTGTACTCACTTCTGTGTATTTCTCTGTCCTCTTCCCTTCTCTCGCCTCACCCTGTGTCCTCCTCTCTATATCTGCCCATCTCAATTATCTATCCACTCTCTCACTGTCTCTGGTGTCAATGGACAAGGTATTTTACAAGCAGGAAAGATTGTTACAGACAGGGAGGGTTCCTTAAAGGGGATGACAAACCATGGTACTTAAGGTCATGGTGAGGAGTTAAACATCCATTACAATTCCCACCCTACATGAATATATATATATATATATATACATATATATATATATACATACATGTAATACAGGTTGGTTGTAACATTTAATATTCCTCTATAAGCATGTAAATATATGTATTTGCACTATGATGCTATTAGGCTTACAAATATGAGAAACATAATTTTGAATATTCTTTTAATTAAAATTATGCTAAGAAATAGATATTGACTGGAACAGATAAATTCCAGTCTCAGCACTAGAA
The DNA here is from genome assembly GCA_933207985.1 of Pelobates cultripes. Taxonomy (NCBI): domain Eukaryota; kingdom Metazoa; phylum Chordata; class Amphibia; order Anura; family Pelobatidae; genus Pelobates; species Pelobates cultripes. The sequence goes on along the minus strand of OW240916.1, from coordinate 75,680,032 downwards.
TCACAAAAATGGGGTACTTGGCCAAGAACCAACGGTTAAGTGAAATCCAAGAGACATGTAAGCTTGCAGTCATATGTCAACAGTAGAAAAAAGACATGCCATTTACATTTTAAATAAAATGGTAAAACATCAAAGCAGGACTGGGTAGTCGAGGAATGATGTGGTAATAAGAGTTTGGCTATAAGAAGCACAGAGAGTCATTTGATTTGAAGCATGTCATAGTGCGTGAATTACAGGACAGGGCTAATTAGTGTCAAAATTAAATTAGTACAAGATGTGACATAATAGAAAGGATCATGATATTGTGAAATGTTGGAGTGAATGAACATGGAAACGTCATGGGTTGCTGAAGAATTTCTAATAATGCACCATTAAGGCCCAGAACATATTGTTGATGCAGACCACAGTAGGTGTTGGGATTCTGACCATTCGTGACAGACAGTAAGCAATAGAAGTTAAGAAGTATTGACCTCTAATAGCGATAGATTATGTACTTGAAGGACAAAGTCGGTGAATCTAGTAATACAATCTTGGAATGCTGCAATGGTGGAGCCTCCTCAATGTAATGCTTGCTAGACCTGCTGGTATTAATATTATTTTGCATGTTCTATCTTGATGGTTTAATTGTACAAGCTAGACATCTGCACCCAACCCTCTTTATGTTGGTCTCCTACATATCACAAAAAGAGCACAGTACAATAAAAATAAGTCAAGAGCCCCATGTCAAACTTAGCAGTAAGTCACACACCATGGAAAATTATTAGATGTAACCAAAGGATAAGAGGGAGAGATACTTGAGAATTTAAGATCATAGACACAAGGCTTTGAGGAATTAAGTTGATACAAGGTAATGCACACCATAAAGAGTCTAGGTTCAAGGTTTGAGCATGGAATCAGGAGTAATGGGACATTGATGGGATTAGGACAAGACAATCATGATGTAGAGCTATTGTATTTAATTTGTATTCATAGTTAAGAACATACAAGCTTTAATAGATATAACTGTGTCTCTTTTTTGTGATTGGGTATTTCAGTTCCTCAAATGCTGGACCACTAATCTGTGAAAAGAGAAACCAAGCTAAAAAAAAAAAAAAACAACCCCAAAAACTTTTTCAGAGTCCCACCATCAAATGAGACAGTAAATCGTTCCTGACATTGTATCCAAATATACCACAGAGAACTACTGTCTATTAACAGAATATAAATACCATGCTATTCTAAGGGTTTAATTTGAACTTTATCTTGGTATTTGTGCTACAGATGTGACAAATTTGATATGACAAATTTGATATGACAAATTTACAGTTCTGACATTTTTATCTCCAGTCACGCTAATAAAGACGCAGCAATACAATGGTACTCTAATTCATTTCAGAACAATGTGGGTGTGCAGCATATTTCAGAGTAAAACGTTCTTCATTCCTCAGTTCCTCACAACACAGACACACAATAATATGTACACAAAACCATATTGACACCCATGTTCGCATTGAAATATTAACTCCCATAAACTGACAAATATGCATGCACCAACAAACACAATGCTATACAAACAGACAAAAACACACATAGCAAACAAACAGATGCATACATTTGTATGGACACACTAATACATTCTTAGCGCACACACTAACATTCACACACACATAGATTTGTCAATACAAATAATGCACAGTACACAGATTATTTGTATGAAACAATGTGGTAACCATTAAAAAATTAGGTAGTGTAACATACACTAATCAGTGACTGAGTTAGCTCTATCAAAAAACTGTATAATACATTATCCTATCTCTCTCTCTCTCTGTCTATCTTCTATCATATCATACCATAATAAATAAACATATATTATATCATTATATATATCTATATATATACACACACACACACACACACACACACAAACACTATTTCTTCTCAACCCCTCCTTCCTAATAGACAGACATGCATTTCACTCTGCTAGATCAACACCTCTTTAGTAACCCTCTGCTTGCGTTCTCACAAATGAAATACTTCATTTATTGTAAAATGTGTTTATGGAGAACCCTAAACATAAATCAGTTGTTTACACAACCCTACTTATTATATTATTGTGTAGCCATAAACCATTACCATGGTAGAATATCAGACCTTTTGGGTGCCAGAGGATTAGCATAACTCTAGTGCAATCCATTAACTTCCATTCTAGAGGGGTCTGATCATTGCTGCAGAACTAATTTTCCCCAGCCTTGTACATACTAGCACCGCATGCTTGGAAGCAATGTGAAACAATATATGTTGTTTTACTGGAAGGCTAATGCAGATTTAAACTCATATAACCTTCCTTGACACGGAAACTATACACCATTAAACCTAAAATACCATTAAAAATTAAACGTATAATCTGGCATTTAAACCTGCTTGGATGTGTTGCCATGCCTCTACTTTGCTTTAAGAAAAGCAACTTCATACACCATTCCTCTTTATTTCTCCTAACAGCCTTCACCAACCAACAAACATATCTCTGTAGTATCCATCTTCCTTTGTAATGTGTTTTCCCCAAACTCTGCATTATGTTGCTTGTTCTCCAGCACAGACAAGTGAAATGCGAGCCCAGGCAAGTAAAGAGAGCCAGAGGGGATAGCAGATTAAAGTCATGCAATGCTATATGGATCATGGTAGAAGGTTCAAGTGCTACTCTGTCGCAAACCAGCTGTCATTAACTCCTTTGATGCCATCAGGTAACACAGTGCTCTGCATTGCATTTTTAAGTCTATGCTGCATGGTTTAATGCCAAAATGGACAAGTGAATGCCAAATTCTTATGGCATGTATGGTATAAATAACTTATTATCTACCATTCACCCAGAATGCAAAATTGAACATTTTAAATTGTAGAACACATGTAACAGTCAGACTTTTTAGGTACATGATAGGTTAATTGTCCTCACATCTCTCCTGCAGGTACCTCATTCTGGGTGGAGTGGGGGGTGGAGGAGGAGGGGGGTGGGGGGGGAGAGAGAAATCAGAAAATAAGTTTCTGTAGCCTCTGCAGCACTGCCGCAGCTGAGGAAGCCCACCCTGGTCTTCTAGATTGGTCAATGCTGCAATGTCTCCTCTCTCTCCAGCCCTCCCTCCTTCAAACTCCTCCAACAGGCAAGGCTGCTCTGTAGCCAGCCAAGGGATCCAGTGGGCCAGGCTGAGCATGACTCGAGATCCTGCCAGGGACAGGGTAGCAAGGAATAGGGAACCTGGCTGCAGACGTGCAGAGCTTCTAATGAACTGGAAAGGGAGGGGGTCTATTCATAGGCTATGTCTGGCTATGGTCTGTGACTTGGCTATGGTTTAGGAAGTAGTGAAGGACAGCAGATTTGGGGAGAGGGGGGGCAAGATATAGCACTTTGGCTGGATGTAACAGACTGAAAAACAGCAGATCTGTAGGGCTGGACAGACATGCAGCTCTAGCTCTGCATGGTGTGCTGAGTGACAGCCCATGTTTGCTAGTGATGGAGCCATGCAGACTTTGCTGCTGGTGTTTATGGAGAGGTGCTGAAGGACAGCTCCCATGGATACTTTATAGCAGGCAGGAGGACAGATACTGGGGAATGCTACGTGGTTCTGACAAACAGCTCCCATCTAGCTGCAGAGACAGGCAGGCAGTCATGCAGTGACACTTCAGTGTGATTTCTGATGCAATGGTAAATCCTCGCTGATGGATAGGGATGATAGACAGCTCTGGGATCCCTTTACCTGTCAGTTGGTCCTGGTGAAAGGCTGGTTCCAGCTCCCTGTGCTCTGCAGCTGCTCTGCAGTGGGACAGCCCTTTGCTGCTGCAGCATCCCCTCTCTGCTCTGCTGCTGCTGGCTCTGCTTCTCTCGGGGTCCGATGGATTCCAATGGGCCCCTTCTGATTGGCTGTCCACACCACAACTACCCTCATGATGTCTTCTGTGTACTACAAGCCCCTCCCATATTTAAAGGGAAACAGCCGCATTGTAGCATGAATGGTTAGGGGAAAAAAAAAAAACAACTCCCTCCTCCTGCATACACACTACTGCAGCAGTACAGGAGACCGGCAAACTACTGCAATCCAGCTCCGCCGAACGCTAAAGAGTTAACCTTCTCAGTATCAAAATACTAAAGATTCTATGTCAATCAAATGTGCAGAGCCATGTAACGACTCCCTGCTTTAGATACAAACAGCTCTGTGCAATAGATCAGCAGCCACTGTGCACACTATTACACTGCTGCTCATGCTTTTCCTATGCTTGGGTGATGGACTTGCATTTGTGAGTGTGAATGCACACCAATACATTCTACTTGTGTGAGTATGTAAGTTTTAGTGCACTTATCAGTGTGATTGAGGCTTGAGTTTTAAATCAGTAAATATAATAAGAAATGTCTATTTTCATTACTAGTTGTGCATGAGTGATTGCATAAGGGCACAGCTAGTATATAATTGACTTATTATTATTATTATTTTTTTTTTTTGCAATGTGGCTGCTTCTATAGAACAGTGTTGAAAGAATTGTTTGTAGTGTGCTTACCAGTTAATCTAATTGTAACTGTGCCGTTAGTGTACAACCTAAGACTGGTAAGTCGGCATAACTGAAGGATGCAGATGCATGTTGGCTATTTAGTATGGGGCAGATTTTATTTCATGTCCATGTCTACAAGTAAGTTGTGAATGTGTTTCTGCCACCTGTGTGTACATATGGCTGTTTTGTTGTGTTTCTGTTTGTGTGACGGTAATGCGATAGCACTGTCATATAAAGACTACACAATAGTTTTATTTAACTGTTAGGTCTCACATGCACAGGAAACAATGATCTGGATAAAATGGTTGAATGATACAAGTAAAATGTTCTGAGAATAGGTGAAAAGGCTAAAAGACGTAAATGTTTTATTGGTTTGTGTAATTTCTTACGGTGGCTGAAAACACCCCCCATTTCATGGTGCATAGTTTTACAATGTGTGATTAAACACCAGTGAAGTGAGCTTCATTCACTCAGAGGTGGGGGGCGTGATCTGGAGGTTAGGATATGACTGAGCGCACAATATTGGCACACACTGCGTTAACTGTCTACACAACCAGGAGTAAGATGGGAAGGCCATAGAAATGTTCTGAAGACATCATTAACAGTAGATTAAATGGTTAATTAATGTCTCAATAACCCCAAGAGACCATTCTTTTTTCCCTAAATATTAGATGTCATTATTTTTCAGTGTTAGGGCTAGTGTTGGGGTTCCTTTAATTTTTAGGCAGTAAAATTGTAAAATATTGTTTTTTCTTTACATAGTGATTTTCTCTATTGTAAGAATGTTATATTACCTAGATCATAAATCACCAAATATCTACAGGTTCCCTAGGGCTTTTCGGAGTGGACATATAGTACAACAAATAACTTACTATAAACTTAACCTTTTAACAATTTACAAGCAGCATGCAATAATTACTTTCTTATGGGAATAGCTCTGTGTTAAATCACTACGTTTACAATATGTCAGGTAATTGTCTTTTTCGTAAAATAAATTTTATGATTAAAAAAACTTTATTGAATATAATTTTCAGAATTGGCACACCACATGTGACCATATGTCACATCCTTCTCCAACGATTGATATTTAGGAAGAGATGCTGTGGAGACCAAATAATGATGTTTCTGTCTGCTCAGTTCCTCTCTAGACATCGAGTTAATTAATGGAAGACTGCTGTATTAAAATAATAGGAGTTACACATTACATATGTCAAACAGACAATTATTTTCACTAATATGCATTTATGTATCTTTTATATCGCATGCTTTTTTTAGGGGTAAGAGTTAGGATTAGGCTCATGGTTAGGGTTCTGATTAGAATTTCTTTAATCTTTGGGCAGCACCAGACTTACGTGTAATGTAGACACTCTCTCTCTTCTCGCATCATCAGGCTACTGCAGGGGTAGGCAACCTTTTAGCAGCACTGTGCCGATATAGGATTGTGATGTCCCATAGCGTGCCGGTCCTATTTTTTTAAATTGAGGTGTGTATGCTGCCGTATTCTGCTTGTGTTATTTTTACTGTAATTGCTTTGTATCGTTGTATGTGTGCGTATATGAGCTATTATATTGTATATGTTCATTAGTAGTTTGTGGTACCGTGTATGATGAGGGCTGCTTGTGGAATTGTGTGTGGATGGATATGTCACATTGTGTGTTTGGTAGTGTGTGTGTATGTGGGGCTGTTTGGGGTATTGCATGTGAGAGGCTGCATGTTGGGTTGTGTGCATGTATGTGGATTGTAAGTGGTGTTGAATTTTTTTTGGGATTGTGTGTATGTTTGTTTGTGGGCTGTTTGTTTTATTTGTGTGAGGAGAGGGTTATTATGCATTTCTGTGTACATCTAGCAGTGCTGGTGGGTTCCCTGGGTTCCAGTGGGGACCAGGCATGCTAGGTACAGGTCAAGGACAGAAGCTGCAACAGCGGCTGTGGGCTGCTCTACTACAACGTGGATTTCCATTCACAAGTGCTGGGAGGAAGGGATCTGAGATAACTTCCTCTATGCACTACAATGCTTAAATTGAGGATTGTCCTTTACCACCTCTTCGTATTAGCAGATATCTGAAGTTTTACTGGAACTCCTGATAGGCCAGAGCCAGTTTGGCTCTAGCAGCCTTGAGTGCCGCGCATGGCACTAGTGCCGTAGGTTACCTACCCCTGGGCTACTGACATTCTTCCAATCCTTAGTCACTAAGTTTTAGTAATCATGAGCTCACTTTAGTCCATTCCTCTTCCTGTTGTGCATCCAGCAATTCCATTTGTAGCAATATTTCCCATTGATGGGTGGACTTAGTAATGCAGTTTATACCAATGGAATGTTGTGTAGTGTGTGTTTTTATACCATTGTTTAAATGTCACAAACCTGCAATATATCTAATGGTAATAATAATGAGGGCATACGTGCAGACATTATTTTTTACATTTCTTTAAATGCACAACTTTTAGGAAGCTGTCTTGCCAATGATGCCTCAAGGTCCTAACAAACATTTGTACGTCATGATTTTGACTATTTCTTTTAACTATTTTGTCACATCTACTGCATGTGACACAGTATTTCTGATTCTATGCTTGAATTTTAGATCCTGAGAGAAATATAAAAAAATAAGGGATACTTTGTAGAGTTTATAATGTTTCATTGACCATTTCTGTGAAGGGCATATAAATAAATGTAAAATGTGTACATTCTCTTGATTGAAATCTATAAATTAAGCCACCATTTTATCCTACATATGCCAGTTTCGCATCCCATATATCAAATAAATATTATACTAATTTTTAAAAAGAAAAACTATTTGGTAGAGAAATGATTTAAAAAAAAAATACTGTATGTAAATATATCACTATTAGATACAAGTACATTTTATTTTGTCTGTCATTAATTATGTTTAATAGAAATGAATAACATAAACAAAAAAGTCTGGAGGGTTTCCAAAATGGATTTTGTAATACCATTGTGATGCCAGATTTTATTTGCACAAGTAATAAGTACATTTGCAGATTAATATGTATGTGTAGAGATCCCAATACAGCGATTTGTAACTAGAAATGAGGGATGACATTTAGTATTACATATTATTCTGTTTGAACAGTATCTTATGGCAGAGTTGTTATTAGTTTATTGCTGGTTAGGGATGATCTTTAGACAGATACTGGATTTGGAAGGAATATTGTTATATACTCACAAACATGGACCGCTGCACCCAGACCACTTCCTTGACATTAAGTAGTTTGAGTGACTTTAGTGATCCATCAAGCTGAGGTAAGCTTAAATTTGATGCTTCAGTTCCTATTGGAAAGTATTATCGCAATAATTCAAGTCTGAATTTATATGCACATGCTTGATGACTGAACAGAATGATATAAATGTCCACAATGTAGGAAATCAATGCGTACATCGCCGTCTGGAGTATACCTCAAATGCTCACATTCAGTCACTGAACTGAAGCATTGTTTGGGACCATGTCTGACCATACAAGCATCTGCTCAACTGCTCTACTACTAACCACATAGCCCCTGGAGATAGCAGTGTTAAGCTTGGCCAATGTCCTCTGTAGTCCTGTCAGCCTCATATGGTTTATAGCAGAGCTTCAGGAACACTTATAGACAGTGGTGGGATTCAGCCGGTTCTCACCGGTTTGCGCCAACCTGTTACTAAAATGTAACAAGTTCACTGAACCGGTGATTAACCTGACCGACTGAGTTGTTGGCCCGGTGGCTTGCCCTGTATGCACCGGGTGCAGGTCCCCTCCATGTAGTCTGCCACTGCCTCCATTCTGCAGCTCTGCTATTTGCAGATATGCAGACCATGGAGTAGAGATCTCGCAATCTCTAGCCAGTCAGAGCATTGCTGTGGTAACCCACGGCAACGCTCTGACTGGCTGGAGATCGCAAAATCTCTACTCCATGGTCTGCAGCTCTGCACCCGGCAGAGCTCTACATCCCCTCATACTACCACCCCCCCCAGCTGCCACCATCCCTCAGACTACCATCACCCAACATTGTCAGCACTTCCCACACGGTCACCATCCCCCCATTGTCACCACCATCACTGTCACCATCCCTCCCACTTTCACTATCCCCACCACTGTCACCACCATCACTGTCACCATCCCCCCACTTTCACCATCCTACACTGTCACCACCACTACCACTGTCATCATCCCCCCCATTGTCACCATCACCCTACTGTTGCCATCCCCCCATTGTAGCCACTTCCCACACCGTCACCATCCCCCCCATTGTTACCACCACCAATGTCATCATCTCCCCCACTGTCACCATTCCCCCCACTGTCACCACTTACCACACTGTCACAACTTACCACACTGTCACCATCCCCCTCCACACTATCACCATCTCCCACACAGAATGTCACTATCCCCTCACACTGCCACCATTTACACACGCTACCACCTCCCTACTGCCACCATTCCCACATGCTACCATCACCCCCACTGTCACCTCCCCCCACTGTCACCTCCCCCCCCACTGTCACCCTCCCGCACACACTATCACCCACACACACTGTTACCCGCCACACAAATTATCTATCCCACACACTGTCCCCCTCACACTGTCACCATCCCACACACACTGTCTGTCACCTTCCCCACACACTGCCACCCTCCTACACACAATCTGTCGCCCTCACTAGAGGCAGAGAAATGGCACAGAGAGGCTAAATGCAGAGTCATGGCACAGAGAGACTGGTGGCAGAGAGATGGCATGGAGATGCTGGTGGCAGAAAAATGGCACATAGAGGCTAAGGGCAGAGAGATGGTGCAAAGGGCAGAGAAATTACCCTGAGTGGCTGAAGGGCAGATTGGTGGCACAGAGATGATGGTGGCAGAAAAATGGCACAGGGAGGCTAAGGGCAGAGAGATGATGCAAAGGGCAGAGTGATGGCACAGAGTGGCTAAGGGCAGAGAGATGGCACACAGAAGCATGGCACTGGCAGGTTGTTTGGGGGTACATGGCACTAGCAGATGTTTTGGAGCGACACCTGGCTCATTGGTATGATATACAAAGTTTAAGAAATTACTGCTCTTTGGCATGATATTCAGGATGCATGCATTTACTGCTCATTGACATGCTATACCATGTTTATGCATTTGTTGCTCATTGCTATGATATATTAAGTTTATGCATTTGCTGCTCATTGGCATGATATACCAGGGTTAGACATTTATTGCATTAATAGAATTACCATGCCGACCATGTGGCACAGAGATGATGGTGGCAGAGAGATGACACACAGAGGCTGGGAGCAGAGAGATGGCACTGGCAGGTTGTTTGGGGGCAAATGGCAGTAGCAGACGTTTTGGAGTCTTATGTGGCTCATTGGCATGATATACAAAGTTTAAGAATTTACTGTTCTTTGTCATGATATTTAGGATGTATGCATTTACTGCTCATTGGCATGATATACCATGTTTATGTATTTAATGCTTCATTGGCATGATATACCAAGTTTATGCATTTGCTGCTCATTGGCATGATATACAAGGTTTATGCATTTATTGCATTAATAGAATTATCTTGCCGTCGCCATGTGTTTTTGCCAATCAGGGCATACCTGTATATGTGTGACTGCGTCTATGTGCATGTGTATGACTTGGGGGGGGGGGAGTCTTGGTCCCAGGCAGCACAATGTCTTGTGCAACCCTGTGGAGTTGGAAGCATATGAAAAATCGGAACTGGTTACTAAAATGTTTGATTCCCACTACTACTTATAGAGGGTATAAAAACTCAGTGTTCCTCCAATGTCTGTGTGTAGGGCTGAACAGGAAGTGGAAGGGATCGATTAACAGCCACACACTAACAGCCTCTCACACAGGAAATGCCTTGCAGGAGTAGTAGGGGAAGCTCTGAGTGATGTATACTGTATAACAGCTCCTGTAGTATCAATCTGCTAGTCTACAGAAGACATGAGTACTTTCGAAAACGTTTCCTTTCCTCCAAACTACAGAACTTAAAGCCTAAACATGAAAATAAATCCCTTACCTTAATCCTACGTTAAACTACTCTTAAAAACTAACCTCATGTAACTCAGTACTAGATTTAAGTCAACTCTAAACTAAATAATCCTTAAATAGCGTTTATACTATAACTATCTCTTTTTAAGCAGTTAATATTTAACACTAAACGCCCTATGAAATCTAACTTTTACATTAACCCCTCTCTACCTTTACACCACTCTTTATCTCATTCACTTAACCACTTCTAATATTATTTTTAACCCTGCATGCATTTACACAGCTGTGTTCACTCATTATATTCACAGATTCAAACACCATAGCAGAAATAGGCACATATATACATTTATTCATATGCAGTTGTCAAATATGAATATGGTTTTAGGCCTGCAATGTCCAGTTAATAAAGTAATTATACTATACTTTCTCTGCCTTATTTTGGGAAGCAGGGGGGCATCTCAGAATATTGTGCTAATAGACACCAGCCATGTAAATCCAGCTCTCAGTGTACAGCTATCAGACAACATCAATAACTTATCTCATGAGGATTTCCTTATTAACTATCCTGCCTCGTGTAATTTCTTTCTACATCCACACAGAAATACCTATACCTATAATTTATGTTATGTTATTATGTTGTTATTCATTTTCCAAAATGAACTATAAAGATAATGGAATTTATTTATGAAACTCTGAATGGTACCCAATTGAAGTTCAAAAGGCAAAATGTATAATAAAATATTCTCCCAACAAATCTCCTCTTTGCTTCAGTAAGATTTTAGAGCATTTTTGCCATACAGGCTTTACTTTATGTTTGACGTTTCATGAATAAACACCATTGACTTGTATTAGCTTTCATGGTTCCCTTATCTCTTAATCCAAGAGTCCCCCTTGTTGCACTTGCTGTGTTCTCCCTTCCCCTATCACTTCTTGGGCATCTCCAAAAACTAGTTATACAAACATGTAGAACATTAGAATATATTTGAAAACATCTTTTTTGTGTAAATGTACTTAATTTATTTGTGCTATTCTCCTAGTCATAATGCGCGCGCGCACGCACACACACACCCACACACACACTCTGCATATACTATACATTTTCCATCTGTGTGTATATGTTTGTAAATACATAGTGTCTGATGCACTATGCAGTGCAGAATATAGAGGGTGGTAGATTCTTGGTGGAGGATACCTGTCTTTCACAAACTTTTGGAGTAACATTAGATGTGTAGGTAAGAGGAGAGGGGGTGCAGACAGAGTGCAATGTATCAGCTCCACATACTACAATATCTCCTGGGACACCTAAATAATTCACTGATCCCTCACCTTCCATCTGGGGAATAGGCACCAGAGCAGCTGCCAAGGCAGGTAGAAACAGGCTGGATAGGGCAGTGACAGAGCAAGGAGAGACAAGGGCAGAATGTTATTCTGAAAATAAGTAAATCCCTATAGCTAGAACAAAACTTTTGTAATTTTGCTCTCTATCATCCTCATGGCCTGGCTGCTCTAGAGCACCTTCCATTATCCAGAAAAGCCCTCTGTGCGAGCAGTGATTGTGCCATCTAAACTGAAACAGATTGAAATGTACTGTGTGCACACGCTTTAATTACAAGCCCGGAGTTTAATGCGTATTGCTTTATATACCTTCATTCCATATTTCTCACCATTATAAGCTTTCTAATTTTAGATCTAATGTAAACATAGATGTCCTTATATTGGCTCTTATAAATACAATACAATGTTTACAATTGCTGAGTAGAATTCTTTTCTTAATTCTGCAGGTACCCTCTTCTTATAATGTCACTGCTTCTCTATATAGCACCTCCCTATGACTCTTTCTATACCTCAATTAAACCTTCCATGATAACCCTTCCATTTTCTCTGTGTGACACTTTTTAAACCTCCCCCATTACTCCACATAACTTGTTCCATATGGCTTAACTGTTTGATTCCTGCTATTTCTTCACATAACTTCTCTTTTAAAACCTTCCATTGCTCCATACAATGTCTCCCATTGCTTTATACAACTTTTCGTTATATCTCTTTCAACCGTGCTATACAATTCCACCCTTTAACTCCTGCTTTTGATTCATGTCATACTCCCACAACTCCTTCCTCTAATCCATGCAACTCTTCCATAGGGTCACCTTTACTGCTAAATGGAGCCTGGCAAATATCTGCATTAGGAAACCAGAAAATAAGAGAGTGTAAGCACTTTACAGCAGGCTATGAAATCCAATATACTGAACACTCTCATTTAGCTCCTCATGTCTGCCCTAAAGAGTTTGACATATTATCTGAATATTATTCAGCGCCACCCCCCTATTATCCTGTAATAGCTCATTTTAAAAAGAGAGACAGATAAACTAGAATACTGTATTTTTTGTAAAAAACTAATTGTTACATCTATTGTTCACTATATAATATTACTATAACTTCTTCTATTGCTTCATATAATACATTCCCATGACAGCATGTAACATCTATAACATGCATTACTGCACCATGTAGAAACCCCAACATGTGTGTGTTTAAATATATTTTATATATATACATATACACACACACACACATATATATTTTTATATTTTCCATTGATAGAACTCCTTTCATTGCTTCATTTAAGCAGGTCTGACATACCTCTTTGTTCCATGTGTTGTATTTCATACGATTTCATGTTAAATAATTCATGCATTGTATATCCCACCACCCTTTCAGAGCAGTTTTGCTCTGTCTGGGATCCCCCGTAGATCTGAATCCCCCAACCACTCCTCTAGTCCCAATCAGCTACATCACAACAGGCTATTTTTAGCTACAATTTTTCTGCACATCAAACCCAGAGACAGAGAGGAAATACCCAGACAGAGAGGAGAAGGGGGGGCGATACGTGTGTGTGTTTTGGACCGATGAAAATTTAGAGAAAGGAAAGGAGGCTTATAGAAAAGATGTGAGAGACGAGTATGATAAGTGTGGGAGAGGGATAGTAACACATACAGAAATGACAAAGAAAAAAAACAGCAAAACGAGAGAAAAAAAAATTTGTAGAAAAGAATGAAGAAGAAAAGGGGTGGATGAGGGGAGGTGAGCATGAGGTCTGCAAAATATTGTATGTTATATGTCTTTATTTCTCTTTTTATTTTTTCATTCCAAACAATGTATAATGTATTAATGTATGATCATATAAACATGTGTGCAAATGTAACTATACTTACTGTGATTTCCTTATATGTGATTTTTAATCCAATGTCTTCTCCCCATTTGACTTCCATGTACAAGCCTGTGTAATTATTTTGTTATTTTCTATGATTTAGACATTGTGATCGAAGCCCTTAACCAATAATGGTCTGAAAGACTAAAATCCATTGGGGAAAAGAAATAAATGCAGGATAATAGAAAAATAATTGAAAAAAATCTACATTACTACTAACTTATTGTCAGAATGTTGGCTATTGCGCTGTACAAAAACTATGTGCAGACAACAGCCCTTACACGGCGACCTTGACAAAATAACCTTTTTCATCCTTCTTGAGCGAGTAGGGGCAAGCCTCCATGACCTCACTGAGAAGTAAAAACTAGTCAAACTGAGGAAAGAAACATACAGTCAGAGAGATAATGCAGATGGGCTTCTACAAAGAAATAATGAAAACTTTGGCTGAGGGTTAGAAGAGAAGACCAAGATATTATGACGAAAGATGCAGAAAGGATATTGTAGCATAAAAGATTGCCTCAGTCAGCAACAAAATAAAAAAACAACATAATTCTAAAAATGAGGGTTGTACGCAGAAAGAAGGCAGAGAGATGGAAGAGACACAGACAGAAAAAAAGGGAGAGAAGGGAGAGAATGAAAGAGAGAGAGAGGGAGAGAAAGAGATGGAGAGAGTGGGAAAGAGAGAGAGAGAGAAATGTAGCAGACACTGGAGGGAAGAATATTCTATAACATGGATGTCAGTGGTGGAGAGAGGCAGAAAAATAAAATACACAATGACCTGAACAAACAACAAGAAACATTTTCCCTATGTCTGGGTGTTACACTGCAGATCTCTTGTATTGCACAAACACCCAGCTTCTGGAATATCCTGTAGGAGTGCAATAAATGTCTGATATTGATTTACAGCCTTATATTTCCAGCGCTAACTGTTTAACTCTCCTTTTCCAGCAGGTTCTATACATTCAAACAAGTGTCAGCTAAGAGACTAAATAAATGTCAGTAGATTTGGGTAAATCTTTAGGACCATATTTATGCAGGACCCCGGAACCAAATTGGTGCAGTCAAAATATTGCTCATAGGTAGTAAATGCGCACATTTTAAAGGAGAACTCTTAGCACCAGAACCACTGCAGCTTATTCTAGTGCTTTAGGTATAAATAGACTGTCCTCAGCAATGTAAACGCTGCCTTTTTTGTAAAAACGCAGTGTTTACAATTGTCTCTTAGGGCACCTCTAGTGATTGTTACTCAGACAGCCAAAAGAGGTGCTGCCTATTATGGTCTTGTAATATTTATAGGACCAACGTTCAGTGTCTTCACTCTATACGTGGAGAATCCTAATGCTCCACGAAGAGATGCGTTGGAATAATGCATCTCTATGGAGAATGATTTTATTCTAACAGTAATGACGATCTCAGTCAGGAAAGGAGTGGTGGTCATGGTGTGGGCTTGAAGGTTAGTAAAAATGCTTTATTTTACTATTACAGTGGGAGTCCAACAATCATAAAAGCTTGGTTTACCTCGAACATTAGAAATACATGGTTGTATTTCTAATGTAAGAGTGCTCCTTAAATATTGCAAAGTATATACATGCTAGAAAATATCTTCTACAAGTGCGCATATATTGTTTGCATTTAAAAATAAGTAGACAATTACAATGGGATCCCTAGGACCTGCGAATACAATAGGAGGGTGGTTATCTCTACCCATTCTTTATTCACCATTTAACTCCTTTCCTGACGCAGCTAATGATGCAGTAGGGAATATGTGGATAGAAATGGATTAAGATGATGCCTAATGTCCTTCCCTATTAAGCAATAGTTAAATAAGATAGTGTCGTCCACTTTTCCAGCATATGTATAATGTAATGTATCCATTACCATTTTTAGCTGCATTACTTTAGACAATGTCCCCATTAAAAATATGTTCTAGCCTGAATCTGTTTCATACTGCTTCAAATGTGTCTATGTCATCTTATACCAACCATAGGTAAGTAAGTCTACCTGAACTTAGAAACTATTTTTAATTTGCTTAAATGAAAGACAGAGCAATTGTGTAATGCACTATAATATGTAGGGCTCTGCTGTCTACCACGTTATACAATTATGAAAAAATAACATTGTTTTAACATTTCCTTCTTGAAAAAGCTTATTTGCTGCCCATTGAAAAAAAAAATGCACCCCCTCCTGCAACAATAAAATAAATAAATAAATCAAAACAGAAAAACATAAAAACATGCATTGTGCTGATTCTATGTGACTGCAAATGTAGCTGTCAGTTGCATTGGGTAAATAGAAATTATTCCTCCCTATACTAATCTACCTTCCAATGCAATATTTAAATGCAGTGGCTCTTGGATATCTGGCACTTTGCAGGATTTGTTTTTACATTAATCTTTTGTTTGTCCCTCTATTTCTTGTTTTTTGTTTTTTTGTTTTGTTTGTTAATTCACCATTTTTAGGTATGCATTAGAAAAAGTAGGGACATCTTTATCTTATAGGGAGCGTGTTCTATAGCAGTGGGAGGAGAGTAAGCAAAGTTACATTTCAGATGCTAAGGTAAATTACCCACAATCTATCAGTCTAAAGAATCTCACAGAAGGACATACTGCAGACTTTATGGACAGAGGAGAACAAAATGGTGGCGTCCAGGTATTGAGATACAGCACAAAGACGAAAAAACAATAAATATAAATAAAGGCCAGTATTATGAGTGTATAATCATTAAGATTCAGGGGGTATAATAAAGGAAGAGGGAAAGAAAAAAAATAACAGTGCTGCTTTAAGTTTTAAAAACGTATTTTAAGAAATATAGATTTTATATATATATATATATATATATATATATATAAAAATATATACACACACGGGTTTACCATAGACACACAAATCAAGTGCCAGTTCAGATATAGGGGATACAAGGAAAGGAAAACAGAAAGGAATAAAAAGCATGACATTGTTTTCAAACTTAATGACATATCTGATCCAGTAATCTATGGATGACTAGAAGCAGCATCCTGATATGACTAAAATAAAAACTCAATCATTTTGGGCAGCAACAATATTGTACCTAGACCATTGCTGAATCAATTTATCCATAGGTATCACATTTATAAGACAAAATTATTGATGTAACATCTCTTAGCAATGTGTCAAATAAACTTTATTCCTGCTCTACTCTCTTTCTCTCTATAAAACACTAAGCGAATAAGCAAGGGTGTAAACTCAGAAATGCAATTATGCCTAGGACACTGTTATAGCTAAAAGTCCTGAACGAGGAGCAAAAAACTGCAGTGGCTGGGGGAACACATTTTAAAGAATATGATACACAAGTCTTTTGCTTTTCATGCATAAAAGTACTGATTCTTAAGTAACTGCTAGTGAGTAAGAGCCCTTTAGGCACAGAATGTGTGCATTCTAAACATCTAGTCTCTATCAAGTCTCTACAATGAGTAAGCACCTTTCAGGCATAATATTATTGATTTAAGCTTACAAGACATGCAAAAACAAACATACAAAAATAAAAAACATCTAGATCTCATAAAGAGAATTGTAAGAAATCTATATTATATTATAAGAAACAGCTCAAGAGTACAAATGTCCCGTTGCTGTTTAAAGGGACACTATAGTCACCAGAACCACTGTAGCTAAATGGGGTGGTTCTGGGGTCTATAGTCTGTTCCTACAGGCTTTTCAATATACAATGTACATATATTCATAGAAAATGCAGTGTTTACATTGCCGGCTAGGAACACCTCTTGTGGCAGTCATCCAGACAGCCACTAGAGATGCTTCCTATTTCAGTGCTACATTGTGTACAGCACTTGCATTCAGCGTATCTACGCTCTGCATGGAGATGCTGAATGCACCCCATAGAGACAGGCAGCCGCCTTAGGGCGCCAGAGCAGGGGGGGTGCAAAAATCTGAATGACATGGATATTTCAACTCACCTGTCTCCCTGCAGCCTGCACAGTGCAGTCAGTGAAGTCGACCGGCCCCTCCTGATGAGGTCAGGAAGAGGCGGCTTGACTTCCACTGCTCTTCTTCCAGACTTTCCAGTAGAGTGCTGTGGAGTCCTGGATGATGTCAGGAGGAGGGGGCGGGACTTCCACTGCTCTTCTCCCAGACTCCACAGCGGAGTCCTGGAGAAAAGCAGTGGAAGTCACACCCCTCCTCCTGACATCAACAGGAGAGGCCGGCTGACTGACTTCCCTGGCTGAAGGCTCCAGTTTCTATCCCACCTGACCACCCGGGACAAGCCTTCCCCCTCCCTGGTCCAAGGTAAGACCTAGGGAGGAGGGGAATACACTTTTTAAAAAACATTTAAGCAGCCACTGCCCTCCCTCTACAGCCCATACCCTCACTCTCCAGCCCCTTGCTCCCGCTTCTATAGCTCCTGTGCCCCCACCACAGCCCCTGCCCCCTTTAGAGCCCCTGTTGTCCCTTTTATACAGCCCCTGCTATAAAAGGGGGGGCCCCGGTAGAGCCCGTGTTCCCCCCCTATATCCACTACCTCCCCTTCTACAGCCGCTGTCCCCCCTTCTGCAGCCATGTCCCCCTTTCTGCAACCCCAGCCCCCTTCTATAGCCCCTGTGCACCCTTCTATAGTCCCTGTGCCCCCCCACAGCCCCTGCCTCCTTTCAATACCCTCTGTGCCCCCCTTCTACAAACCCTGTACCCAGGGCCGCCATCAGGGCATGACAACCATGATGGTTGTCATGGGCCCAGCGGTCCTGGAGGGCCCCACATTTCCCATGTGCACCCTTCTATAGCATCTGTCCCCCCTCATAGCTTCTGTCCCCCTTTCTACAGCCCCAGCCCCCTTCTATAGCCCCTGTGCACCCTTCTATAGTCCCTGTGCCCCCCCACAGCCCCTGCCTCCTTTCAATACCCTCTGTGCCCCCCTTCTACAAACCCTGTACCCAGGGCCGCCATCAGGGCATGACAACCATGATGGTTGTCATGGGCCCAGCGGTCCTGGAGGGCCCCACATTTCCCATGTGCACATATATATAGCGATTTTCAGCGTTTTCGATATATATATGTGCACCTGCGCCCTGGGGTCCCCCTGCTCCTGTTCACTGCAGTGGGGGCCCGCAGCACACTCCAGTTTCGCCTCCTCAGTACTTCCTGTGTGTTTACTTCCTGTGTTCCAATACACACACATTGCATTTACTATACGCACACTATATCCACTACACACACATTGCATTCACTATATACACTATATCCACTACACACACTGCATTCACTACACACACTATCTCCACTACACAAACACACACTACATCCACTATACACACTACGTTCACTATACACACTGCATTCACTACACACACTATCTCCACTACACAAACACACACACTGCATTCACTATACACACACTGCATTCACTACACGCACACTGCATTCACTACACACACCATATCCACTACACAAACACACACTGCATTCACTATACACACACTGCATCCACTACACAAACACACACACTGCATTCACTATACACACACTATATCCACTACATACACACTGCATTCACTATACACACACTATCTCAACTACACAAACACACACTGCATTCTCTATTCACACACTACATTCACATCACTACACACACTGCATCCACTGTACACACTTTCTTCACTATGCACAAACACACACTTCATTCACTATACACACTATCTCCCCTACACAAACACACACTGCATTCACTATACACACACTACATCCACTACACAAACACACACATTGCATCCACTATACACACACTACATCCACTACACAAACACACACTCTGCATTAATTCTATACACACTACATGTCTACACAAACACACTGCATCCCTACATAAAAACACACTGCATTCATTATTCACACGCTACATCCCTACACAAACACACATGCTGAATTCATTATTCACAAACACACTGCATACCTGTGGGTGGACTCGGAGGCGGGCCCTGGGGGCCCAGATCATGAGCTGTGTCGAGGGCCCCAAAATCTCTGATGCAGCCCTGCCTGTACCCATCTCTTAGCACCTGTGCCCCTCTATATAGTCCATGATGACCAGGGATATGGCAATCTCAGGAACCTCTCAGCCCCTGTATCTCCCTCCACAGCCCCTTGTATCTCCTTCTACAGCCCCTGTATACCCCTTTCAGCTTCTATGGCCGCATCACAAACCCAATCCACTGCACCCTTTATAGCTCCTGGCCTCCACTACAGCCACTGTGCCCCCTTCTACAGTTCTACATGTCCACCTGTGTGTTTCCCCTCTAGAACCCCAGTGTCCCCTCCTCTACAGCCCCAGTGTCCCCCCATCTACAGCCCCTGTCCCTCCACCTCAGCCCCCGTGTCCCTCTTGACTAATTTTTATTTGCCCTTTGTTGGGGCTGAAAAACAGAAGACTTAGTAGAAAGAAGACTTCTGATGGCAAGTATAATTTTTTTTAACAGGTTTTAGATTTATTATCCACCCACACAATTTTTTGAGGGAGTGAGCTAGGCAGGGACTTTGATTTATTAGGTGGGTGGCTTTCTAGGGGATTGGGAACCGGGGGGCATAGCATATCCACCACCTACTTTATTAATTTTATCCCCATCCAATGCCCGTGCAAATAAGAAGATATTTGCTGCATGCATTGAATTTTATTTTACTATGTGAACCATCAAACATATCCATGCAGAAGAGAGAAAACACCCTCCCCCTTTTTTGCTGGAACCAAAAATATTACTAGTTATTTTTTTTAAGCAATTTGTGATTAGTTAGTAATGTGAGGGCATCCTATATTACAGTGCCCTTGGGTAATCCCTAAACCCTGGACTGTTAGGTGTGCCTTGAAGAGAGAGTTGTGGAGCACTGCTGTATTATAATTTATCACCTTTGTCCTTTTCTCTGTTGTATTTAATGGGAAGATGCCATGAAAGTGGCTGTGTATGCTTCAGCTTAAAACCACTATGTGATAAGAAATTGCATTTATTATCCTTTCTGCCTTCCGACTATTAAGGACATTTACAGAGAACCAACAGGGACTGCCTCAACATTTCTACAAATGTCTATGGTACTTAATTTGAATAGCAAAACACCAGAATTGTATGTATGTTCCTTTTTTTATACATTTGATTTTACATTATTTTCATTCTAAATTTATCATTTACTCAATCACAAATAATTTTCAATAAATTAAAGACATTCCCTCACTAGAAGATAAGCCCCCTGTTGTGTTGAATGGAAAATGAAAACAAAAAATACACAATAGCAGTATTTTATTCACAGATTATTACCTTATATTAAAAAAAAATTAATTTGCTATCTGTAAGGTTAAGGTTATTTTTATTTAATTGTTTTTATATTTTGGATAGTGAATATCTGGGTAAACATCCATGGCATTTTGAGAGTTCCCCAATTATAGAGAACAATAAATACAGGTCAAAGATGATTAAGTATTTCACATTAAAATATAAAATTAAAATATGTAAAATTAACTATGTATTATTATTTTTTATGATTATTCATTATTTTTCCATGAAAAATTATTATTATGTTGGCTTTCCTTAAATAAACAAAAAAATATTATGATTTTGTATGAACCCAAGTGTGTAGGGAAAGTCAGAACAAGACAAAAAAAAATCTGTCTCTAAGAGACACACAACTATGCACATTGAAGTAAAACTCTATATATTTTTATCACTGCTTTTAGCAATAAAATTAAACTAGCAAAGTAAACAAAATATTAATATAAATAACACAATACAATAAAATAAGCAATTTCCCCCTCTTCTAAATGCAACAATTTTGTTGTTATCAATTAATACATATTTTTTTCCCCTCAGTATCCATCTTTTTCTTTTTTTTAATATTCAAAACATTGTGGTCCAATTGCACAAGGTGTTTTTCTCTGGTACATGAACCTAAAGTGTATTGGTGGAGATATATGTACATCACAGAGCATATTTCAGGATCAAAAATATTGGAATGTTGCAAATCATGTCTGGAATATCCAAAGTCTCTGACTTCTTCTCATCATAACAGCTTAGGGAGCCATAGTGGGTAGCTAGTGGAGATTGAAGGTCCTGCCAAAAACCATTTGCAATCTGTGAAATTTTCCAATTTTAACTGTAACAGCCATGTAAAAGAAAATATGGTGCTAAACAAACGTAAAATGTATGTAATTCGTAAAAAATTAAGCTTACTCATATGCTCCATGTACTGCTTATGTTCATGGATCTTTAAATCTTTCAGCGCATCAAAAGAATTGGCAATGCTTAATTAAGTACAGATGCCTTAATTTCCTGCCCCAAATACCTGGCTTTTAACTCTTTCATACATTAATTATTAAGCCAAAGGTTTTAGGTATATGATTGAAGTAATTATAGTATAAGTCACATAGTTACATAGCTGAAAAGAGTCTTGCGTCCATCAAGTTCAGCCTTCCACACATTTGTTTTTGCTGTTGATCCAAAAGAAGGCAAAAAAACCCCAGTTTGAAGCACTTCCAATTTTGCAATAAACTAGGAAAAAAATTCCTTCTTGACCCCAGAATGGCAGTCAGATATATCCTTGGATCAAGCAGCCTATTACTATGTAACTATGTAACTATGTAACTATGTAACTATGTAGCCTATTACCCTACATTGAAAGATTATACCCTTGAATATTCTGTTTTTGCAAGTATGCATCTAGTTGCTGTTTGAACATCTGTATGGACACTGATAAAACAACTTCTGGCAGAGAATTCTACATCCTTATTGTTCTTACAATAAAAAAACCTTTCCTTTTCCTTAGACAAAATCTTCTTTCTTCCAGTCTAAACGCATGACCTCGTGTCCTATGTAAAGTCCAGTTTGTGAATAGATTGCCACGCGATGGTTTGTATTGGCCCCGAATATATTTGTATAATGTTATCATATCCCCTCTCAGGTGAGGTTTTTCACTGTTGCCTTCAATAGTGTAACTTTTAAATAATCCCATTTCTCTTGGACTCCATTTAAATTGCTCCAGTCTGATAATGACTCCTCTACCCATATTCTAATTTTAGAAAAGTCTGGTTTTCTAAAGTATAAAACTTTTGTTTTTGTGTGGTGTGACTCAGACACTGTTCTTATATTAAACCACACTGACTGATGATCACTGAATCCTAAACTTTCACCTACAGTAATATCTGATACCAAATCTCCATTTGTTAACACTAAATCTAGTATGGCCTCTTTTTGAGTTGGCTCCTCAACAACTTGTTTTAGAGACAATCCTAGTAGGGAGTTTAGAATATGTGTGCTCCTGGCACAAGTAGCTAATTTTGCTTTCCAATTTACATCAGGAAGATTTTTAGTGTTTTTGCCAATGATATACGGCAGGTTGCTTCTACACTGTCATTCTCTGAAGTTCTGCCTGAAGTTTCCACACAATGGTTTGTATTGGCCCTGAATATATTTGTATAATGTTATTGTGGTGAAATCGACCTCACCACTGGGCATTGGAGAAGACTGATTGCCAGCCTTCTGCCATGTGACTATGGCCCCTGGGATGTATTGCCCTTTAAAGACATGATTTGGGCATAATGGATTTGTGTTGTGCTGATGCTGGCCCTTTAACTCCCAGAGAAAAGATTTGTACTTTTAAACTGGCACTTCCCAACTCTATGGAACTCTTTTGGGCATGAAAATGTGCTTGCGATCGGTCAAAAGTGACTTATATCTATCTCCAGAACGGCTGAACGGATTCGAATGATTTTTGGGTATGTTTGTATTTGAAATGTGCTGATTAATAATATGTGACTTTTATTAATATTGGATGTATAGTTTTGGAGTTATGAAAGTTGGGTAAAAAGTATGTTTTAAACTGTACGGCTAATTGTGTTACCTCTCAGGCTAAGGGGAAGAGATGTGTGGGATGTAACCAGTGTGTGATTGGGTAATCCATAATTGTCTGTGGGCGTCTCCCTTGCATGGTAGAATTGCATAAAAGCAGAGTGTGTGTCATTAAACCTCATTTCTACTTCACCCTCAATTTGGAGTGCCGTCTCTTATTGGGGGAATCTGCTACAAGGGATTGCTATGCTCTGCATACTTCCTTGCTATATTCACTGCTAAGCTCTTGTAAGAGCTTGTTCCGGGTTTTGCTCTCTGAAGGAGTCTACGGTGGTTATGGTGTCTGCTGGAGTGCTTGGAATCCTCAAGAAGCGCTAGGAGCATCCTTCAACTGAGGTACCCAGTCGGGGTGCCAGGTGATCCGTTACAGTTATCATATCCCCTCTCAGGCGATGTTTTTCTAAACTAAATAGGTTTACATTTGTTAACCTTTCTTCATAGCTGATATGTTCCATTCCTTTTATTAATTTTGTAGCCCGCCTCTGCACTTTTTATAGTGCCATAATATCCTTCTTTAGAACAGGTGTCCAAAATTGCACAGCATATTCAATATGTGGTCTTACCAGTGATTTATAAAGAGGCAAAATGATATTCTCGTCCCGAGAATGCCCTTTTTAATGCATGACAATACCTTACTGGCCTTGACATTGCACATTGTTGCATAGTTTGTTGTCTATAACAATTCCCAAGTCCTTTTCGTGTGCTGTTATCCCTAATTCGCTTCCATTAAGGGTATACATTGCTTGTGTATTCTTTACGCCGAAGTGCATAACTTTGCATTTTTCAACATTAAATTTAATCTGCCATTTGAGTGCCCAGTCCCCCAGTCTATCTAAATCCCTCTGCAGCAAAGTAATATCTTTCTCACATTGTATTATTTTACAGAGTTTTGTGTCATCTGCAAACACTGAAAAATGACTTTCAATGCTGTCTTCAAGATCATTTATAAAAATGTTAAATAGAAGGGGTTCCAGAACAGATCCTCTGAGGGACACCACTTGCCACCTCTGTCCAGCTTGAAAATTTACCATTAATGACAACTCTTTGTACTCTGTTTTTAAGCCAATGTTCTACCCAAGAACAAGCATTTTCATCTAGACCGATTTCTTTGAGTTTGAACACTAATCTATTGTGTGGAACTGTATCAAATGCCTTGGCAAAATCCAAATAGATCACATCCACTGCAACAACCTGATCTATACTTCTACTTACTTCTTCATGGAACGCAATCAAGTTAGTTTGACATGACTTGTGCTTAATAAAACCATGCTGATTTTTGCTGACATCCATGTTCTTCTCAAGGAATTCTTGAATATTATCCCTTAATAACCTTTCAAATATTTTCCCAGCCACAGAAGTTAAGCTCACAGTTCTATAATTTCCAGGCAAGGATTTGGAACCCTTTTTGAATATAGGAACCACATCTGCCTTCCTCCAATCCTCAGGAACACTTCCTGAAAGAAAAGAATCTTGAAAGATTAAAAACACTTATTTCTACACTTAGTTCCTTAAGTATTCGTGGATGGCTACTGTCAGGCCCTGGAGCTTTGTTTATATTAACTTTCTTTAGTTGCTGCAGCACCTTGTCTTGAGTTAACCAATTACAATTATTCTGCAAGTTTTTAGTAGCAATCATTTGCACATCTATTGCCAAGGGTTCTTCCTTAGTATATATCTTAGTCATGTATTTCACTCTATGTGTTTGTCTGAGCTGCCTGCTCCCCGTTCGGGAGTGCCGCCACAAAGGGACTCCATTCACCTCCCGAATGGGGACCACCACGAAACCTAATTTAGAATGTTGATACAGAATGTTCGTACCTCATAACGAGGTGTCAAAACCAAAAACCGCAAGGGAAGCCTACCCTGGGTACCTACCCTGGGTGGCGGCCCATTCGTTAGACAAACGTTCTCCAGGGAGAGCATTCGTGGATTGTTTCCCTCCTTGTTCGGTTCCCGAAACGAAGGCTTCCCAAGTGTCCCTTGGAATGTTCACACTAATCAATTAGAACGTTGGCAACTCACAACATAAATGTGAAACCGCAAGGAAAGTAATTAATAAGCGCTTCCCTGGGTGGCCTCCGTTCGTATAGATGGGCGTCGGCCAGAGGGAGCATTCGTGTCCCGAAAGGAGACGCTTCCCTTGCCTGGTTTCACCCAAAGACCCCACGAATGGAGGATGTTCATGGCAGTTACCATTCTGGGGGGTCTCTGAGATTGGTGGGGACAATGGTGGTTTGGCGGGCTTTCTGTAACTGGGAGTCCAGGAGGCGGTAAGCTTTCCCATGCTGGGGCTCCCAGGTACAGAGGCTAATGGAATGAAGACCCCCTGGTCACTGGAAGTGGGAAACCCAGAGGAGTGGCAGGAACAGGGGACAAAGGGACTGGAGTTCCTTTTCCATTAGGAGACTCCTGGGAGGGGACACTGAGTGGCGGGAACAGGGGACAAAGGGACTGGGGTTCTGGATCCATTATACGAACCCTAGGAGTGAGAAGACCATGGGAGGGGACATTGTCTTTGTGTGTGATCCACCCATTGCATGGGGAAAAGTATAAAGCCGGATGTGGCCAATAACTTTTTTGTTGTACCCCTGGAATTGTGTGTTGTCCAGTGATTGGGTGTCAGGGCTTACCTTAGTTGGGAGCCTGGTATGCATAGATATATGCTCACCCTTGCAGATATACACAGTCCAAGGTGATAAGGTTAGAAACCACCAAGGCTGTGAATCTGTGCACGGTTGCTGTGCATGAAAGGTACTCCAATTCACACTACAGACAAGGACACAAGCAGAAGGATCATCAAGGATAAGCCAAAGGTCAGGATAAACAAGGAGGAAAGCCAAGGTCAGGAGCCAGGGTCAATCTGGAGAACAAGTATCAGGAGATAAAACAGGAACAAGACATGATCACCAGAATCAAAGAACTGACAAAGTTCCCAGGGCAAGGAAGTGTTTAAAGGGACACTCCAGGCACCCAGACCACTTCTGCCCATTGGAGTGGTCTGGGTGCCAACTCCCACTACCCTTAACTCTGCAACTGTAAATATTTACCTTGCAGGGTTAACTACTCCTCTAGACAGCCACTAGAGGGCATTATCGGGTTTATAGCACACATTTCGCTGAAATCCCCATAGTAAAGCATTGAAAGCGCAGTAGGTCTCCCCCGCCGAATGACGCTGGGCGGACCCTGAACCAGCGCCGAGGGACTTGGTATGGGGGGTGGGAGGGAGAGGGGACCTGCAGTGCCAGGAAAAGAGTTTGTTTTCCTGGCACTGGAGAGTCCCTTTAAATACCAAGTTGATTATCGATCTGCCTCAGGTGAAGCACAGGTATCAGCCACAGATGGAGTCCAGCCCCCTAGTGCTGCTGACAAAGCCAGGAATTACAAAGATAGAACAGAATCTGCTGTAGCTTAGAGGCAGTATAGCAAGCCCCAGACATAAAGGACCCAGGTTCTGGATGTCATGGTGAGAACCAACATACTGGGGAGAGGGGAAGGGTGAGAAGGGTCTCTTCATACATTAGTAGCATAGATAACCAGACGGCTTACTCAGGGTCTGCCACAGATTACTTTACTTACCCTGTGGTAGATAGTTTTCACAGGCTGGAGTTATTGTTAGTATTACTATTTATATGGCTCCGACAAATTCCGCAGCACTGTACAATAACAAATGTGTAATTTTACCCAGACAGGTTGGACGTCCAGACGGGTTGAGGGCCATGCTCAATGAGCTTATATGCTAAAGGGAGTGGTAATTACTTCCTACCTCGGGCTATCGCAGTGGTCTAATCCTCCCACCCATGTAGCTGGCAATACACTTGACCTTATTTTCTCTTATGCATGTACAGTATCTAATATCCACAACACTCCATTTCCTCTCTCTGAACACCACCTCATTTGCTCTCGAGTACCCCATCACCCAACAACCTCAGCCTAACCCCCCTCAACTCAGGAGGAACCTTAATTCTATTGACCTCCAGCACCTGTCAGCTGATATTACATTTCAGATAATCGCTTTCCCTTCATGTCCCATCATATTAGGATTCCCTTGACTCATCAAGCACAACCCTCATATTGACTGGACCAAAGGGGAAATACTGGAATGGGGTACAGACTGTCAGGAGAATTGTATGTCACCTCTTAGTAAATGAGTGGGCATTGTTACTTTCCCTACTATTACACCCACTACCCCAAAATACCCAAGCAGTATTGGGAGGTTAGGGAAGTGTTCAGTAAAAGTCAAACTAATGTTCTTCCTCCACATAGATCATATGATTGTTCCATTGATCTCTTGCCCGGGGACATGCCTCCTAAAGGGGCAGTTTCTTCTCTATCCCCACAAGAGAGTAAAATCATGGAGGTGTACATCAGAGATGCTTTAAGTAAGGGTCACATACGCAAATCATCATCCCCTGCTGGTGCTGGTTTCTTTTTCAAGTCTAAAATGGATGGAGAATTACATCCTTGCATTGACTATAGGGCCTTAAACAAAATCAGCATAAAAAATGCCTATCCAATTCCACTTATCTCTGAATTGTTTGACAGACTCCAGGGTGCTAAGGTCTTTACCAAACTTGACCTCAGGAGTGTATACAATTTGGTTAGGATTAAGAATGATCACGAGCGGAAAACTGCATTTAATACTAGAATTGGCCACTATGAATATTATTAAGGTTATCCCTTTGGGTTATGCAAGGTGCCGGCCGTATTTCTGTACTTTATTAACGATGTGCTAAGGGATTATATTTACTCTTTTGCACTTGTATACCTTGATGATATCCTTGTTTTTTTTTCCCCGACCTCCAGACCCATCATGATCATGTTAAACAAGTATTACAAACTTTGATCAAGAATGGTCTTTATTGTAAACTTGAAAAATGCATGTTTGATCAACTTGGAGTACAGATTTTGGGATATAATATATCCGTCCTGGTTTCCAAATGGATCCTCGCAAACTAGAGGCTGTTCTAGACTGACCATTACCCAACTGGCCATGCAAAGGTTCATTGGTTTCTCCAATTATTACAGGAGATTCATAAAGCGTTTCTCTTCAGTGATCGGCTCAACCGGACAGTTTGCTGTCTCCCGGGTGCTCGGGTCCGGCATGTTGCTGACAGAGTGGATGGATTATTGGGAGGGGCTGGGGATGACCCAGCGGTCATGGTCCATGTTGGTACCAATGACAAAGTAAGAGGAAGATGGAAGGTCCTAAAGAATGATTTCAGGGAATTAGGTAGCAAACTTAAGAAAAGGACCTCCAAGGTGGTATTCTCTGAGATATTACCTGTGCCACGCGCTACAGTGGAAAGGCAGCGGGAGATTAGAGAGGTCAATGCGTGGCTTAAGTCTTGGTGCAGGAAGGAGGGTTTTGGGTTTTTAGAGCACTGGGCCGACTTTGCGATTGGGTACAACCTTTATAGTAGTGATGGATTGCACCTAAACGGGAGAGGGTCTGCAGTGCTGGGGGATAGGATGGCTAGAAGGTTGGAGGAGCTTTTAAACTAGTAGTAGGGGGGGAGGGTCATAGCAATCTACAAAATGGAGATAGGACAGAAAGGAGATGGGCTTTAGCACAGTATAAGGGGGGTGGAAACGGGGGGAGGGGCAAGCTCAGAACAGAGAAGCTGTGTAATGTTGAAAATTCACAAAATATACAAGTGTCGCATAATATTAAATGTATGCTTACTAATGCAAGGAGCCTAAATAACAAAATGGGGGAACTGGAGGCATTAGCATACACTAAACAATATGATATAATAGGCATAACTGAAACATGGTGGGATGAGACACATGACTGGGCAGCTAACTTAAATGGGTACATGTTATTTAGGAAGGATAGGAAAAACAAGAAGGGTGGTGGGGTATGTTTGTATGTCAAACATGATTTAAAGCCAAATGTTAAGCAAATGGAATGCGAGGAGGATAATGTGGAAGCTTTATGGGTAAATATCTGCTTGGGGGAAAAGAAGGGAAACCAACTATTGGTTGGGATATGTTATAAACCACCTAATGTTAAAGGACCACTCTAGGCACTCAGACCACTTCAGCTTAATGAAGTGGTCTGGGTGCCAGGTCCTTCTAGGGTTAACCCATTTTTTCATAATTATAGCAGTTTCAGAGAAACTGCTATAATTATGAATGGGTTAAGCCTTCCCCCTAATCCTCTAGTGGCTGTCTCATTGACAGCCACTAGAGGCGCTTGCGTGCTTCTCACTGTGATTTTCACAGTGAGAGCACGCAAGCGTCCATAGGAAAGCATTGTAAATGCTTTCCTATGCGACGGGCTGAATGCGCGCGCAGCTCTTGGCGCTGCGCATTCAACCGGCGAGGAGGATCGGGGGGAAGGAGGAGGAGAGCTCTCCGCCGCTGGAAAAAGGTAAGTTTTACCCTTTCCCCCTTCCAGAGCGGGCGGGAGGGGGACCCTGAGGGTGGGGGCACCCTCAGGGAACTATAGTGCCAGGAAAGCAGAGTATGTTTTCCTGGCACTATAGTGGTCCTTAATATTGACGAGGAACAACAGCTGTTTGAGCAAATTGAGAAAGCTGCAAATCTGGGTAACACTTTAATTATTGGAGATTTTAATTACCCGGATATAAATTGGGACAGAGGGACTAGTGCCTCAGCAAAGGGAATTAGGTTTTTAAACTTGTTAAATGACACCTTCATGTCACAACTTGTGCAAGCACCAACTAGAATGGATGCTTGTCTGGACCTGGTTTTAACAAACAACGTTGATCTTTTGACCAACATTCAAGTAGGTGAGCACTTGGGAAATAGTGATCACAATATAGTGTCCTTTGAAATAAACTCAAAAAAACAAAAGCACATGGGGAATACTAAAACATATAATTTTAAAAAGGCCAATTTCAATAAGTTAAGGGAAGCTTTACAATATATTGACTGGCATAAACTCTTTAGTGAAAAGAATACTGAGGATAAATGGATCATCTTCCAACAAATATTACAAAGGTACATTTCTCAGTATGTACCGTTGGGAAATAAATATAAAAGAAACAAATTAAAACCAATGTGGCTTAGTAGAGAAGTAAAACAAGAGATTACAACTAAGAGAAGGGCATTTAAAGCATTTAAATCGGACAAATCAGATGCATCTTATAAAAGATATAAGGATGCAAATAATGCGTGCAAAAAGGCAATTAGACTTGCTAAACTTCAAAATGAAATAATGATAGCTGAAGAGAGCAAAACCAACCCCAAAGCATTTTTTAAGTACATAAATTCTAAAAAAAAAACAAAATGAAAGTGTAGGTACACTAAAAACTGAAACGGGGGTGTTAATTAATGAAGACCAGGAAAAGGCAGGAATTTTAAATAACTATTTCTCCTCCGTATATATTAAGGAAGAACCCATGGCAATAGATGTGCAAATGATTGCTACTAAAAACTTGCAGAATAATTGTAATTGGTTAACTCAAGACAAGGTGCTGCAGCAACTAAAGAAAGTTAATATAAACAAAGCTCCAGGGCCTGACGGTATCCATCCACGTGTACTTAAGGAACTAAGTGCAGAAATAAGTGAACCTCTGTTTTTAATCTTTCAAGATTCTTTTCTTTCAGGAAGTGTTCCGGAGGATTGGAGGAAGGCAGATGTGGTTCCTATATTCAAAAAGGGTTCAAAATCCTTGCCTGGAAATTATAGACCTGTGAGCTTAACTTCTGTGGCTGGTAAAATATTTGAAAGGTTATTAAGGGATAATATTCAAGAATTCCTTGAGAAGAACATGGTTATCAGCAAAAATCAGCATGGTTTTATGAAGCACAGGTCATGTCAAACTAACTTGATTGCGTTCTACGAAGAAGTAAGTAGAAGTATAGATCAGGGTGTTGCCGTGGATGTGATCTATTTGGATTTTGCCAAGGCATTTGATACAGTTCCACACAATAGATTAGTGTTCAAACTCAAGGAAATCGGTCTAGATGAAAATGCTTGTTCTTGGGTAGAACATTGGCTTAAAAACAGAGTACAAAGAGTTGTCATTAATGGTAAATTTTCAAGCTGGACAGAGGTGGCAAGTGGTGTCCCTCAGGGGTCTGTTCTGGGACCCCTTCTATTTAACATGTTTATAAATGATCTTGAAGACCGCATTGAAAGTCATGTTTCAGTGTTTGCAGATGACACAAAACTTTGTAAAACAATACAATGTGAGCAAGATATTACTTTGCTGCAGAGGGATTTAGATAGACTGGGGGACTGGGCACTCAAATGGCAGATGAAATTTAATGTTGAAAAATGCAAAGTTATGCACTTCGGCGTAAAGAATACACAAGCAACGTATACCCTTAATGGAAGCGAATTAGGGATAACAACACATGAAAAGGACTTGGGAATTGTTATAGACAACAAACTATGCAACAATGTGCAATGTCAATCAGCAGTGGCCAAGGCCAGTAAGGTATTGTCATGCATGAAAAAGGGCATTCATTCTCGGGACAAGAATATCATTTTGCCTCTTTATAAATCACTGGTAAGACCCCATATTGAATATGCTGTGCAATTTTGGGCACCTGTTCTAAAGAAGGATATTATGGCACTAGAAAAAGTGCAGAGGCGGGCTACAAAATTAATAAAAGGAATGGAACATATCAGCTATGAAGAAAGGTTAACAAATGTAAACCTATTTAGTTTAGAAAAACATCGCCTGAGAGGGGATATGATAACTGTAACGGATCACCTGGCACCCCGACTGGGTACCTCAGTTGAAGGATGCTCCTAGCGCTTCTTGAGGATTCCAAGCACTCCAGCAGACACCATAACCACCGTAGACTCCTTCAGAGAGCAAAACCCGGAACAAGCTCTTACAAGAGCTTAGCAGTGAATATAGCAAGGAAGTATGCAGAGCATAGCAATCCCTTGTAGCAGATTCCCCCAATAAGAGACGGCACTCCAAATTGAGGGTGAAGGAGAAATGAGGTTTCATATCAGCTATGAAGAAAGGTTAACAAATTTAAACCTATTTAGTTTAGAAAAACGTCGGCTGAGAGGGGATATGATAACATTATACAAATATATTCGGGGCCAATACAAACCATTGTGTGGAAATCTATTCACAAACTGGACTTTACATAGGACACGAGGCCATGCGTTTAGACTGGAAGAAAGAAGATTTCGTCTAAGGCAAAGGAAAGGTTTTTTTACTGTAAGAACAATCAGGATGTGGAATTCTCTGCCTGAAGAAGTGGTTTTATCAGAGTCCATACAGATGTTCAAACGGCTACTAGATGCATACTTGCAAGAACAGAATATTCAAGGATATAATCTTTCAATGTAGGGTAATAACTGCTTGATCCAAGGATAAATCTGACTGCCATTCTGGGGTCAAGAAGGAATTTTTTTCCTAGCTTGTTGCAAAATTGTGCTTCAAACTGGGTTTTTTTGCCTTCTTTTGGATCAACAGCAAAAAACAAATGTGAGGTAGGCTGAACTTGATGGACGCAAGTCTCTTTTCAACTATGTAACTATGTAACTATGTAACTATGTAATAGCCCCCATCACCAATATGAAACACAAGGGGGCTAATTGTAAAATATGGTCCAAAGAAGCCAAAGAGGCTTGTGAACATCTCAATAATTTTTTTGCTACTGCAGATATATTAACACATCCTGACACTAGCAAAGCTTTCATACTTGAGGTTGATGCCTCCGAAGCAGGGGTCGGGGCTGTCCTTTGCCAGAGAGAGAGTCAGGATGCCACTCTGCATCCTTGTGGTTACTTCTCCAGAAAGTTGTCTCCAGCGGAGCGTAATTATGACATAGGTAACAGAGAACTGTTGGCCATTATATTGGCGCTCAAGGAATGGTGACATCTTTTGGAAGGTTCCAAATACCCCCTACTGATTATAACTGATCAAAAGAATCTGGCCTACATTGGTGATGCCAAATGTCTGTCTTCTAGACAGGCTAGATGGTCTCTGTTCTTGTCCCGCTTTAACTTTATTATTACTTACAGGTCTGGTCCTAAAAATGGTAAAGCTGACGCCTTATCTAGACAATTTGACGAAGAGTCAGAACTAGAAATATTTTCCATAGCATGCCCACTACATTGGGCACTGATGTATATACTTTTTAATGTTTTTTTTGTGTGTTTTTTTCTGGTTCTTCTGTTTGTATGTTACCTACCCTGCCCTCCATCCTAGGGTACCCATACTCCCACCGACGCTCTACGCTCAACATGAACCCCCAAATATTACCATACAGACTACTGAACCTGTCCACAATCTCACCTGGGCTTACTTTACTATGCTACAACCGCCCGAACATAATATTCCCAGGTTTGCAATATGGTTTATACTCCCGTTAACTGGTCTCTGTATATTCCTGGTATATTCCTGGTATATAACCTTTGGAAGAGCCTCCTATCAGGCACGATCTCCTATAACACTGTGTATCAAATAAATAGTTGGAGCACAGCCCACACCACTCTGTCCCTCAGCACAAGACATCTCCCAATGGACAAACCCGCACATATAGACACATGAGATTTCTTCAGCTCCCAGTCACCATCTTATAGTTTGAGAGTATACTCCCACAATGTCCGATGTCTTAACACACCTCATAAAAGGCGCATGCTACTTAAAGATCCCCAGGCAGATATAGTGTTTCTGCAAGAGACTAATTTTCTTAAAACAAAACTACCTTACTTTGGCTTGATACATTATCCGGTTCAACACCATGCTGCCTATCTCACGAAGGCAAGGGTAGTATCTATATTTATTCATAGATCAGTGGCATTTGAATTACTCCAGAGTCTGACCGACCCTCAGGGCCGCTATCTCATTTTGGTTTGCCTATTAAATAATATGCTCTACATGCTTGTCAACATTTATGTGTCAAATTCAGGACCACACAGCTTCTTACAACATCTTTTGTCCAGACTCATCCCAAAGGGTATAACCTTGTTTTGTGGAGATTTTAACCACATAGATCCATCCTTGGATTCTTTGGCTCAAACTGGGTCATTTTGGAAAAGGAGAATGAAAATAGCCTGCCAGGCGTTAACTAAATTGATATATAGCCATAATCTTTATGACGTCTGGAGTACGTTCCACCCCTCATATAGACAATACTCGCATTACTCTGCGGTACACACCTCCCATTCCAGAATAGACTTGGGTTTGGTTCACGGCCCTTCACAGAATGCCATATGCCAAAGTTCCTATGGAGATACATTGTGGTCAGATCATGCTTCCTTGCTCATTGCCTTAGCTGACAATTTTAAATTTCGAGGTTGTAATGTGTGGCGCCTGAATGACACTCTCTTACAAGATGCATCCTTTGTCTCCACCTTGACTAAGGAACTACGACACTTTTTTAATGAAACACAACCAAGACATACAATTCCTCGATATGGCAGGCCCATAAATCTGTGATCAGGGGACTCCTCATTAGCAGAGACTCCTACCTGAAAAAACTAACTTAAACTCAAGAGCTCAAGCTCCTGAGGAGACTTCGGGATGCCTCCACAGCACACTTTTTGCAACGCACAACTGATTTGGCCGATACCATGAAACAATTAATTAAACAAATTAATGAGCTGCAGCTGCTTAAAACTACCCACACACTTCAAAACTAAAATCTAAACAATACTCCCTTAGCAATACAGCGGGGAAGATCTAATCAGCTACGCTCCACGATAGACAATCCTACTCTAAGATTCCCTACATCTTAAATGACTTAAATTACATTTTTTTACAGCAAGTTGTACAACCTTAGTTCAGACTCCTCAAGACACTAACTGACACAATCAGACATAGACCTCTTCTTGGATAAAGTATCTCTGCCGCCACTATCCCAAGAATAATTTGAAGCAGTCAATGCTCCCATAACGGCGGTAGAAATTGAACACATAATAAAAAACCTGCCCAGACATAAAGCCCAAGGTCCAGATTGCTATTACAAATGCTTCTTACACATCCTGGCTCCACACATGGCAGCCCTCTTTCAGTCAACCCTGTCATCTGGGTCCCTCCCTAGGGACTTTCTTGCTGCTAACATAATGACTCTCCCTAAACCCGATA
Organism: Pelobates cultripes; assembly: GCA_933207985.1. Classification (NCBI taxonomy): domain Eukaryota; kingdom Metazoa; phylum Chordata; class Amphibia; order Anura; family Pelobatidae; genus Pelobates; species Pelobates cultripes. The sequence goes on along the minus strand of OW240916.1, from coordinate 75,644,437 downwards.
AACCCGCCACAAAATGCGCTAATTTTCGCCCTATATCACTACTGAATGTGGATGCCAAAGTCTTTGCAAAACTGTTCGCAAACCGAATCAAAAACATACTACCTCACCTGATCCATTCTGACCACGTAGGTTTCGTCACTGGATGACAGGGCACGGATGGTACCCATAAAGCAATAACTCTACTGTACTCTATACACAAACAATGTTAGGGTAGTGTGCTTCTCTCCCTGGAAGCTGGAAAGGCATTTGATTGCCTACACTGGGTATTTTTGCGAACAGTTTTGCGACAATATAATTTCCCACCCGCCTTCCTGGCTGCCTACCGTGCCCTATAAAGTTCGCCCTCGGCTCGGGTCTTTAACAGGGGTTTCCTGTCTGGTCCCTTCCCTATAATTAATGGAACTCGACAGGGGTGTCCTCTGGGTTAGTACGGATCAGCTCTGCCAGCTATATATTTTGGCCCTAGAGCAGCTGGCAGTGCTGATCCGTACTAACCCAGATATACTTGGAGTCCACGTGGGAGCAAGACGGTTCAAGCTTAATATGTTTGCGGACGATGTCCTGGTTATGGTTACGCAACCCCACATTTCCCTCCCAGTATTCCATGACATCTTAACAGCTTACAGTAAATGCTCCTATTATAAGTTGAACGTTTCGAAGACTCAAGCTATTACTGTTCATTTGCCCCACGAGCAAGCTACTTTACTTAAATCAAACTACCCCTATGATTGGAAGACTGACTCACTCACATTCCTAGGAATTGCCCTCCCAGCGGACCTGACCCAATTATATAGACTAAATTATCTAACTGCCCTAAAATCTGTCACAGAACTCATGGCATCATGGCAGGGCAAATTCTTGTCTTGGACGGGCAGAATTGCCACCTCTAAAATGTCTATTTTACCCAAACTTCAGTATGTTTTTCGTACTTAACTGATTAAAATCCCCAGATCCTTTTTTACCACACTACAAAAAAGCAGTTGACAGGTTTGTCTGGAATGGGAGGCGACCCAGGGTGTCAACTCCAATATTGACTGCACCAATAAATGAAGGTGGCATGGGGATGCCAAATATTAGGCAATATTACCAGGCAGCAATCTTGAGCAATGTAGTTGCAGCATTAGCTGGTCCAGAACCACCACATTGGGTATATATAGCGGACCACTGGGCAGACTTAAGTCACCCTGAGATGGTGTGGCTGCAAAAATCCATGCGTCCCCCTCTCCCGCAGTGTCTCCTATCTACAACTACCATACTCTTGCTGTGGGACACCTACAGGAAACACATATCTTATCACACACCAATTTCCTTAGCAACGCCCACACGGGTCTTGCCATTCTTAATCCCAGATTTCAACTTCAGGATATGGGAGCGAGGTGAAGTATGTGCACTAGTGTAAGCAAAATAAACTGTTGCCCTTCCAAACTCAAAAAAACATGTACTCAGTTGCACAAACAACTCAATTTTCATATAGCCAACTTCAGAGCTGGTTGTCGAAACTTGACTTAAAGACAACCCAGAAGGAAGGGAGCACGCACAGCCACTTTCGGGTTTTGAACTGTTCTGTTGTAGTGCAGTTACGCCCCATTTTTTTATTTTTTTTCCCAATTATTTATTTATTTATTTTTAAATTATTTATCTTTGTTGCACAGGAAGATTTACACATTAGCCCGCAGTGCCACAATAGCAGCTGCAGGCTTATCAATGCATTCATTGTCATATCACTGAATCCAACTGTGCAGTTTTGCTGTAAACAGGGTAATACTTGTCTTGCTGTAAGGTCCATGGGGTTGTGTATTAAAGACTGGTCAGCAGTTTTATGCGTCACGAACATGTCTTAAACTAATAATATAACGTTTCAACATAAGATCAACTTATAGTAACAGTAAGGCAGTTAGGATGGTGTGTCCCTCGTTCTGGTCGGTAATTAATCTGGCTTTTGGTCATCGCTTGACCTTTAAGCTGTCTGGTAATGTATGCCCAGTGGGGGATTGCTGGTGTGTACAATGGGGTGCTTAAGCTCCTCTGGATGTATTGGTGTGTCCTCCCCAGTTCCAGGATGGTGACATCGCTGGGATTAAAATCTGTCTGCTCGGTGTAGTTATTACTGTTTATTTTGTGTGCCCTTCCCCTGAGATAACATGCCAGGCTTGGTAGTCAGTGTCCCCCCCACTCCCTGTGTCCCGTCATACCATGGTAAGGTTAAAACAACGGTACGGTTAAAACAACTCTTAGTAGACTTTTTGGTCAATAACTCTGAGTCTATCAACGTGCACTTTGGTCTTGAACTTAAACCAGAGGTTGGTAAACCCACTCTTAAGTGGCTCTCCGCAACTGTATAGCTGCTATGTGTGGGCCCTTAGAGGCTATTCGCCTGATTGTTCTTATGGGGGGCTCCGCCGTCTCGGGGTATTTCCTCCAGCCTTCCCTCCTGGGTCAGTATCCCTGGGCGGTTGGTTCTTTGTGGGACCCCAGGTTTCGCTCCTTTGTTGCGATAATGGCTGGGTGGTTAGAGGGGGCAGCTGTAGTTGCTTTAGAAAGTCTGCTGGGTCCTCTGAGTCTGAGAGGATGTGGATTTCTTCCCCCCGTGGTACCACTAAGGTTCCCAGGGCTCCCCAACGGTACCTGATGCCGCACTCCCTCAGGAGCCTGGTGACTGGTAGGAGCCTGCATCTGGCCAGCAGGACTGAAAAAGGTAAGTCTGCATAGACTGTTATCTTGCAGGCATCCACTTGCACGCTGGGGTGATTCCTGGAGACGGCCATGACGGCCGCTTTCACTGCTGTGTCCCGGGTTACCGCTATTATGTCTCTTGGTGCGTCCACATCCTGAAGGCCACCTCAAACTGCGATGGGTCTCCTGTTTTCCATATCCCCATTGCCTGTGTCACTTTGTGGGTGAAGTCCAATAAGGCCTCTGGGCTCACCGTCTCTGGTGCCCCCCGGATCCGGACGTTCCTCTGTCGGTGTTGAGCTTCCAGTGATGTTACAGTTCGGGAGAGGCTTTGGACCTGCTGCGTTAGGACTTCCACCTGGGAGTGGGTGTCTGCCAGGCGGCGCTCCTGGGTTTCCTCTCTGGACTCCGCTGCTGTAATCCGCTGCTGCAGCCCGCCAACTTCCGCCTGTACCCCCGCCAGGTCTGCCTTCCACACTACTCTTGGAGGAGTTGTTTAATGTCTCCCTTTGTGGAGGGGGAAGCGTCCGAGTCTGCCCTCAGGTAAGCTCCACTGAGTGTCTCTGGCAGTTCTTCTTTGTCTATGGACTCACTGGATTCACTAGAGCCATGTGTCCTGTTCAGCGCCATTTTGTTGCGGGCTTGTGGCCAGTCAAAAGAGAGTCAAATGTCGGGTTGTTTAGCACTTTCTGGACAGGCATTTTTTTTATTTTGGCGCCCCATTGCATTTAGGGGGGCTGCAGGCCGTTCTTGAGTTCTTTTTCTAGGTGTTATTTTCGACCATAAGGCTTCTTTTTCAATATGTGGAGCCGGAGCAACACATATGCCCGTCTGCTCTGTTTCATGGCTAGCCACGCCCCCCCCAAAATTTTATTTCTACCGTTTATAAACTGCTGCACAATCCATTCACACCCTCCCGTTTCCCGTGCCTCAGAGCCTGGGAGGTTGAGATAGGTCACCGAATAACGGAAGACCAATGGTCTAAAGTGTTCACAATATCCAAAGGTAATACCTTGAATGAGACCCACTTTGAGTTGGTGAAACTTTGAGAAAGGTCCTGTACAGATGGTACATGGTGCCGGTGAGACTGGCAAAAATATCACCCACATATTCAGACAAATGTTGGAGATGTGGGTCTGGCCACGACACCATACTCCAAATCTGGGGCAGTGTCCCACCCCTTTTAGTGGCTGCACTCTCACTACTTGCACGTAAATGGTTACCTACCACTGCCCTATCACAGGACGAGCTGATCGCTAACATTACACAAACGGGTAAACTGGAAAGAATAGCTAGAAAAGCCAGACTAAAAACCTGTTTTGGTAAACAGCCTGGGATATGTGGGATTCATGTATTAGCGTGTCCCCATAATCGAGATATACCCTAATTCTTTGGAACCTAGGCCCTCATATAGAGCCTGATATTACTCTCATGAGCTATGTAGTAGTAACTGATGGTACCCATCCAACCCAACCCTCCCCTTTCCCCCCCATACACCTACCCCTGCACCCTTGTGTTAGTCTGCTGCCCCTCATCCCCCGCCCCCCGGGTCAGAACCCATTCTTTTCAATGGCAGAATTGACCTGTTACTATTCCTATGCCACAGAATACACATTGCTACGGACTTGGATACATAGTCTGAACAGTGGCCTGCTGCTCAGAGCACCTCATGGCATGGAGCATTATCCAAATCAAAACAATGAAGTGTCTATGGGACAGGTAAAAAAGAGGATTATTTACTAAAGTGAGAATTCAAAGTACCTGGTGAATTAGATATTTTTTTCCAGTTCCACTATTTTGACCTTAAATTTTAAATTCGCTTTGAATTTTCACTTTAGTAGATTAACCCTGTCTGCCTCTTCATTATTTTTTTCCTTGCACCCTTCTCTTTCTTACTCCACTATCCTATTAGTTTAGGAGATTAGGAGCCCTTTTTGCTCTGGAATGCTTACCATTAAGCTAATAAACGTGTATAATGAATATTATATGGGCTATATTCTCATTGCTTTGTAATCATTTAAATCATTCAATTATGAGAAATCAATCTGAGGAAATACATGGTTGAGCTTCATGTGGTAATCATAACCAGACTCTACTGAAACTAAAGATTGACCTATTGAGAGGTGTAGCTATACATTGAGAGTGTTTCAAAGAAATGCCAGGAAAGGACTGTATATTGTAATGGTCCATTTTCTAAAGGGCTATGAATGGAGTTGACTTGGATCACAGGAAGGGAATCAGGTGGTGAAGATCATGGTATGGTAGAACTGATTAATGGAGGAACCATAAATGGCAGCAAGGAAACTACAGCTAGATGATTCTGGCTCCAGGAAGTCTGGGAACATAATGTGATTAGATGACTCACCGAAACCTCTGGGTAGAATAAGTTTTTTTTCACAAGGTTGTTTTCAAAACCTTGCATAGATCAATAGAAAAATACATAACAAATGTCCTTTATTGCGCTAAAACAGCATGCAATGTTGTATAGCAAGATGTACCAATTATATTCCTAATATCCGCTCCATATACAATGTGCGACCTAGTCAGTGAACACAAGATATCAAACATCTATGATATGGGTATGATATTATATGTGGTATTTTATAGACACATCCCCTTATCTTTCATGATAAAAGATGCAGTGGGGGTGGGCTGAAGAATGTGAAATCCAGGCATTATCATAATTTATCTTTTGAGATTCCATGACTTCAGCCCTGCAGGCCTGAGTAGGACGCTTAACATGTCCCTCATATGTCTGGCCATTTTTATGGGATCCATGCTGCCCATGGTGGGCTGGCATTATATATAGTCAATGTATACTTTAGGCCCTAAAAGGATACATAGATCAGATAGTTCTTTGGGGGTTCATTGAGGTTGAGAAACAGGTGCCATGGCAAGACACTTTATTGTGGCCACAGTCTGATCAAGTCTAAATAGGCTGTATATTTTGTATATAGGTCCAATGAGTCACAGGTAAATTGGTCCCAGTTAGCCTAAATTGATAATAAAGAGCAGGGTAAATAGGACCTAAATAAATGTTCATATACTCCTTAAATCCAGTGTTATATGAAGTGTTATTGCATCCTCCGCTAAAGATGGGATATACACTTTAACAGCTTGGTGCCTGGTTTCTGCTTTGGTTGTATGGATAATATTAAGGACAATACAGTTAGGGAAACAGTATTTGATCCCTTGCTGATTTTAAAGGTTTGCCTACTGACAAAGAAATGATCAGACTATAATTTTAATGGTAGGTGTATTTTAACAGTGAGAGATAGAATAACAAAAGAAAAGTCCAGAAAAATGCATGTCAAAAAAGTTATTAATTGATTTGCATGTCAATGAGTGAAAAAAGTATTTGACCCCTTTGACTTGTAGTTGGCCACCAGGTTTGCACACATCTCAGGAGGGATTTAGTCCCTTTCCTCTTTGCAGATTCTCTCCAAGTCATTAAGGTTTTGTGGCTGACGGTTGGCAGCTCAAACCTTCAGCTCCCTCCACAGATTTTCTATGGGATTAAGGTCTGGAGACTGGCCAGGCCACTCCAGGACCTTAATGTGCTTCTTCTTGAGCCACTCCTTTGTTGCCTTGGTTGTTTGTTTTGGGTCATTGTCATGCTGGAATACCCATCCATGACCCATTTTCAAAGCCCTGGTTGAGGGAATGAGGTTCTCACCCAAGATTTTACGGTACATTGCCCTGTCCATCATCCCTTCAATGCAGTGCAGTTGTCCTGTCCCCTTAGCAGAAAAAACCCTGAAGCATAATGTTTGACTGTGGGGATGGTGTTCTTGGGGTCACAGGCAGCATTTCTCTTCCTCCAAACACAGCGAGTTGCGTTGATGCCAAAGAGCTTGATTTTGGTCTCATCTGACCACAACACTTTCACCCAGTTCTCCTCTGAATCATTCAGATGTTAATTGGCAAACTTCAGACGGGCCTGCACGTGTGCTTTTTTGAGAAGGAGAACCTTGCGGGTACTGCAGGATTTCACGGTGTAGTGTGTTACCAATTGTTTTCTTGGTGACTATGGTCCCAGCTGTCTTGAGATCATTAACAAGATCCTTCCGTGTAGTTCTGGGCTGATTCCTCAGCATTCTCATGATCATTGAAACTCCACGAGGTGAGGCCTTACATGGAGCACCAGACCGAGGGAGACTGACAGTTATTTTGTGTTTCTTCCATTTGCAAATAATCGCACCAACTGTTGTCACCTTCTCACCAAGCTGCTTGGCGATAGTCTTGTAGCCTATTCCAGCCTTGTGTAGGTCTATAATCTTGTCCCTGACATTCTTGGACAGCTCTTTGGTCTTGGCCATGGTGGAGAGTTTGGAATCTGATTGATTGCTTCTGTGGACAGGTCTCTTTTATACAGGTAACAAGCTGAGATTAGGAGCACTCCCTTTAAGTGAGTGCTCCTAATCTCAACCCGTTAACTGTATTAAGGACACCTGGGAGCCAGAAATCTTGCATCCTTGATAGGGGATCAAATACTTATTTCACTCATTGACATGCAAATCAGTTTATAACTTTTTTGTACATGTGTTTTTATGGATTTTTTTTGTTTTGTTATTCTGTCTCTCACGGTCAAAATGCACCTACCATTAAAATTATAGACTGATCATTTCTTTGTCACTGGGCAAACGTTCAAAATCAGCAGGGGATCAAATATTTTTTTCCTCACTGTATGAGTGTGTGTGGGTTTTCTTTAATATGTGTTTATGGTGAAAGACATAAATAATGATTGCAAGAAGTGAACGTTTGTATAGCATAATTGAAATGATCTTGCCATCCAACAAGATTTGTGATTTTAAACTTAAACTTGAAATATATTTTTTTCCAAGGGATTTGTTGAAAAAACAATTTGCTGACCTTGTTTAAAAGAGATAGACTGGGTATCATTTAACCCCTTAACACCATTACGGCGTTCTATGCTGTCCCCATTATAATGGGCTTTAAAGCCGTTGTGGCGGCATAGAACGCTGTAACGGCTTAAGCCCCCAGGAGCCTCCAGCTACTAACCTTTCTGGCGATCCACTTCGGGAGGACTGCCTCACAGCCCAAGAAGCCCTCTCCTGGTAAATCAGGCCCCCGGGGGCCATGTGATCACTCTCAAAGAGCGATCACATGGCCCCCTATAGCTGGCTGTGGATCTGCCTGCAGGGGGACTGTCTGGACTGTCAGACAGTCCCCCTGCTGGTGGGAAGAATAAAAAAAAAAAAAAAATTTAACATGTAAAAATAAATTAAATGTATATATATATATATATATAAAATATATATATTTAATATATATATATTATATATATATACACATACACACACACATCTATAAATATATATATATATATATATGTTACATCATATATAAATGTTACGTTTGTGTCACAAACACCGGCCAAATATTAGTTTTTTGCTTTTTTCACACAAAAACAAATATGAATGCTAACTTTGGCCAGTGTTTGTGACTAAGTGGCTACTAAAAAAGACTGGACATACCCCACTTGCAATACCTTGGGTTGTGTACTTTTGCAAATGGTATGCCATCAGCGGGTTAATTCTCATTCCTGGGCTACCATTCGGTCTCAAAAGGTAACATTACTAATCTGGCAAATTTTAATGTGAAAAAAATGAAAAATAGAATGAGCTATATTTGACCCTGTAACTTTCCAAAATACCGTAAAATCTGTTAATTGGGGGTACGGTTTTACTCGTGAGACATTGCTGAATACAAATATTTGCATTTTATTGCAGTAAAAGCGAACAGTATCATGACATAAAAATCTTAATTTCTCACAGTTTTTATTTTATTCATAATAAGTTATGTTTCAAATATGAATAGTTCATGAGAAATGAAAGCCCTGTTTCTCCTGAACAAAATGATATATAATAAGTGTGGGTGCACTTAATATGAAAGAGGTGAATTACGGCTGAACAGACATATAGTCAAATTCCAGTTTTTGTTTACATTTTGTTTTGATCAGAACGTGTACTATTGACTCCGTCCTGAAAGAGTTAAATACCTGTAGCAACATTAAAATTGTTTTGGCAATAATAAATAAATCGAGTTGTATTTATAGTTCATCTTGATTCTTTAAACTGGGTTATTTGGTTGTGGGATTTAGCATCATGAAAAACAAATGAAAACTGCTCCAAAGTTTTACGATCTAGCTGAGTGGTTCACCAAACCCGTCCTCGCGACCCAACAACAGTCCAGGTTTTGACAGTATCTCCAATACAATAAGAAACCTAGCTTGTTTAACTCCTTCTTTATACGCAATGCTCTGCTCGTTCATGCAATACTCATGACCCTTTCAATTTATAAAAAATGTGCAACCATCTCAAATGTCATATATAAATACAGAGGCGGCTCTCTAATTAGGCGATTTAGGCGGCCGCCTAAGGCCTCGCGCAGTCAGGGGCCTCGCGGCCGCCTAAATCGCCCAAGGGCAGACTGACATGTCGGATCCTCGGTCCATGACCGAGGATCCGACATCAGGGGGAACCCGGCGGCTTGCCCTTTATGTGCCGGCGGGTGCGAGGCCCCCTCAGTCCACCCAGACAGCCAGCCTTCAGTCTGCAGCTCCTCCGGGTGTGAGCTGCAGACTGAAGTGTCTCGCGGTCCCCAGCCAATCAGAGCGTTGCCGCGGGTTTCCACGGCAACGCTCTGACTTCTGGAGATCGCGAGACTCCTATCACGTGGTCTGCAGCTCACACCCAGCGGAGCTGCAGACCGGATAGGAGGCCCACCGGACCACCAGGGAGCCAGGACACTGGACCACCAGGGACACCTGCAAAGGTAATTGCCCCTGTCACCCCTCAGCGTCCCCTGTCACCCCTCAGCGTCCCCTGTCACCCCCTAATTCCCCTGTCACCCCTAAACCCCCTGTCACCCCCTATGTCCCCTGTCACCCCTCAGCATCCCCTGTCACCCCCTCAGAGTCACCCCTAAACCCCCTGTCACCCCTAAGCCCCCTGTCACCCCTAAGCCCCCTGTCACCCCCTCACCAAGTCCCCTGTCACCCCTAAGTCCCCTGTCACCCTCTACCTAAGCCCCCTGTCACCCCCTAAATAAACCCCCTATCACCCCCTAACTAAGCCCCCTGTGACCCCTAAGCCCCCTGTCACCCCTAAGTCCCCTCTCACAAGGCTGAACGAGCGTGTTCAGTATTTACAGATGAAAATGAAGGAAAGGGGCCTCAGTTAGGAAAAAGGACAAATGAGTCATTTGTTACATTTGAGTTTACAGAGGAAGAGGTTCTATTTCAACTGTCAAAAGTAAAGACAAATAAGTCAATGGGACCTGATGGAATATACCCAAAGTTATTAAAAGAGCTTAGTGGTGTACTAGCAAAACCATTAACAGATGTATTTAACCAATCATTTTTAATAGGAGTAGTCCCAGAAGATTGGAAGTTAGCGAATGTGGTGCCCATTCACAAGAAAGGTAGTGGGGAGGAGTCAGGCAACTATAGGCTAGTAAGCCTTACCTCAGTAGTGGGGAAAGTAATGGAAACCATGTTAAAGGATCGAATTGTTGAACATCTAAAAACACATGGATTTCAAGATCAGAGACAACCTGGGTTTACTTCAGGTAGATCATGCCAAACTAATCTTATTGATTTTTTTGATTGGGTAATAGAGAAAATACACTTTTTATACATTTACTGTAACTTTAAAAATATACATTCAATCTTCATAGTTACATATTATTAATCAGCACACTCAGAATACAAACATACACCAAAATCATAAAATTCCCTCCAGTAGTTCAAAAGTTAGTCGGAAGTCCTTTATGACCGACCGCAAGCACATTTTCATGCCCAAAACAGTTCCATGGATTTGGGCTGTGCGGTTGGTCTATTTTACACTGAAAAAATGACTAAGTCCCATTCAAACGAGCGTTCGAATCTTTGAACGGGACTTAGTCTCCAGCTGCAGTGTCGAAGTGGAGAAGAAGGTACAGGTCAGCGGTGTTTGTCTAAATGTGCAGCCGATTTCAGCTCCATAGATTCAGTGGCACACACCGCTGACCGCGTTCGACTAAATTAAAATGGACGTCGAATGGTAGCCACTTCAACTACTTCGGCACTTCGGCTGTATCCGAAGTGCCAATTTAAAGCTGCAGAACTGCCCCAATACAATTTAAAGTGGCAGAACGAGTCTTTTAAATTTCAATCTTCTAAAATATAGTTTTTAACAGGCAATATATCCCAGGGGCCATAGTCACAAGGCAGGAGGCTGGCAATTAGTCCTCTCCAGGCACAAGTTGATGAAGGTTACTTTGTCACAGTTTTTATTAGTGATATTGCAGAAACTTGATGGTAAGGTATGTCTTTTTGCTGATGATACTAAGATATGTAACAGGGTTGATGTTCCAGGAGGGATAAGCTAAATGGCAAATGATTTAGGTAAACTAGAAAAATGTTCAAAGTTGTGGCAACTGACATTTAATGTGGATAAGTGCAAGATAATGCATCTTGGACTTAAAAACCCAAGGGCAGAGTACATAATATTTGATAGAGTCCTAACCTCAACATCTGAGGCAAGGGATTTAGGGGTGATTATTTCTGATGACTTAAAGGTAGGCAGACAATTTAATAGAGCAGCAGGAAATGCTAGCAGAATGCTTGGTTGTATAGGGAGAGGTATTAGCAGTAGAAAAAGAGAAGTGCTCATGCCATTGTACAGAACACTGGTGAGACCTCACTTGGAGTATTGTACGCAGTACTGGAGACTGTATCTCCAGAAGGATATTGATACTTTATAGAGAGTTCAGAGAAGGGCTACTAAACTGGTTCATGGATTGCAGGATAAAACTTACAAGGAAAGGTTAAAGGAACTTAACATGTATAGCTTGGAGGAAAGACGAGACGGGGGACATGATAGAAACATTTAAATACATAAAGGGAATCAACACAATAAAGGAGGAGACTATATTTTAAAGAAAAACTAACAACAAGAGGACATAGTCTTAAATTAGAGGGGCAAAGGTTTAACAATAATATCTGGAAGTATTACTTTACTGAAAGGGTAGTGGATGCATGGAATAGGCTTCCAGCTGAAGTAGTAGAAGTTAACACAGTAAAGGAGTTTAAGCATTCGTGGGATATGCATAAGGCTATCCTAACTATAAAATAAGGCCAGGGACTAATGAAAGTATTTAAAAAAAATTGGGCAGACTAGACAAACGGTTCTGATCTGCTGTCACATTCTATGTTTCTATGTTATTAAATGTTAGCACCAGAATAAAATAATTAAATAGATGTTCATTAGTCATCTACCCTACATGGTGGGCACATCCTTCTTAATTACTTGTCACAAAATTTACATAAATACTCCACCCCATTCCTTTGTTCCACTGGTGGAAGAAGGCTAGGCAAAGAAGGGGAATTAATTCTTCTTTTGTCCAGTTCTGTAATCTATTTAAAATAAAATGTAAGAGAAGAGACATAAACTGGCCCTTCTTAACTTAACAGCAATAAGAATAAAGGGTTGTCAAGCCTGCTAGCCCTAATACAAAAAAAACAGCACTCAACAACTTCTCCAATAGTGGACCAGGGTATACCTGGTAACTTGGTCCAAAGTTAACAATAAGGACAGAGCTCTACTCAATTATACAGCAACCCCCTACTGTCCTTGCCCCCTCTCTTTAACACCTTTAATAGCAAGTGATTTGCCAAAATGTGACAAACAGAAAGGGTTTTATTTTGTGTTTTGGTAAGTCATGTGTCACTTTTGTTTCAGTTTGCATATTTAGCACATTTGTAACAGAAACCAAAACAAATAATTTTGCTGGACAGATTAATAAAAAAAATTATAATTTACAGAAATAATTTAGAGAAGTTACATATGAAAACAGCGTTGCAAATAAACACCATTTCTAAATAGCAACAAAAACAGAGAATATGAGAACTTTGAGAATGGGCAAAAGCTTAGAGAAACTCTGTAGCTTGCCCTTCGGTTAGTCCCAACTCTTTTTTGCTCACTGATGCCATTACAAAGATACAAAGAGAACATATGCCATTTGCATATGAGACAAATTCCAGTCAGGATCAGTCTAATGTGCAATAATCATACAGAAAATACAATCTAAAAAATGGGAATAAAAAAGACAAATAATGGTGCAGAATTTAAGACACCAAAAAAAGCGCTGAGCTAAAATGCACTCACAAAAGGGTCATTGACCGCAGGCATATAAGTAGTTTATAGATGAAAGGAGCTCGATCCTCTTCTCTCTTGTCCTTAAGAGGGATTTAAGAGAGAGACACAGACATAGTGCACCAATAAAATAATATATTGAAAATCTATTTAGATTGCACTCACAAAATGTATGATTAAATCCAGCATATCACAATGTTGATCTTATCCAGACCGGAAACAGAATGCGAAGTAGCCAAATAAAAACACAAATTACAAATAAACAGAAAAAAACAAGAAAATAAAAACTAGTACAATACTAGTTAAAGTGCTGAATGAGTCTCTCCGCCCCACGCGTTTCGTCCTGGGTCGGACTTGGTCAGGGTGAATTGAAGATGCGTCCTGATCTCCTCCATTCATCTTTTAAATGTAGTTTTGCGCCTTTCGGTCGTGTCTGTAGCCATTCAGACGCCGATGTTGAAAGTTGAATCACCTGGATGTCTCAGTTCCCATATATGCGTTCCACGCTTCTTAATTTTGCGTGTCACTGAGAGAAAGCTTCCAGTATCGCGTGGAATGCACCATGCGTTCCAAATCGCGAACCAGAAGTCAAGATGTAAGTACGGCGTCATGTAGTAATGAGATTCAATTGTACATAGCAACAAAAAAATATAAAAGAGTATCATTAAGCTATCAAATTATATAAGCCTAAAAACCTCATATTTATTGCAACCAATAATGATTAAATAAAAAAAATATTAGTAATAGTGTGAGAAACACCACAAAACGAAAAAATATATAAAATAGAATAAAAACACCAAAGAGAATACATTAAAAAAAATATCATAAAATGAGGAAAACCAAAATAGAAAGTATGTACGCAGCACATAATAACATCCAGAAGGGACATGTAGTTGTCATAAAACACTCAAACACAAATATAAGAGCTTATTAATTATAGAAAGGTTATGCAGCAAGAAAAAGTCTAAATAAAAATAAAAATAAATAATAAAAATAAAAATGAAAAAGTTATGCAAATATTTTTTGGATAACTGGGAAACTCTGAACATCTGGAACAATAATCCTTTTAGCGCGAACTTGGTGCTCTGGCGGAGATATATAGATGACATTTGAATTATCTGGAAGAGTTCAATAGATTTATTAAAATAATTTTTGATTTTTATCAATAATAGTGGCCAGTCCTTAATTTTTACTCCAGAAATTAATTCCCATGACATTAATGTTCTGGATTTAACAATCTATATAGAGGATTCTACAATTAAAATGAAGACATATTTTAAGCCAAATGATTCTAACTCTTTTATTCACACAAAAAGTGCACATCATCCCAACTGGCTATGTGGTGTTCCCCGTGGCCAGTTTATGAAACTGAAAAGAAACTGCACTGATGAAACTTGTTTTTTGGAACAATACGCAATTTAAAAAAATAAATGAATCCCCTTCTTTTCTTTATCATGAAATTAGTAGATGCAAATAGAAACCATTTTGGATAAAGACAAAAGTAAAATTAATTCCAATGAGCATTTTGGCTTATCTTTCATCACTCAATATAATGCCCATGCTCCACAGATTAAAAAGGTTTTACACAAGCATTGGCCCATTCTATTGGAAGATGAATTTCTAAGTAATCAGATCCCAACATTTCCAAAAATGATCTTTAAAAAAAGTAGAGATTTTAATAATCTATTGGCCCTGAGTACTTTTAGAACAGAAGTCATTAAAGGCACTACTCAGAAAGGCTTCCATAAATGTGGGAGATGTAAAAGCTGTAGGTTTTTACCAAAGAAAAGTGTAAATTTTAGAAGCAAACAAAGAGCGGAGAGTTTTGAAATTAAAGAATACATCAATTGCCATAGCACCAATGTGGTTTATTTACTAACATGTGAATGCGACATTCAATATGTAGGCAAAACAAGTAGAGCGTTGAAAGTCAGATTTCTGAAACATTGTAACAACATAAAGAAAGATTTGAAAACTCACTCAGCTCCTGTACACTGCAATAATTGTCCACATTTCAATTTAAAAACTTTTTTGTGCACTGGTGTAGAAAGGGTCGTCCTCAATGATAGAGGCGGGGATTTGATTAAGAAATTGAGACAGAGACCTTTACTCCAATAGGTCTAAATGTGGATTTTGACATGGTATTTTTTTTTTTATAATATTTTTCTTATATTTTGGTTTCTATTATTTTTGTTTTAGATTCATGCATTCATTTTAATTTTATTTTTATTTTATTTTTAACTTTTATTTTCAAGTCCACATGTTTTACCATGACTCTTTTCTCCTCTGTTGAGGATTTCTCCTTGTTCCACTTTTGTGGAAACTTAGACTTTTTTCTTGCTGCATAACCTTCCTAAATTCAATAAGCTCTTATATTTGTGTCAGAGTGTTTTATGGCAACTACTTGTCCCTTCTGGATGTTATTATGTGCTCTGTACATACTTTCTATTTAGATTCCTCATTTTATGATATTTTTTAATGTCTTCTCTTTGGTGTTTTTATTCTATTTTATATATTTTATATATTTTTTCGTTTTGTGGTATTTCTCACACTATTACCAATATTTGTTTTATTTAATCATTATTGGTTGCAATAAATATGAGGTTTTTAGGCTTATTTAATTTGATAGGTTAATGATACTCTTTTATATTTTTTGTTACTATGTATTATTGTATCTCATTACTACATGACGCTGGACTTACATCTTGACTTTCGGTTCGCGATTTGGAACGCATGGTGCGTTCCATGCGATACTGGAAGCTTTCTCTCAGTGACACGCAAAATTGTAGATTATGCTAGCTTTAGTGTACCTATAATCTTAATTTTATTAATGACAGGAGGCGAGTATTTGCTTAAGTCTCTCTTTACTAGAACTCCACAGCAGCACAGAAAAACAACCAATCAGAAAAAAGTTAGTTACTATAAAACTCCCCTCCCCATGCATCATTTCCTTTTTCAAGCTGTGACAAAAACAGAATAAACGGCAGAAAACATAATGGGGAAGAAACAAAGTCCTAGATACGATGAATACAACGATGCCCACCTTCCGAGAAGAACTGCCAAACCAGATAGCGTTGATGGACTGTAAACTGAAACCAGAGAAAAACAGAATCGAACAGGTTGATTATCCAATGAAATGTACTCTGAATAAACATGTAGTTTCCCAATGTAGCAACCAAAAGTACCTTAATATGTAGATATCCCAACCCAACTTATGAAAAAACAGACATAAGAACAGGCGACAGGTAGCAGAGACAACAAGCAGAGTTGCATACGTACATGATTAATCCAAACTATTAAAATTAAACAAGGGAGGGATAAGAATGGGTGGGAAATACTCGCCTCCTGTCATTAATAAAATTAAGATTATAGGTACACTAAAGCTAGCATAATCTACAATTTTATAACATGACAGGAGGCTTCGTATTTGCTGTTTTAACGCTCAGTCAACAAATCCAACACTGTTTGTTTTGCTGGTACCTATTCCAAGAGCTATCCGAGCAATCCTAAATGGACTTTCCAACTGCGATAAATGACAATAGACCGATCAGTGAAGATGCCAGTTGAGGAAGCATCCCAAATACAGAAAAAAACACCATCCGCTGATAGATCCATTGTACGTGGGGTTGCGACCTGTTTCCTACCAGCCAGTCCATGAGCTGCCAAGCTGACCTATTAGCCATTTCCCTGTAGTTATAAAATGTCGAAGGTCATTTGCGGACTTAGGGACCATGTCTCATCTCTTGATGTATAAGGTGGCTCCACCGATCGTGCCCGGGTCACCCGGCGATGTGGCCTTGCAGGCAGATCTTCAATCTCAAGGAATGCGCCTAAGTCCACCAATTCTGCAATAGAACCGAGTAGGATCTTTCGTTCCCTGATGGCTCCCTGATGAGATGTCTCATCTGAGAATACATTTATTATGCAGGCAAGAGTGTGGCAAACTAGCTCTATACCAAGTGATTCCAATATTCCAACTGGACTATGTTATCCACGGCTGCGGTAGAGAAAGGACTCCAAAAAGGACGTCCAATCAGGGTTCCAAACTGAACTTATGTGGTGGAACGGTGATCGACTATTCTGGAAATAGCAGGTCGGGAAATAATGAAAGGGATGGGAAACGTAAACCGGAGTTGAGATTCCCATCCAGATGTCAACGTCTAAGAGTGATAAGATGTACGGATCCAATGGCAATTGGGACCTGTATAACAACGAAGAGTCCTTACGTGCTGTAGTGAGAGAGTGAAATAGTCCGACTACCCGTCGTACGATCCTGTTCCATGCCCGACCTGTCAAAATTGCGCAGTTTGCGCAGTTTGTTCGCAATGGTCCGGATATCCAAAACAGAATGCAATTCTCTGTTTTATATAGCGCAGAATATACCAAAACCTGCACTCTTGTAATACCTGAGGCTCACCCATTAACCGTACCGTCTCTAGGAGTGTGTGTAAATAAGTGGGAGTCTCCCCCCGTTATACTTCTGTAAGTATTTCTCGAGTGTGGTACCGTGGTCCGGATCCAGTAGATCCATTACAGGAGATAAAATAGAGGGATCCAGTCTAAATGTATATCCTGCATGATCTGGCAGCCCTCTATAACGAAATCAGTAGCACGGCCGTTAGATCTAATTGAATGCAGGAGGGACGCCCCTCTATACAGTCATTGAGGTTTTGTACAGGTACAAGCCTGTGTGATGAACAAATGGACGGCACCGTAGAGCGTTGAGTGTATGACAGAGCCGCGCTCTCTAATAATGTGACCGAATTCCGTGTCAGCGTCCGGCTGATAGTCTGAGCGGGCCGCACCCGTTAATAACCAAACAGTAGAGTCTACATTCGTGACTGGTTCTCTCTATGAGAATGTGTCACTCCAAACATGTCCTCTGTATCCCACTCAGTATCGGGCTGAGGTTGAGGGAGGGCCGTGCCCTCTAATAACAAATCAGTGTCTGGTTCTGTATATGAGAGGGGTTCGCTCTCTGTTCCTGAAAATAAAATATAATTTTCGGATCGAGGTGATGGAGGGCCGCACCCTCTTGTGATCCAAATTAGACTCAGGGTGACCAACTGCAGGAGTACACCAATTACTAATATCAGCATAAGACTGAGGTCCTTAGGTGGGTCTCTCCCCGACCAAGAGACCTCTCTCTGAATCGCTCACCTGAAAAGGAATCAACTGGTAGTAAACCAGACCGATGGCAGATGGGATAGTATACAACTTCGGGCCGTGTCCATTCTTAATAACAGAAAGGGATGGTGCGAAAATGCAACCTTCGGAAACAATGATGGAAACTACCAACTGACCGCCCGGATCCTGTGCGCGCGCGGGGTCCAGGATGACCGACGGTAGCCTGAGGAAAGCTGGAGACGTTCTCCGCAATCCACGAGCGCCCGGGAGGTCGGAGGAGGTCAAGTCAGGCCTCTCGACGACCCGAGCGATAGGAAAAGGAAGGCACGAAAACAAAAACAATAAGAAAAGTAGATAAGGGTAAATACATAAATTCTAACTCAGATAGAAGGCAAATAGCAGGCCGGAACGCAAGTCAAGTAAGCCCCACTGAACAGGGCCAAGAGCTAACCTTACGCAGGAATAACTACCGATATCTAGATGGATCTCGGGAGGCAGTTAGCGGGTTAGTTGTTAAAGACAAGGAAACACCATGTCCCCCTGTAGGCGTCTGAGTACCGGTCCCTGCCTGTGCGAAGTTCTCCTTGGAGATGTGCCATTGCCGGGCTGGTGTAAACCGTGGATGCATGTCCGGGGTCTTCATAAGAAACCTTGCCCTTCAGGCATGAGGTTTAGGGCCTTCGCCCTTCCCACCATACTCAGGTGGCCGTATACTGGCATCCTCTTGGATAGTATGGCAACGGTGCTTGCCTGGACACCTGCCTATCTCCATGTCACTAGTGGGTACTGGGTTTTCCTCAGTGTTATTCCGCCAGGCCTGCGGCCAAAAGGGGGTCGGCACCAATAGAGCAGGCCCGTCAGAAGGGCACAGGCCCAGCAGGCCAAACAAATGGGCACAGAATAGTTGGCCAATCAAATAAGCACAGACATAGCAGGCCAATCGATGGGGCACAGACATAGCAGGCCAATCAATGGGGCACAGACATAGCAGGCCAATCAAAGGGGCACAGACAGAGCAGGCCCGTGATAGTGTTCCGACAGCCGTAGGGCCCATCTGCGTGTGTAGAGTCCACTATATATATATATATATATATATGTGTGCGTAATGAAACAGGGAAACCTTGGGGTAAATAATTTCAATATGTAAAACCCACTAGCAGGGTAGTAATGTGATTATAACAGTATTTTTACATAATACCTCTGGATTAAGTTGCTATAATGTCTCCAGTCTAATATCACAGATGTTACAGCTACTAGTGATGAAGTGCTATACCACTATACAGGGAACTGGCAGACTTTAATGTTTGGCCAAAGGCAGAAAACCAAACTGCAGGCATCTCAGAGCAGTACAGGGTGTACTGCCTAAAGCCTATTCTCCAGCCCAGCAAAATATTTATATAAAATTATATAAATGTGGAGTCATCTTGGGTTATAGATTAACCCTGAGCAGGGGGAAGGGCCCTCATCTGATATAAAAAACTCCGGCCGTGATCAGAATCCGGCCTTGATTGACAGAGGGGAGGAAGCAGACCTCCAACCAGTTAGGAACAGACAGTGGGAGGGGCTGAGAGAGGTCGCACCCTCCCCCGCCCGGTCGGACACACGAGGTCAGCGAGTGGAGGCGGCCGCGGCGAAGCGGCAACATGGGAAAGGAGATCCGGACGCCGGGTGCTCATCTCGAGCTCCCCTGCGACCGGAAAAAACACACACAGGACCGCCGAAGATGAACTCTGCGGTCCCGGAGCTTGGGGATCGAAGGAGGCAGATGCACACAGACACCGCCAGACATAAGGACAAAGGTGGAACAAAAAATATAACAACGAGCATACACAAAGTTGGGAGACGGACAGGGGGGACAAGGCCAAGGGGATAGAGGGGACAGGAGGACCCCAAAGACCCCCCAGAAATCCAAACTAAATATGTATATAACAGTGATAGCCTGACGTTTCAAGTAAAAATAAAGTCCCACAGGGGTTTTAACAAAACTGCATGTGTAAGGAAAATTTACACATGGCCAAGGTAATACTGCATATAAAATGAATCCCAAAAGGCCTAAATAAAAAATTCTGAAAAGATATTCAATATAAAAGCATAAAAATCCTACAAGGGAAAATAAAATACTGAATATGAAGAAATAAATCCCACAAGGAACATAACAACATTGTATTATAAAAATAAAATCCTCAAGGATTATAACAAAACTGCATTATAAGAATAAAATCCCACATGGATTATAACAATACTGCATATACAAATAAAATCCCACATGGACTATAACAATACTGCATTATAAAAATACAATCCCACATGGATTATAACAATACAGCATACAGAAATAAAATCATACAAGGATTATAACAACACTGCATTTATAAGGCTAAAATACTGAATATAAGCAATAAAATCCCAAAGCCACCCACTATAAGCAGGAGGCAGTGGTACTCTGACCTGTACTGACTGCAGAGCATCAAAGAAAGAGGAAATGATGCATGGGGAGGGGAGTTTTATAGTAACTAACTTTTTTCTGATTGGTTGTTTTTCTGTGCTGCTGTGGAGTTCTAGTAAAGAGAGACTTAAGCAAATACTCGCCTCCTGTCATTAATAAAATTAAGATTATAGGTACACTAAAGCTAGCATAATCTACAATTTTGCGTGTCACTGAGAGAAAGCTTCCAGTATCGCATGGAACGCACCATACGTTCCAAATCGCGAACCAGAAGTCAAGATGTAAGTCCAGCGTCATGTAGTAATGAGATACAATAGTACATAGTAACAAATAATATAAAAGAGTATCATTAACCTATCAAATTAAATAAGCCTAAAAACCTCATATTTATTGCAACCAATAATGATTAAATAAAACAAATATTGGTAATAGTGTGAGAAATACCACAAAATGAAAAAATATATAAAATATAATAAAAACACCAAAGAGAAGACATTAAAAAATTTCATAAAATGAGGAATCCAAATAGAAAGTATGTACAGAGCACAGAACACTGTTTTCACTGTTATAGATTGAATAGCAGTCAGTGTCCTTAAAGCGGGTGTGTTACGCTAACAGTGGATACGGTGACCAGTGCCACCACTTAGATCTGGTGTCACAATAGCTTGTATTTAAAACAAAAAAACTTTTTTCACTGTTATAGATTGAATAGCAGTCAGTGTCCTTAAAGCGGGTGTGTTACGCTAACAGTGGATACGGTGACCATTGCCACCACTTAGATCTGGTGACACAAAGCTTGTAGTTAAAAACAAAAAACACTTTTTTCACTGTTATAGATTGAATAGCAGTCAGTGTCCTTAAAGCGGGTGTGTTACGCTAACAGTGGATACGGTGACCAGTGCCACCACTTAGATCTGGTGACACAAAGCTTGTATTTAAAAACAAAAAACACTTTTCACTGTTATAGATTGAATAGCAGTCAGTGTCCTTAAAGCGGGTGTGTTACGCTAACAGTGGATACGGTGACCATTGCCACCACTTAGATCTGGTGACACAAAGCTTGGATTTAAAAAAAAAAAACACTTTTCACTGTTATAGATTGAATAGCAGTCAGTGTCCTTAAAGCGGGTGTGTTACGCTAACAGTGGATACGGTGACCAGTGCCACCACTTAGATCTGGTGACACAAAGCTTGTATTTAAAAACAAAAAACACTTTTTTCACCGTTATAGATTGAATAGCAGTTAGTTATCTTCAAGCGGGTGTCAGGCCTACAGCCTGTGCTCTGCACAACTGTGCCAGTGCACATTGCCACTCATATCTGGTCTCAGTAGCTTGCACGCATAGTACCACTAATCCCAACAAAAATGACAGGCAGAGGCAGGCCACCCCGCAGGGGCCATCGTGGTCGTGGTGCTGTGATTCCCTTTGGCCCTAGAATAATGCCCAGTTTTCAGAGGCTACGTACCCTGAACTTGAAAAGTTCTGAGGACATAGTTGACTGGCTAACACAGGACACCCAATCTTCTACAGCCTCCACTCAGAACCTTGATGCACCATCCTCCTCCAGCTTAGCTTCAGGCACCTCTCAAGATACCACTCACCCGCCTGCCGCCACCACCAAAACTAGTACCACAGCCGCTTCAGTTGGTATGTCAGAGGAGTTATTCACACATCCGTTTGAAGAAATGAGTGATGCGCAACCATTATTGCCAGAGAATGTAGATAACAGGGATATGTCTCAGGCAGGCAGCATTACACACATGGACGTACGTTGTGATGATGATGATGATGTTGTACCCGCTGCTGCTTCCTTTGCTGAGTTGTCAGATACAAGTGAAGCGGTTGATGATGACGATACGTCCATGGATGTCACGTGGGTGCCCGCTCGTCAAGAAGAAGAACAGGGCGAAAGTTCAGATGGGGAGACAGGGAGGAGGAGGAGACGAGTTGGAAGCAGAGGGAGGTCGTCGCAAGGAGCTTTCAGTGGCACAGTCAGACAGCATGCATCGGCCACCCGGGTCACCCGACAGCACGCCAATCAACGTGACAAGCAGTCCACCACCAGAATGCCAAATTGCAGAGCTCAGCAGTGTGGAATTTTTGTGTGTTCGCTCTGACAACAGCGGTTATTTGCAACCTGTGCTAAAGAAACTGAGTCGCGGGAAGTCCAACACCCACCTAGGTACAACTGCGTTTTGGCGTAGGCAATATGATCTCACATCACAGACGCCATGGGATCAACACATGAGTACAAGCAGCTCGGCTACTCTAAGCCGCCAGCCTCCTCCTGGTCCAGCATCTTCAGCCACGTCAACCACTGCTGTCCTCCTTGTCCCCTCTCAACCATCCGCCACTCCGCCTCCCGCCTTGAGCAGTTCACGCTCTTCTTCCTACAGTCATGTGTCTGTCAAGGACATGTTTGAGCGTAAGAAGACAATGTCAGAAAGTCACCCCCTTGCCCAGCGTCTGACTGCTGGCTTGTAGGAACTATTAGCCCGCCAGCTTTTACTATACAAGCTGGTGGAGTCTGAGGCGTTCAAAAAATTTGTAGCTATTGGGACACCGCAGTGGAAGGTACCCGGCCGAAATTACTTTTCGCAAAAGGCAATCCCCAACCTGTACTCAATTGTGCAAAAGGAAGTAATAGCATCTCTGGCACACAGTGTTGGGGCAAGGGTCCATTTGACCACTGATACCTGGTCTGCAAAGCATGGTCAGGGCAGGTATATCACCCACACTGCGCATTGGGTAAACCTGCTGACTGCTGCCAAGCATGGAATGCATGGCTCTGCAGAGGAGTTGGTGACACCGCTATGACTTGCAGGCAGTCCTGCTGCCACCTCCTCTACTCCTCCTACTCCATCCTCTTCCATAACCTCCTCGGCTGAGTCCTCTTCTGCTGCTGCGTCTTGCTCCACATCAACGGCACCCCCCCAGCTCCCCAGGTACTATTCCACATCCCGGATACGGCAGTGTCACGCCGTCTTGGGTTTGACTTGCTTGAAAGCAGAGAGTCACACCGGACAAGCACTCCTGTCCGCCCTGAACGCACAGGTGGAAAAGTGGCTGACTCCGCAGCGACTGGATATCGGCAAAGTGGTTTGTGACAACGGAACAAATTTGTTAGCGGCATTGAAGTTGGGCAAGTTGTCACATGTGCCGTGCATGGCACATGTGTGTAATCTGATCGTACAACGCTTTGTGCATAAGTACATAGGCTTACAGGACGTCCTGAAGCAGGCCAGGAAGGTGTGTGGCCATTTCAGGCGTTCCTACACGGCCATGGCTCACTTTGCCGATATCCAGCGGCGAAACAACATGCCAGTGAGGCGCTTGATTTGCGACAGCCCGACACGTTGGAATTCAACACTCCTAATGTTCGACCGCCTGCTCCAACAAGAAAAAGCCGTTAATGAATATTTGTATGACCGGGGTGCTAGGACAGCCTCTGGGGAGCTGGGAATTTTTTTGCCGCGTTACTGGACGCTCATGCGCAATGCCTGTAGGCTCATGCGTTCTTTTGAGGATGTGACAAATTTAGTCAGTCGCGCAGAGGCACCATCGAAGTGACATCCTTACCATTTGTTTTCTTCTTCCTGGGCGTGCCCTGCGAAGAGTGCTGGATCAGGCCGTAGATGGCGTGAAGAGGAAGAAGTTGTGGTCACCATCACCTCAAAACAGCCTTATCAGCATATTTGCCTGCTGGACCTAAACGCGCTGGAAGAGGATTGTGAGGAAGAGGAGTCAGAGGAGGAATGTGGCTTTGAGGAGGAGGAGGAAGACCAACCACAACAGGCATCCCAGGGTGTTCGTTGTCACCTATCTGGTACCCGTGGTGTTGTACGTAGCTGGGGGAAAGAACATACCTTCATTGAGATCACTGAGGAGGAGGAACGGGAAATGAGTAGTTCGGCATCCAACCTTGTGCAAATGGGGTCTTTCATGCTGTCGTGCCTGTTGAGGGACCCTCGTATAAAAAGGCTGAAGGAGAACGACCTGTACTGGGTATCCACGCTACTAGACCCCCGGTATAAGCAGAAAGTGGTGGAAATGTTACCGAATTACAACAAGTATGAAAGGATGCAGCATTTGCAAAATAAATTGAAAAGTATGCTTTACACAGCGTATAAGGGTGATGTCACAGCACAAGGGGAATCTAACAGGGGGAGAGGTGGAAGTCATCCTCCTCCTCCCATGACCACGCCGGCAAGGACAGGACGCTTTAGAGACGTGTTGTTGATGGAGGACATGCGGACCTTTTTAAGTCCTACGCATCGCCACAGCCCTTAGGGATCCACCCTCAGAGAGCGACTCGACCGACAGGTAGCAGACTACCTCGCCTTAACTGCAGATATCGACACTCTGAGGAGCGATGAACCCCTTGACTACTGGGTGTGCAGGCTTGACCTGTGGCCTGAGCTATCCCAATTTGCGATAGAACTTCTGGCCTGCCCCGCTTCAAGTGTCCTGTCAGAAAGGACCTTCAGTGCAGCAGGAGGTATTGTCACTGAGAAGAGAAGTCGCCTAGGTCAAAAAAGTCTAGATTACCTCACCTTTATTAAGATGAATGAGGGATGGATCCCGAAGGGACTGACACTGACACTGATACATTAGATTAAAAAAGGCCTGATGAAATGAGCTGCCTTGGGCTAAAAATGGTCCACACGCTGCTGTATTTTAGCTCTGAATGCCTGTTGACTTGCGTGACTGATCCGCCACCAACTTGGGTTCAAACCTGCGCCATCTTTAGGGCCGCTCTGCCTGTGAAACAAACATCAGTTATAGATTGAATAGCAGTTCTTGTTTCTCAAAGCGGGTGTGTCAGCCCTACAGCGTGTACTCTACTGTCCTGCCACCTCCTCTACTCCTCCTCCATCCTCTTCCATAACCTCCTGGCTTAGTCCTCTTCTGCTGCTCGTCTTTGCTCCACATCAACGGATAGAAGCGTAACAGTGATTAAACTGATAACAATGGTACTAAATCTACACCACTCACTGGTGTCACAATAGCTTGGATTAAAACAAAAATTTTTCCTGTTTATAGATTGAATAGCATTTAGTTATCTTCAAGCAGGTGTGTCAGCCCTACAGCGTGTACTCTGCCAGTACGCTGCCACCTCCTCTACTCCTCCTACTCCATCCTCTTCCATAACCTCCTTGGCTTAGTCCTCTTCTGCTGCTGCGTCTTGCTCCACATCAACGGATAGGGGGCGTAACAGTGATTAAACTGATAACAATGGTACTAAACACACCACTCACTCACTGGTGTCACAATAGCTTGGATTTAAAAACAAAAATTTTTTTCACTGTTATAGATTGAATAGCAGTTAGTTATCTTCAAGCAGGTGTGTCAGCCTACAGCGTGTACTCTGCCAGTACGCTGCCACCTTCTCTACTCCTCCTACTCCATCCTCTTCCATAACCTCCTCGGCTTAGTCCTCTTCTGCTGCTGCGTCTTGCTCCACATCAACGGATAGGGGGCGTAACAGTGATTAAACTGATAACAATAGTACTAAACACACCACTCACTCACTGGTGTCACAATAGCTTGGATTTAAAAACAAATTTTTTTTTCACTGTTATAGATTGAATAGCAGTTAGTTATCTTCAAGCAGGTGTGTCAGCCCTACAGCGTGTACTCTGCCAGTACGCTGCCACCTCTCTACTCCTCCTACTCCATCCTCTTCCATAACCTCCTCGGCTTAGTCCTCTTCTGCTGCTGCGTCTTGCTCCACATCAACGGATAGGGGACGTAACAGTGATTAAACTGATAACAATAGTACTAAACACACCACTCCTATCTGGTGGCACATTAGATTGCACGCGCAGTGCCCCAAATTTGTTGTGATCTGTGAGTAAGGTAAACGGTTGTCCATACAAGTAGGTTGCAGCTTTTTGAGGGGCCACACCACCGCTATGCACTCCTTTTCAATGGCAGTGAATATACTTCGCTGTGCAAAAGTTTACGGCTTAGATAAGCCCCGGGTTGCTAGCCACCATCTGCTCCGACTTGGCTCAATACTGCTCCCAATCCAAGCATAGAAGCGTCTGTATGGACGAGAAAGTGTTTAGTTGGATCAGGAGAAGAAAGTACAGGTGATTTAATGAGCGCCGTCTTGAGCTGTTGGAAGGCCTGTTCACATTCTGGGGCCCATACTACTATCTTGGGGAGGTTTTTACACGTTCCTATATGGCACTTACTGGGCTTTAGGGTCAGTCCGGACTCCCTAATCCGGTCTATTACGGCTCCTATGTGGGTCAGGTGTTCGGGCCAGGAGCTGCTAAAAATGTCTATACCATTCAAGTAGGTGTGTATCAGTGTGTATCAGGGATCCTTAGGACAGGTGTCAATCCATATCTGCCAAGTGACCCTATGTTGGGGTAACATTCCCTATTCTGATCTGTGTCAGTGTGTATCAGGGGCTCTGAGGACAGGTGTCAATCCATATCTGCCTTGATGACCCGATGTTGGGGGTAACATTCCTATTCTGCTCTGTGTCCGGTGTATCAGGACCACTGATAGAGGTAGCGGAAAGGTATTAAACGATAAAAATAGTACTAAACACTCCACTCCTATCTGGTGTCACATTAGCTTGACAGCACTTGGTGCTAAATTTGCAGTAAGAGGACGACCAAGCCTCTTCTTTATCTCCCTGTTACAAAATCAATGCGTGTACGACCACTGATAGGAGGCGGAAGGTATTAAACTGATCAGAACAATATTACTACTAAACACACCACTCCTATCTAGTGTCACATTAGCTTGACCGCGCAGTGCCCCAAATTTGCAGTAAGAGGACCGACCAAGCCTCTTCTTCCATCTCCCTGTTACAAAAATCAATGCCGTGTACACGTCCACTGATAGGAGACGCGGAAGGTATTAAACTGATAAAAATAGTACTAAACACACCACTCCTATCTGGTGTCATTAGCTTGACCGCGCAGTGCCCCAAATTTGCAGTAAGAGGACCGACCAAGCCTCTTCTTCCATCTCCCTGTTACAAAAATCAATGCCGTGTACACGACCACTGATAGGAGACGCGGAAGGTATTAAACTGATAAAAATAGTACTAAACACTCCACTCCTATCTGGTGTCATTAGCTTGACCGCGCAGTGCCCCAAATTTGCAGTAAGAGGACCGACCAAGCCTCTTCTTCCATCTCCCTGTTACAAAAATCAATGCCGTGTACACGTCCACTGATAGGAAACGCGGAAGGTATTAAACTGATAAAAATAGTACTAAACACACCACTCCTATCTGGTGTCACATTAGCTTGACCGCGCAGTGCCCCAAATTTGCAGTAAGAGGACCGATTAAGCCTCTTCTTCCATCTCCCTGTTACAAAAATCAATGCCGTGTACACGTCCACTGATAGGAGACGCGGAAGGTATTAACCTGATCAGAACAATACTAAACACACCACTCCTATCTGGTGGCACATTAGCTTGACCGCGCAGTGCCCCAAATTTGCAGTAAGAGGACCGACCAAGCCTCTTCTTCCATCTCCCTGTTACAAAAATCAATGCCGTGTACCACGTCCACTACGATAGGAGGCGGAAGGTGTGTATTAAACCCCAGTCAGAACAATACTAAACACACCACTCCTATCCTGGTGTCACGTAAGCTTGACAAGCGCCAGTGCCCCAAATTTGCAGTAAAGAGGACCGATAAACCTCTTCTTCCATCTCCTGTTACAAAAATCAATGCCGTGTACACGTCCACTGATAGGAGACGCGGAAGGTATTAAACTGATAAAAATAGTACTAAACACACCACTTCTATCTGGTGTCACATTAGCTTGACCGCGCAGTGCCCCAAATTTGTAGTAAGAGGACCGACCAAGCCTCTTCTTCCATCTCCCTGTTACAAAAATCAATGCCGTGTACACGTCCACTGATAGGAGACGCAGAAGGTATTAAACTGATAAAAATAGTGCTAAACACACCACTCCTATCTGGTGTCACATTAGCTTGACCGCGCAGTGCCCCAAATTTGCAGTAAGAGGACCGACCAAGCCTCTTCTTCCATCTCCCTGTTACAAAAATCAATGCCGTTTACACGTCCACTGATAGGAAGGTATTAAACTGATAAAAATAGTACTAAACACTCCACTCCTATCTGGTGTCACATTAGCTTGACAGCGCAGTGCCCCAAATTTGCAGTAAGAGGACCGACCAAGCTCTTCTTCATCTCCCTGTTACAAAAATCAATGCCGTGTACACGTCCACTGATAGGAGACGCGGAAGGTATTAAACTGATAAAAATAGTACTAAACACACCACTCCTATCTGGTGTCACATTAGCTTGACCGCGCAGTGCCCCAAATTTGCAGTAAGAGGACCGACCAAGCCTCTTCTTCCATCTCCCTGTTACAAAAATCAATGCCGTGTACACGTCCACTGATAGGAGACGCGGAAGGTATTAAACTGATAAAAATAGTACTAAACACACCACTCCTATCTGGTGTCACATTAGCTTGACCGCGCAGTGCCCAAATTTGAATTAAGAGGACCGACCAAGCATCTTCTTCCATCTCCCTGTTACAGAAATCACTGCCATATCCATACAAATTATACAGAATGTCCAGGATAGTTTTCCAGGGACAAATGTTGTCGCCTGTTGAGCGAGGTGACCTTGCTCGGGTCCCAGGTGTACGGTTCCTAAAATGGCTACCATATACACGTCCACTGATAGGAGACGCGGAAGGTATTAAACTGATCAGAACAATACTAAACACACCACAAATAAGGTTTCTCTCCTGTATGGCTCCTCAAATGATGCTTAAGATTAGAAGCGGCAGAAAAGCATTTCTCACACTCCGAACAAAAATATTTTTTTTTAACATTCTCTCCACTTTGAGCGGAAATGGCGTTTGGAAGATTAACATAATTAAACACAGGCAGTAAAAATACAGTTTTTAGCCATACCCTGTAACTTTAAAACTACACATCCCATCTTCATAGTTACATATTTGGAATCAGCACACTTAAAACATAAACATAACCAAAAAATCAGCCAAATCCATCCAGGGGTTAAAAAGTTAGCTGTAGGTCCCTTTATGACCGACTGCAAGCACATTTTCCTGCCCAAAACAGTTCCATAGATTTGGGCTGTGAGGTCGGTCTATTTCAGGCTGAAAAAACGACTAAGTCCCATGGCGAATGGGACTTAGTCTCTGCAGCTGAAATAAGGCTGAAAAAAACGGCTGAAAAAAAGACTAAGTCCCATCGCCGAATGGGACTTAGTCTCTGCAGCTGAAATAATTTCCCATTTACTGAACCAAGTGGGAAATAGCAAGGCAGGCACAAAGGGTTTGCACCAGGTCTGGGGACACAGGGGACACCGTCTTAAAGGGGCCGTGTCCCCAACAAGTCTGGGGACACGGCCTTAAAGGGGCAGTGTCCCAATCTTCCTGATGTCCCAAAAAAGGTGTTTAAAGGGCCAGCACCAGTCACATAAAGAGTCCATAAGCCCCAATATGCCCACCGACAGTCTTAAAGGGCCATACACACCAAATAAAAGTGCATACATTTTCACAATCTCCCAGGGGCCATAGTCATGCGGGAGGAGGCTGGCAAATAGGCTTCTCCACAACCCAGGGAAGCAGGGCAATTTGCCATTTAAAGGGCCCGTTACAAATAGCAGTTTGTAACAAGGTGTCAATCCATATCTGCCAAGTGACCCGATGTAGGGGGACCAGTCCCTATTCTGCTCTGTGTCAGTGTGTATCAGGGAACCTTAGGACAGGTGTCAATCCATATCTGCCAAGTGACCCGATGTAGGGGGAACAGTCCCTATTCTGCTCTGTGTCAGTGTGTATCAGGGATCCTTAGGACAGGTGTCAATCCATATCTGCCAAGTGACCCTATGTAGGGGGACCAGTCTCTATTCTGCTCTGTGTCCGTGTGCATCAGGGGCTCTGAGGACAGGTGTCAATCCATATGTCAAGGTGTCAATATGTCATATGTCAGGTGTCAATCCATATTGATTGTGATTTAGGAATGTTAGGTGATTTCTGCCCTTTATGGATTAAAACCAGACTCTGTATCAACTGTGTAATTTTCCATGGGAGTTTTGCCATGGATCCCCCTCCGGCATGCCACAGTCCAGGTGTTAGTCCCCTTGAAACAACTTTTCCATCCCTATTGTGGCCAGAAAGAGTCCCTGTGTGTTTTAAAATTCGCCTCCCCATTGAAGTCAATGGCGTTTCGGGCGGTTCGCCGGTTCGCGAACATTTGCGGAAGTTCGCGTTCGCCGTTCGCGAACCGAAAATTTCGGGTTCGCGACATCACTATTGGTGGGACCAATTGGATTTTTACCCACTTAGAGCACCTGAGTACCAAGCTCCGCAGCTACAATAATCTCCAATTGCTGCCATCTTGATCCTCTGTTTCCCTGCTTGTGTCTGCCTTACGAGGTTTTGGAAACCTGTCTTGCTATTTGCTGGAAACTATCTATTGTATAAACTGCTCTTTTTCAACTAGACTCCTGGGTCACGTGATGGAATGCTGAAGTCACCCGTGACAGAACTTAAAAGCATATACTGCCATGGTAAAGTCTTTTATACACAATCCAATTTTTGTTAACCCCTTCACGACCGCGGACGTATCAGGTACGTCCGATAAAAACAGTCCTTAGGGACCGTGGATGTACTTGATATGTCCGTGGCTAATTAGAGTGCTTCCAGCTGCTCTGATGGTATTGCAGCGATGCCTCGATGTTCTGGCATCCTGCAATACCCCCCCTCACTGCCGGGCCACAGAGAATCTGACAAACCTATACATGGGTGGTATCACTGTACTCAGGAGATGTTGTTGAACACACATTGGGGTGTTCTTTGGCAGTAACCCTTAAAGTTCTCAATACATGTATTCTTAAATTGCTATGTGTGTCAAATAAGTCACTAATTATTTTTTATTTTTTTTTAAATTTGGCATAGATTGGTAGTAAAATGGTTGCACGAAAAGAGTCAAAATACCCCAAGTATCATCTTTAAAAATATATACATGTGAAGGGTTATTCAGGGATACCTGACAGATATCAGTGTTATAATTTAACTTGCTTTAATTTTGAAAAAAATTGTTTAGAAATAGCAAAGTGCTACTTGTACTTATAGCCCTATAACTTTCCAAAAAAAAGCTAAGAACATGTTAATTCTATACAAAATTTAGAAACTATTTAGTACGGGTGTTTTTTGGTGGTTGTAGATGTGTAACAGATTTTGGGGGTCAAAATTCAAAAAAGTAATAGTATCATTAGAAAGAACATTTAATGGTGAGAACAACTGTATATAATATGTGTGGGTGCCGTAAATGAGTAAGAGGAAAATTACAACTAAACACAAACACCGCAGCAATGTAAAAACAGCACTGGTCCTTAACGGTAAGAAAATTCTGGTCTGGTCACTAAGGGGTTAAATAACATTATATTGTAACATGTATTCATAGTTCATCAAAGATATAATTGCATCAATTTATTTGCCTGCATAAATTAGAACACACATACCAGTGGATTTTTTGTTCAGTAGATGCCTACTAATTAAACTGATAAAATAAAATAATGATATTTTAAAAACCCTTACTATTAAAAGGCTAAGGGTAATGTTTACTAAATGTCTATTTACCTCATTTTATAAAACTCATCATTCCATATCAAAATTCTAAATCAAAAGCTATATATAATATATGTAATATAATCTATCTTTTAATTATATCAATGCGTGTAGAGCTCTATCACTCCTGCAATCAACATGTACACAAATTAATTTTCAAGGCTACAAAAATACAATTCTGAGAGAATCTAAAGAATCTGTTGCTGTTTTATCAGTCATAATTAATTGTAATGATTTGACGAAGGGAAATGTGTTTTATTTGAGGGTAGAAATTTAAAGACATTCATTCTATTCTTTAATTGATATATAATAGCTTCTAATAATAATAAATATTGAGCAAAACAAATGTCATATTTAAAAAGTGGTATGTGTAAATTGTAAGCATGAGTATTTTCAACTATGCTTAAAATGTGAGTAAGCAAATTAGTTATTTATTCTCTTATCATATTAAGTTGTGTTACTGCTACACATGTGAACCATGCTCAAGATCCCACTTTTACTAGTCGACAGTTCTATGCCACAATATAATATGCACATGCTTGGTAAGAGTTCTGTCATTTGTCTCGTAATGTCTGTAAAATGACAGTTTGATGCAAGTAATATTCGTGGGAAAAGAGTGGAAGGTAATGAAAATGCAAATTGTTCTATTTTTGTACTCTATTTTCATATGAAAAAGGATGATTAAGGCTTTTTGCCTGACAAGGTGATAGTTTGATGTGAACATCATGGTGATGGAATTCAGGATCTTAACAAAACTGCAAATTTCCTATAAAGATACATAATTTATCAGTTCATTTTTCCAAACTGTAAATGTGCACGATTTTAATATCTTTACACATCAGAAGAGCAATGCTATACTAATTATTATGGGGAAAAAACCTTCATAATTAGAAAACAGAAAAATGTATCTGTTAATGGGGAGAGGATATATATATATAGATATGACCAGAGAAATAAAATTACAGTAAGTATAAGTTTACCCTTTTCCATGTACTGCCATATCAATGGCAGTGCAACAATGGGTAACACTCAAGCAATTACCAAGGGAGGGAAGGGAAAACACAGACCTGAACTGATCAAATATAAGTGTATTAGCACAATCAAAAAGTAACATCCACACCAAGGGAAGAAAACACCTAATACGTTAGACACTAAAAAAACACTTTTGCCAAATGTATAAAATTATCCATCTCTAATGTCCAACTGATAAAGTCTAATGAAGGTATTAGCTGAGAACCAAGTGGCTGCTTTGCATATCAGTTCTGGGGAAATTAAGCAGTTGCCACCCAAGAGGAGGAAAGGGAACAGGCAGAGAGAGCTGACTCAATCCATCTACTGAGCCATACTTTAGAGACTTAAATACCTCTCCTGGCACCATTAGGAATGACAAATAGTCAATGAGAAGAATGCCATTTAGAGGATCTTTCAATATATATTCTTAAACATCTAACCAAGTCAAGAGAAGTAAGTTCCATTTCTTCACCATAGGCCTGTACATTAGACTGTAAAGCTAGAAGCACAATTTCCTTGTTTATGTGGATCATAGAAGTCACTTATGGGCAGTATTCAGGAATTGTTCTGAGATCACTGTATCCTTGTGGAAGACAGTGAAGGGTTCCTTAGAAGATATATAGCGTGAAGTTCCAATACTCTTCTGCTGGATGATAGCCACCAGTAACACTGGTGAGCAAGCGAGAGGAAATGGAGTCCAAAGGTTCAAAGGGAAACTACTTTAAGGTCTTCAAAACAGTGGCAATTGCCATGGAAGAGCAATAGGTTTGATTGGCAGATTAATCTTTAAAACTGTGGTGAGAAATCTGGCCACATCCATGGCCCATTTATGGTTAGAGATAAAAGTGCTGAGATATGGACCTTCGTGGTATTGTAACTCAGTCCTTTATCAAGGCCAGATTGAAGGAAATTTATAACGTCCTACATTGATGGATTCTGTATCTCTATATGTATGCCACAACTGTGGCATTGTCTGATCTTTACCCATTTGTGACAAAGTTGTTGTTAAAAATGCTTTGGGGTTTTGAGCATGGCTATTAGTTCCAGAATATTGGAAGATATATTGATTGCAGATAATGTCCATTTCACCTTTACATAGCTGTTCTGAAGATGAGCTCTCCAACTCTATTGGCTGGCATCTGTAGTAATTAAAGTCCAAGGAATGTCACCCAGGGAAATATTCCTGAACAAGTACTTTTTGTATAACCACCACATCAGGGATTAGTGTACATGAAATGGAATTCTGATGATTTGAAGCAGATTCCCTGATTGGATGTGTATATTAGTGCCTGCCCAGCCTGCTTCTCATTGGGTCACTGCAATACACAAGGTAATTGCATATAAATCTTGCTACACTTATGGACACAGCAAGTAAAGCCTTGGTCACTAAAAAGGTTTAGTTGAGCTGTATATTGAAGATTCCCAAGGAAGAGAGGCTAAACTCACTAGCTATAGAATGACTACATTTGTCCTTTTAGGATAGGGCAGAAAAAACCCCCAAAGGATGGAAAGTGTAGGAGAGGGTATATGGCCAGGAAAAACAAAACAATTAAAGTATATATCAATCTTTGTTACACTCTCCTTTCATGGTTCTCTCCGAGCATTCATTCAGTGTCTCCTTTTTGAATAAAAGCTAGAAAAGTTTCAGTTTCTAATAACAGTTCTTCCACTCATTCTGTCTCAACTACAAGGCTCTGTTCTTGGTCCCATTTTGTTTACTCTTTATAAAGTCTCTCTTGGCAAACTTATTAATTCATCTGGTTCCACTACCACCTGCAAGCTGTGGACACCCAGATATAGCTCTTTTCCCCTGGTGTCCTGTTGTCCAGTCGCCTCTTTTCCAACCATAATTGGATGTTCTACTATTTTCTAAAACACAATCTTTCTAAAACTGAGTTTGTTATCTTCCCTCCTCATAATACTAGTGACTCTTCAAGCAAGTTTATGGTACAAGTATCAGCCCATTTTTACAAACTATCTGTCTTGGTGTTGTCTTTGATTCTGGCCTCACCTTGACGTCTCACATCCAATCGATTGTTATATTCTGCCAATTCTTACTCTGTCCCTCCTCTTCCCTCACCCCCTTTTAAGCCTTACATTGGCTTCTTATACCCCATAGGATTCATTTCAAAATATTAACCTTTACCTATAAAGCTCTACACAACTCTACCCCCTGCTACATTTTCATGCTAATTTATGGATACGTCCCTTTTAAGTCAATCCCCTCTGCCGGTGATCTTCTCCTGTCAGCTGCTCAGATCTGTACCGTTAACACATGCTTCCAAAACTTACCACAGGCAGCTCCACTCCTATAGAACAGACTGTTTACTCCCATCAGATTCTTTTCTGGTTGTTATTTATCATTGACAAAGTCCCTCAAAACCAATCTCTTCAGAATAGCCTATGGCCTCTCAGGGTAAATGTTATTGTATCTCTCTTAGAGGACCACAGTCCACTCTCATCACCAATTCTGCTACTTGCCCACCTTGTTCTTTGCATGCTGTCCCCCAAGCTGCCTTTTACATTTTTATACCCCAGCTCCTCTAGATTGTAAGCTCCTCACCAACCTATTGTTCCTATTATAACTTGTAATTATCTCATTTATTGTTACATTTCCTCCTTTATTTTATTATAAGGTGCTGTTGAATAAGTTGACACTATATAAATGCCAATAATAACAATAATTATATATATATATATATATATATTATATATATATATATATATATATATATATATATATATGTTTCCTGGATAATCATGGCAACATCACTTATGGGTAGCTCCGCCCTCACGACTAGAACAGGACAGGAACTAGAATTCAAATGAGACCAATTGTATAAAGGGTGCCTCCTCCCTTCACACACCAGTCTTTTTTCTGTCCTCAGAAGGACAGGAATTTCCTAACATTTTTCACCTTTTTATTTTTTGGCCAACTTCATGTGTATTATGGGTCTCACAGACAAAGTTCATCCTCTGTTTGTTTTGAAGACCCCAGTAAACAGTTTGTTTGTGAATAGGACTAACTTGGGTAGGTTCAAAATTAGTTATTTGAACTATTATGTTGGATTCGTATTATATCCTTTTAACTGTTTCATGGAAGTTGCTGTATGCTGAGAAGATTTACATCTATACGAATTTTCTAATTACAGGCCATAAAAAGTCCCTCTCTATTCCCCAACTATGAGTGTCTTTCAATCGCTATGTTAGTTCTATCCATATCTTTTTTCTACCGAATGCATAGGGTCTTACCTTATATGGGCTCCTTTCAATTAAGGCTTTCTCAGTATGCTGGCTGTCTCAGTTCATGGAATTTTATGGCTGTTCATGCAAAACTGGCGTGAACGCATTGGCGTCCTGTTCTCACTAACACTCATACCTTTGGTTATTTAATTCAGGGACTCCTTTGCCTCAGTCTAGTCAGTTCACTAGCTGAAATATTTCTAAGTGCGGTTCATTTCATTTCGGTTGTATTCGTTTGAAAATGTGTGTGGAAATTCTCATTCATTTGTGGCTGCCCAGCTAAAAGCATGGGACAAACAAAACATTCTAAAATAGAGACCATTTCTTCAGACTGTCCTAATCAGGGACACACTAAAAATCCAAGAAGAAAAGTCTGAAGTCCTGGAATCAGACAGTTGTTTTGAGGATCTAAAATCCTCAAGGCCTACATTTCCAGTTCACAGTTCAATAAAGAATATAATACTGGAAGAGTGGCAAAAAACAGAAAAGAAAGCTACCTTAAAAAAACAAGGTTTCCAGAATTTATCCAGTCTCTTCTGGTGAGTCTAAATGCTGGAATTCTATACCTAAAATTGATGCTCCAATTATTCGCATGGCTAAATACACTACGCTACCAATAGACTCCATAGCCTTTCTCAGGGAACCTATGGAGAAAAGAATGGATGCAGACCTAAACAAACTATTTCATATTAGATTCTGCCCTCCATTCTTCAATTGTTCTTACCACACTTTCCAGATATCTCAAGGTATGGATTGATAACATGGAGAACGATATTTCTAGTGGAGTCAGAAGGAAAAATCTCTTTGAAAACCTTAAGCATTTCAGAATGGTTGCAGAATTTTTCTCAGAAGCCTCAGTGGACATTACAAAGATGATTGCCAGAAGTATGGCCATGTCAGTGGCATCAAGAAGGGCTCTGTGGCTTCATGCCCGAGGAGCGGGTTATGCTTCAAAATCTTACTTGTTTTCACTTACCTTTCAAGGAGAATTACTTCCTCAAACTTAGGCCCTCCAGATGTTGCTGAACTACAACTCCCATGATTCTATGAATGAAATAGATTATGCTGAGAATCATGGTAATTGTAGTTCAGCAACATATGGAGGGCCGAAGTTTGGGGAAACCTGTGCTAGATGAAGCCATTCATAAAGCAGAGGATAGCAAGAAAGCATTCCTTCCACAAGAAAAGATAAGACCAATGTATTCTTCTTCTAAAGAAAGATGCTATAAGGATCAGTCCTTTCGTGAGAAGAGAACATAAAGACCTGGGAGGGAATATACTAGATATTCCAGCTGGAGGAACTACCAACCCACATCCTCATCATCAACTAAGTCTTCAAGAGGAAGAAGAATGCACATATCTTCGAAAAAAGTTTGAAGGTACACAGGTCCAAGGGGTCATTGGAGGAAGACTAAGTTTCTTTTACCCCAACTGGACCAAGACTATTTCCGACAAGTGGGTTTTATCCATCATAAGAGAAGGCTACAAGCTGGAATTCTCAAAGTTCCTTACCTCAAATATGTTTGTAACATCAAACAAGGTCTCGTCTCCGGTAAAACAAAAAACTACGCTTCAGATCCTATCAAATCTCTTGGAGCAGAGGGCTATAGAAGAATTCCCTCAAAACGACAAGTTCTTAGGAAGATACTTGAGTATTCCTGGCTCCAAAAACAAACAAAAAAAACCGAGTGTAGACTTATTATAGATCTCAAGGATATAAATCTGAAAC
Source organism: Pelobates cultripes (assembly GCA_933207985.1). Taxonomy (NCBI): domain Eukaryota; kingdom Metazoa; phylum Chordata; class Amphibia; order Anura; family Pelobatidae; genus Pelobates; species Pelobates cultripes. The sequence goes on along the minus strand of OW240916.1, from coordinate 75,606,434 downwards.
TCTAGGATTTATCTTTCAAAATGGAATTAATTTCTTCAAATTACTCTGATAAATCAAAGAGATTGGTTTACCTTGGCAAACATCTCCAATTCAGAGGTTTGAGAGACCAAGGATGGATGGTAAATTTAGAGGAGAGTTCTCTGGAACCATCTCACCAGATTATTTATCTCAGGGCAGAGATAGCCACCACGGAAATTTCCACAGACAGACGTTTTCAGATTCAGGAGAAAGTTCAGATGATTCTGAAGAAGAGTTCTACATCTGCAAGAGACTATATGGGTAGGTCTGGTAAAATGGGCCCAGTGGCACTCAAGACCTATCCAAACAAATTTTCTCCTCCAGTTCAATATTCTCCAGAACAATTGGGTTTAATATATTGTGGTTCCACTAAAGGTGGTTATCGCTTATCAATCTCAAGAGAGGATTTATTTTAGAAGAACCAGACTGGCTAACAATCACGACTGATGCCAGCCTCAAAGGTCTGGGAGACCATCTCAACTCGACCTGGACTCAAGGGAAATGGGCTCTACAAGAGAAGAAGCTTCATTCCAACCTAAGAGATAGCGATTTACAAGGCTCTGAAAGCTTTTCTTCCATATTACATTGCAAGGGGGTGTTGATTCGCACAGACAACAGAGCAGTGGCTGCATGTGTCAGTCATCAGGGTGGCACCAGAAGCAAGCGTCTTCTATCTGTGATGGAAGCCCTGATGAATCTGGCTCAGAAGCATCTCATGGGTCTAAAGGCACTATACCTTCCTGGGGTAGACAACCCCTTAGAGGACTATCTGAGCAGGGGAACCATGCATCCAGGAGAATGGAGTCTTTACCTAGAAGTTTTCAAGATGATTACATGAAGGTAAATCAACCTCATGGAGAACAGGAGGAATGCTCAAGTAAGGGAATTTTACTCTCTGATTCCAGGCCCTCTATCAACAGGTCAAGATGCTCTATCACAACCATGGAACTTCAATCTGGCATATGTGTTCCTTCCCCTACCTATCATACCTCACCTATTAAAGAAAATTGGCAAAGAAGGGAAACAGATCATTGACATAATTCCCATATGGCCAAGAAGACCTTGGCTTTTGCTCAAGATGGCCATAACCCAGCCTTGGAAACTACCTCTCAGACAGATCTTCTAGTGCAAAGCCTGGTTCTTCATCTAAACCCATCTCAATGGATTCTGGAAGCTTGGCTCTTGAATGGACAACTTTATTAAACCAAGGTCTTTCAAATAAAGTGGTGGAAACTCTTCTAAAGTCTTCTAAAGTCTCTTCTACAGTCTTCCTGCTATTATAGAATATGGGAAACATTCAAAGTATGGGCAGGCTCTAAAGACTTTGACCATCTCAATTCATCTCATATTCAAATTCTGGATTTCGGGTTTAGATAAAGGACTAAGTCTCAGCTCTTCACAATCGATCCTGGGCAACTCATCCACTTATTGCAAGATTTTTCAAAGCAGCAATGAGGATTAATCCTCCGTCAAGAAATTCCTCTACTCCTTGGGATCTTCCATTAGTCCTACAATTTTTAATGGAACCTCCATATGCTAGTAGCTCTCAGATTTCTGTACAACTCCTAACCTATAAAACAGTCTTTTTGGTGGCCATTACTACAGCTGAACACATTTCTGAACTTCAGACTTTCTCATCATTAAACTCTCATACATTTATTTTCCATGATCGAGCCGCCACTTGTAGCTTTCCCTGGGTGCCCCTGGTTCGGCACTGTGTGTCTCACGAAACCTACCACCAATTTTGTATACTTTGCCCCTGTTTGTGTGTTTTTACACCTAACTACACTTTTATTCACTTTGTTTGGCTGTCCGTACCCCCCTTGTTCCTTTACCGAACCAACTTTTGTGGGGTCCCCTTGTTTGCAAGTCATGTTTAGGCTTGATTAGAAGATTGTGCTTGTCCCATTCTAAATATATAAAAAATAACAAGATGCTTAATTATTATTCTGTGGATAAGTATTAATGTCTCTTTTGGATATGATATTGGAACACAAAGCTTTTTTCTTGAAAGCTTATGATCATTCATATCAAAGGACTCCTTATCTAAGAGGGAATCAAGACATATGGCAAATGAGAGACTTCCAGGCCACTTATGTGTGACTTCTCACACCTTGCAGAGTAGCTCTGTTGGGGTTCCAGCCAGTGGCGTACACATGACCCATGGGGCCCCGGTGCGAAAATTGATCCGTGGGCCCCCCCTGCGCGCGGGCGGGGCCGCAACACATGGCGGTGGGCACCTGGTCGCAGGGGTTACAGGGCTGCGACCCCTGCGACCGCGGTATGTACGCCAGTGCATGCAGATGCACACACACTTAAAGGATCACTACAGACACCCAGATCACTTTAGCTCAATGAAGTTGTCTGGGTGTCAGGTCCCTCTAGTTTTAACCCTGTAGCTGAAAACATAGCAGTTTCAGAGAAACTGCTATGTTTCACTGAGGGTTAATCCAGCCTCTAGTGGCTGTCTCACTGACAGCCGCTAGAGGAGCACACTGAATGTCCATAAGAAAGCATTGAGTAATGCTTTCCTATGGGCGGTTTGAATGCGTGCGCGGTCACATTCGGAGCTGAGAGGCTGAGGGATCCCCAGCGCCAAGGGAGTCCGGCGCTGGAGAAAGGTAAGTGCTGAAGACACACACACACACACACTTACAGACGTATACACACTAGCTAACAGACACACACATTTACTGACAGAGACACACTCAGTGACAGACATACATACACACTCACTTACAAAACATACACTCTCATTGACAAACACAGACTCACTAACAGACATCAAACTGACTCACTAACACACACACTCAGTAAGATACACACAGTAACACACTCACTGACACTCACTAGCAGACACACACACTAACACTCACACACACTAACACTCACTAGCAGACACACACACTAACACTCACTCTAACACACACACTAACACTCACTCTAACACTCACTCTAACACTAACACATGTTTTTTTTTAAATGTAATCCCCCAGCCTCCTTACCTTTTGGAGTGCTGGGGGGATTCCCTGGAGTCCAGTGGTGCTGCTGGGCTCCTGGGCGGGTGGCCGGTCGGGCAGGCGGGCACGTGAGGGAGCACTCAGTGCTTCCTCTTCAGCTCCCTCGCACGCCGCGTAGGGATGCCGGCGCCGGAAGATGACTTAATCTTCCGGCTCCGGTATCAGTGCGGTGCGCGAGGGAGCTGAAGAGGAAGTACTGAGTGCTCCCTCGCGCGCCCGCCCGCCTCCCCGACTGGCCACCCGCCTTCCGGGTGTCAGCAGGGCCAGCCTCGGGGGGCCCTGGGGTGGTCGGCTCCTGGGCCCCCCAGGGGAAGAGGCTGGCCCTGTGGGTACATACCAGGTCGCAGGGGCGGCCGGGCCCCCTAGTGGGCCGGGCCCGGTCGCAGCTGCGACCCCTGCGACCCTGGTATGTATGCCACTGGTTCCAGCTTCAAAGAGCAATTTAGGTTGTAAGCACTGACCTCCCAAACATTCAAATTAACCCCTTTTGAAATTGACAATACCACCTCTACCAGGTTGCCAGTTCATATATGCACCACACAAATTTCATTAAATGGCAATATTCTATTGTAGAGTTGAGCGTACCGAACATTACGTTTTTTGGACCCCAGACCTGAACACGGACATTTCACTGTATGTTCGGGCTGCAGTTCGGAGTTCGGGGATTTAATGATGCATTTTGAAAGGCTGCAGGGCTTTGACTCGTGTGCCCTTAGAAGCCGTCACAGCCATGCCTACTAATGGCATGGCTGTGATTGGCCAGTGCAGCAAGTGACCCAGCCTCTATAGAAGCTGGTCACTTACTATTAGCAAAGTATGCCCCTACTTGCTATACCGCAAGTAGGGGCGTGTTTATTAAACAGTGAACAGCCTGTGGATGCTCACTGTTAAAAAAAATAAAAAATCCCCCCTCCTGAGCCCCCACACTCAACGCGCGAGTGGGGGCTTTTAAACTAATGGGTGGACATCCCTGAGTGGTGGGTGGGGGGCCTAAATAACAATAAGGGTGGACCTACTGTCCTCCCCTCTACCCCCACCCCTGTGCAGCGGATGGGGGCCCTAAATAACAAAAAGGGGGGGACTTAATTTCCTCCACCGGCCCCACCCCTGAACGGTGGGTGGGGGCCATAAATAAAAATGGGGGGGACCTAATGTCCTCCTCCCCAGCCCCCACCCCTGGGTGGTGAGTGGGGGCCCTAAATAACAATAGGGGGGGACCTACTGTCCTCCCCCCCAGCAACCACACATGAGCGGTTGGTGGGGGCCATAAATAAAAATTGGGGGGGACTTAATGTCCTCCCCCCAGCCCCCACCCCTGAGCGGTGGGTAGGGGCCATGAATAAAAATTTGGGGGACCTAATGTCCTCCCCCCCGACCCCCATCCCTGCGCGGTGGGTAGGGGCCCTAAATAACAATAAGGGGGGATTTAATGTCCTCCCCCCAGCCCCCACCCCTGAGCAGTGGGTGGGGCCCTAAATAACAATAAGGGGGGACCTACTGTCCTCCCCCCCAGCAAACACACATGAGCAGTGGGTGGGGGCCATAAATAAAAATTGGGGGGAACTAATGTCCTCCTCCCGGCCCCCATCCCTGAGCAGTGGGTGGGGCCCTAAATAACAATAAGGGGGGACCTACTGTCCTCCCCCCTGGCCCCCATCCCTGAGCAGTGGGTGGGGGCCATGTCCTCTCCCCCAGCCCCCACCCCTGAGCAATGGGTGGGGGCCATAAATAAAAATTGGGGGAGGACCTAATGTCCTACCCCCGGCCCCCACCCCTGCACGGCGGGCAGGGGCCCTAAATAACAATAAGGGAGGGACTTAATGTCCTCCCCCCAGCCCCCACCCCTGAGCGGTGGGTGGGGGACATAAATAAAAATTGGGGGGGACCTAATGTCCTCCCCCCAGCCCCCACCCCTGCGTGGTGGGTGGTGGCCCTAAATAACAAAAAAAGGGGGGACCTACTGTCCTCTCCCCCAGCCCCCACCCCTGAGCAATGGGTGGGGGCCATGAATAAAAATTTGGGGGGACCTAATGTCCTCCCCCCCGGCCCCCACCCCTGAGCGGTGGGTGGGGGCCATAAATAACAATAAGGGGGGACTTAATGTCCTCCCCCCAGCCCCCACCCCTGTGTGGTGGGTGGTAATCCCTAAATAACAAAAAAAGGGGGGAACTACTGTCCTCCCCCCCAGCAACCACACATGAGCGGTGGGTGGGGGCCATAAATAAAAATTGGGGGGACCTAATGTCCTCCCCCCAGCCCCCACCCCTGCGTGGCGGGTGGCAGCCCTAAATAACAATAAGGGGGGGACCTACTGTCCTCCCCCCCAGCAAACACACATGAGCGGTGGGTGGGGGCCATAAAAAAAAATTGGGGGGCCTAATGTCCTCCCCCCAGCCCCCATCCCTGTGCAGCGGGTGGGGGCCCTAAATAACAATAAGGGGGGGACTTAATGTCCTCCCCCCCGGCACCCACCCCTGAGCGGTGGGTGGGGGCCATAAATAACAATAAGGGGGGACTTAATGTCCTCCCCATGGCCCCCACCCCTGAGGGGTGGGGGACATAAATAAAAAT
>OW240916.1:75438459-75600725 GCA_933207985.1 Pelobates cultripes | reverse complement strand
GTCATGAAAGCTCAGGTGTTAGTATGAGATATACTGTAGAGGTACTCACAGTGGCATCTCTGTTTGCTGGGCAGAGCATTAGTCACTGGTTACCAGGCACCCAGAAACTGAACAAAAATTGCTTTTTGCTTGGGGGGAGTTACTGATGAGTTACTGGTAGCATTAAGACATGCTGCAGGTACCAAGATATGATGTGTAATGTATAGCTGCACATTGGTGGGGACCAAGAAGTACAGCTGTACTGCACAGCTCAACACTAGACATTAGGGACTGCAAAGAGCTTCTCTCTATCCACAAACACCCTTTCTGCAAGAAGCTTAAGGAAAGGAGGGAGGAAAACACTTCCATAAAAAGAATGTATATGAATATCAATGTGTTTTTGAGTGTCACAATGTGTATGTAAGTGTCTCTTTTGTGTGTCTGTATGTGCACATGAGACCGTCTATCTGTGTGTGCATTGGGTTGATGGGCCCTTTCAGCAGGAAGAGATTGCCCACATATTTGTCATCCAAAAGACCTGCAAATGGTAAGGGTGGTGATAATTATCAATAACAGATTTTTTTTTGTAATAGATATAATAAAAAAAAATTGGACATGTTATGCCAGAGATTGTGTAAACATATAATTCTCAAGCTATCATTTCACAGAAAGGGAATGTATGTATGTCTGAGGATATGTATGTGTTTAGGTGCATGCATGAGTGTCACAGTGTGTGAGTGTCTCTGTTTGTTATAATGTGTGAGCATCTTTGTGTGTCTATTTGTGTGAGCATTTGAGTTTGCACTGTGTTTGTAAATGTCTGTGTGCAAGAATCTGTGTGAGTGTGTGTGCATATTTATCTGTGCACCAAGCTGATGGGTGAAGGTTTTTGTAATAATGAAGATGGGAGAGCTCTACATTTGTCTCTACTAAAGTCTCAACAAAGATAAATATAAAGTGTGCAGAAAGGAGCCAGACCATACTTGTTGAGTTCCACCTCTAATTTATGGACTTTGAAGGTCCTGACTTGGATTGTGGGGGAAATTGCTTTTACTTAGAGGAGGAAGAGATGAGCAGTATGGAGCAGAATGTAGCCATGCTTAATACCTTACCCGATCAAGCCCAAAAATAGAAAATCCTTGCACATATGGTACAAATATAGTGTGGCTTTGTATTTTGTCTGAAACTGTAGCAATTTTGGTTTACGCATTCCTGTGGCTAAAACTGTCCTTGAGACAGGCCCCTTCCTGTCCCTAAAAGGACAATCAAAGAATTCTCTGTGAGAACATGGCAACCGGTTCTTTAGATTGGTCCACTGTGTTCTGTAAGAATAAGATGCTTAAAGGATCATTATAGGGTCAGGAACACAAACATGTATTCCTGACCCTATAGTGTTAACACCACCATCTAGCCCCCCTGGATCCCTCATGCCTCCATAAATATAGTAAAAATCTTACTGTATTCAAGCCTGAAGCTGTAAACCTGCATGCTGTTAGACTCAGAAAAACAAGCCATCTGCTGACATGTGGTAGCCTGATCCAATCACAGTGCTTCCCCATAGGATTGGCTGAGACTGACAAAGAGGCAGATCAGGGGCAGAGCCAGCATGATTCAAACACAGCCCTGGCCAATCAGCATCTCCTCATAGAGATGAATTAAATCAATTAATCTCTATGAGGAAAGTTCAGTGTCTGCATGCAGAGGGAGGAGATACTGAATCACAGGATGCTGTGCACAGTGCTGCCCTGTGCTCTGCTGACAGCAGATCTTAGTGTATGGAGGCATATTATGCCTCCATCAACTCCGAAGTCCCTCTGGTTCACTCTGAGTGACTGCAACTGGAGGTGTTCCTAGCTTTCAATGTAAACACTGTATTTTCTCAGAAAATACAGTGTTTACATGAGAAAGGCTGCAGGGAGCTATAGTTCTCACCTAAACAACCTCATTAAGCTGAAGTTGTTTTCATGTGACTATAGTGTCCCTTTAACATTAATGATTATGTGCCCTGTGCCAGCAGCTAAATCTGGTCTCTCTGTCCTTCTGATAGATGGACAGACAGACAGATTGACGGTCAGGCAGACTGATTGTAACTATGATACATATGAGGCAGATTAATTATATACATGCATTAATTATTTTGAGGCTGATTATAGTATGAGGCTGATTACCTATTTCAGTGTCAACCAATTGCGATGTAATATCTTATAATAGGCAATAAAACTATAAGTTACCGATAGAACTTTGTTAATGTGATGCTCTCTTATTTTTGTCATTTATTTGTAAAAACTAAGTCGACCTAGACTACTAATGTTCCTTAATCGGGGGGGTGCCTGGGGCACCGTAAACCATTGTGTTCATTCTTTGAGCTTTCATGTGTTAACACATTAAATATAGACTGCTTACTGCATTTGGAAGCAGCCCTGAGCCTTTAGAACAGCCAAAATTCACATGTGAACCTCCGGGAAGGTAACAGGAAGGACTTGAGGCTTGACTTATCACATTGTATAAAACAAAGGTGATTCATGTGCTCCCTCCAACCCTTCTTTGAAAAGATGAGAGTAAAATGAACAAATGGAAATGACAGTTCTTTTTGTTCTAACGTGGTGTCTGTAGCTCATGTTACCGTTACTGTTTGAGAGTGCTTGGATATAATGGCACTATAGAGAGAGGTCAGTAGAGGACAGACGTCTTTTTCCTGCTATCTTCACTTTATCAGCAATCTTAAAACTCTCTGTGTATTTGACACCAAAACAACTATAGGTATTATTCACTAAACCATGAACTGTCAGAATTTCACCTGGAATTCTTCATTCTAGGCAGAATAATTGACTAGGTACAGCTATTTTACCTAGTATACCAATGTAAAAATGACACACCACAAAGGTTATTAAATACATGGAATTATTATTTTAAAATATTCAATTGTATATTAATAGTAATTGTTGATATTTTTTTTGTCTCTCAATTATGCCTATATCCAGTTTGGGTGGTCTGTCACAGGTAACAGGTAACAAGGGATGCACAACGCATCCCCTTCCTGACAGGGTAGGTACCCATCTACTGCCGGTGATGTCACTGCCTGTTCTGCAGAATCAAATGTGCAGACCTTGCGGGCAGCAAGTGAGCCACTGGAATTATTCTGTGCACTGGCTGCACATCTCACTCGCAAACCCTGTACTAATTTAGCCTCACCACAGCACCATAATCAGTATAGAGCTACAAGGAGCTATGCAATCAGAGCACAGAATGATCACACTAAATCACTGGATCACAGGGATAAAGAGCTACATGACTGTATGAGTGAATGAATATATGAATGCAATGTTTCAACTAGAGATCTGAGTGAGGACTCAACAAAGGGCAAACTGAAACACTGCACATACTGCAGTAACATTTTAAATAAAATGAAAAAAAAAACCTGCCTCAGAGTGTCCCATTATACAATGCTTAATCAAACAGGCAATATTTTACTTTGAGCTGAGCTACTGACCGTACCTACACATCCATGGCTTGGTTCTCTCTATGAAGAGCATTCTACTATTTGCATGGGGTTTGCACACTCTTCCTGTACAACAGGAAATATTGATATTGGGAACCCAAAACTAAATGTTCCAGACTGCCCGTCTGACAACCATGGTAGGTTACATCAGCAAGGTAGGTGTTATTTAAAATTAAAAAAACACGGCCCCCATAAGACTTTTGCCTCATAATTACTCACTTACCCTGCCATTGTAGCTCACTGGATTTGGGGGCTGTGCGGTTCCTTGTTGTTGGAGCATCTGTATTTTATAGAGTGCGTCTCATATTTATGAGAATTTATAGGCTGTCACAAATCAGTGCTGCTATAAACCTCAGAAATGAGCATGGGGTCATGATGCTCTTATCACCATGCACTCTGGAGTAATACAATGTGCTTATGGTGCCTAGAGTTACCCATTAATTTATTATTTAGTTTTTATGGACTGAAACAGCAAAGATACATGATATGCAATTTACAATTTAACCACATGACAGGAGGCTTTATAACTTTCTTTACTATAAATCTCCAGCAGCACAAATCAATCAAGTAAGTTTAAACCACTCAAAAATAAGTAACATCCCATATATAAGATTGGCCAGCCCCCAATCCTTCCTCTTTCTTTGCTGCTCCACGCAGAGGCAAAGGTCAGAGTACTTGCTCCTGATGATATTTTCTTACTTTGTTTATTATTGCTGGTATATATTTTATTCTTTGGTGCTTTGCCTGTCACCTGCTTTCTCACTACTTCTGCGGGTCTTTTTCTCCCTTTTGGAGTATATGTTTCCCCTTACTACCTCCTTCTATAATCTCTCTGGGGTCTCCCTTCATCCCTATACCATACTCCTCTTACTAACAAAAGGTTGCAGCCGGCTATCGCGCCGTGGCGCCTTTCTCTCTCTTGGGAACCTTTCCCCCTCTCCTTACACACTAACCGGGGATCAGGTGCGCGAGCGACAGCTGCCTCCCTCACCTCACTCTCTCACTCGGACCTGCAGGAGTTCTTCCCGCCGGGTCCTCACGCAAGGCGGTCATCTTGAATCTCGCAAGGACGTGAGATTCATGGCGGCCATTTTAGATTTACCCTGCAGGTACCCGGTGACCAGGGTAAACCCAGACTTACTGTGGGGAAACACAAAGAGCCTACTCATCCCTGAGACAGATACAGAGCTCACTGACAGGACCTGCAGACTAAGCACAGAAAGCTGAATACACTACAAGTTTCAGGTGCTCATTGCTCTTTATCGAACTGTATGCTACAGTGGCATGTCTATTTATGGTGCATGGATGTGAAATGAACATGGATATTAAATGAATACTGTATGGGTTGTAAATTTCATAGTGTACCATGTGACTGTACGTCTGGTGTACATACTACCTGACACAGCTGCACGCAGGGGTGGTCTTGCTGTCATAACGCACCAAACAGCTATTCTCTGGCCAAAGACTAGAGACTGATCAGGTTTATCCCTGCCATCGGTTCCAATTATTATGAAACTTGCTATAGGTATCTCCCTGTGTTGGGGACCTGGGGGTTATCCCTTTGGCTACTGAAGCCTCTGACGCTTCCACATGATCACAAGGGCACTCCCTTTATGCTATCAACCACTCAATACGACCGGTATTTAAACAAGAGCCCACTTTACATAGTCTCTAGTGGGGACCAAATAAGATACCTGATACCAGGCTACTCCCAATTGCCCTGCGCTAGGGATCTACCCACCGGGCCTTGCTTAGGCAAGCATCCTAACATATATGTCCTTTTACGTCCGATACTGAGTGTGATCATGTCGGATCCCCTTCCACAAAACCAAGACTTCCAGGCGATGATTAATGCTGCGATGGCAGCGTCTATGGTGAAGGCAATAACTAAAATGCTAACGCAGGTTCCGCCTGCAACCACTACACAGGCTATGGGGCTGACACCGCATGACCTCTCAGTGGCTCTAGATGTCATTGATGAATGGCGCGCAGAAGCCTCTGAATCAGAGGACAAGAGTAACTGGCTAGACATGCGCACTTCTGATTCTAAATATGTGAAAGAATCACACGGTGGAGAGTCCTTTACCCAGGAGGCACTGGACTCCTTCACAGAAGACGATGGGCAGTTTCTGGACACACAGGGCTGCCCCCTCTTTGATCCACAAGCCATCCGCCATCCTCGGTCCTCTGAATGGATCCTACCGCCACACCTGACAAAATTTGTCCACTACTGGCTATGCAAGCACCTGGAGCACGGGGTACGCACCAGCATGACAGCTGAATGCCCACGCCCAATTTTGCCAGACAAAATAGCGTTCACGTTTGATCAGACGGTCGTGGTGTTCATGTCGAGAACCAACTGTGACCCTAGTAAAGGGGTGGAGAAAGGCCTCAAGGCGGAACAGGACATCTACTTCGCAGATCTGGCCCTATCACAAGGAACCCAACTCTATCCCATTTGCAATCAGGGAATGGGCACAACGCTCCATATGTATGACGGGCAATGACAATGCTGCATTGTGTACAGAAAGATGCAAGATGGCTCTCATCTGAATTGATGTGAAGCTCATCAATATGGCACACAAAAAGTTAGGATCTGCTGCAAATGGACAACTATTTGGCGATTCTTTTATCACTGAACTGAAGAAACACATCTCTTTATTCACCACACTAAATAAAGCGCAGTCATCGCTGAGACAAGTGTTTCGCCCACCTCCAGGCTGGGGTGTTTTTGGGCAGGCTGGTCGGCAGAGGAGCCGAGCCAACAGCCGATCTGGAATTCGGGCTCCAAGCCAAACCCTCCTTCAGCATTGTTCTACCCGACATCAACCTCATGGACACCAAACTCCTACAGAGGTGCGGACAGAGCCAGAGGGTACCGGGGACGAGGACGTTTTGCCTCCAAAGATGAGTCCAAACCCTCATATCAATGTCTCTACTTTGACTACATAATAGAAAAAATCTCAGTCACTCACTGTGATATGTTCAAGGCAGTTTTATTAGATCTGCAACGTTTCGACCTGTATCCAAGCTTGATAAAGACGTGGGTACAGGTCAAAACGTTGCAGATCCAATAAAACTGCCTTGAACATATCACAGTGAGTGCCTGAGATTTTTTCTTTTATGTAGATTATATGGGGTTTGCTGACCCATGCTCAGTGTACCTTGTGTTAATTTTTGTGATTGAGTATAACCCTCCTTTTTTGCTCTTAATATCTACTTTGATTGCAGGCAGACTCTCCCTTTATATACAGTACTGGGAGCAGATCACATCGGAACTAGTATACATGATTGAATTTCATACACGACCATACCAAGCACACCCACCACCACCTCTGCAGACGAGTCGTTGATCGATGAGAAAGTCTGAACCCTTTTCTCCAAAGGCACGTGCAGGAAGATGGTGACTTCTTCAGCAACATATTCTTAGTTTAGAAAAAGACAGGAGACTTTCATCCCGTCATTAACCTGCAGCAACTCAACTACTTCGTGGTATACAATCAACTACTTCGTGGTATACCATCACTGTTGTCCTTTCTCAGCATTCTCTTGCACTCTGTTTTATTGCTCTCCCTGAGTTTAAAGGGTAATCCAGACTTGGACCCCTTACTTACTGTGCCTATTGGGTATTGTCAATAACTCACTGACAAAGCTTAATAAGGCCAAAACGATCATCTGGTGTTGCTGTATCTCTCGTGCAGAGAGTGCCAGCCTGCATTTTGGATCTGAATCTCCCTTTTGGGTGTGATTAGTCTGATATGTAAAAGTAAATTCTTCTTGTAATGGTACAATATGAGTTTAAAAAGAGATCTGAGCAAGGACCCAACCAAGGGCAAGCTACAAGTGAAATTCAGTAGCTTCACCATCGGTAAATCTTAGCTCAGGTCTTATTGTTAAAATGTACAGACTTTACAGACTGAACAAATAAAATAAAATCAATTGAAATAGCTCAACCCAGTGAATGCTTTAAGTGGTTTCTCCATTTCAACTGAAAATACAACTTATACAGTGTCTACAGTGACAAAACCATTCATCCCCTCCAGTTCAGTAATATTCTTGGGTACGTTCTCAGCATTCTCTTGCACCTTGTTTTTCAGCTCTCCTAATTACAACTGGGAGTGGGGTTAAGGGGTAGCAGAACAGATAGGAAACATTCTGGATTGTTAAATGTGTAGTGTTTGTCACTCAGATCAATAAAGTAAGAACATCACCTTCCAGCAATGAGGACAAGAAAAGAGGAGAATCTGCAGATATAACTCTCAGATTGCTAAGAAATTTAGAGGCCAAGTTACTACAAAACTATATATTGGTAACATGTAAATATACAGGCAATCTAGGTTTCCATTTCCATTTCCACAGCAGCCAATTCCTGGTACCCCCTGACATTTCTATGACTTTGATGTATTGTGTTATGAAAGCATGAGTTACCTTCATGTTGTATATATAAATTGATAGTGTTTAGGTAATTACATTCTTGCAGATCACTTAGTGTGATTGTTTTTTCCCCAGAGTTCCACCACACCTTCCTCTTTTATTTCTATGCTCAGTTGGCTTCATTCAAAGCCACTAACAATATTTTTGTTGGAATACATTTTGTAGGATAAATGTTTTGTTATGATCATACTTTGGTTTGTAATCACAAATGAATTTAGGCTATATTTTTATTACATGTGAACTGACATGATCTACGCTTTATACTAAATAGCATTTTGTTAGGCATATGCAAGTATTTATTAATTGTATCATTATGTATGCTGTAATAATTTCTGCTTATTCTTCTGTGTCTTTTTCCAGTTGATTGAAATAAGTCTTTTTGATATATATATTCTTGGGTAAAAGGCTCACCAGGTTGATATAAGTCTATATTAACCAAAAATACTAAAACGCAATCTGACTTATGGTTTCTTCAGGTTTATTCTTACAGTTACTGATACATAATAAAACAATAAAGGATGTTACAGGATAATGGATGTTCAACAGCAGATGGTAATTACTGGACTCCTGAAGGGAGAGTTACATTGTTACACAGCCGTACAGGTAGAAGAACCAAAAGAGAGAGAGAGACCTTGTGTCTCTTTGTTCAGTTACTATATAGATGTGCCCATACTGATGTCAGACTATAACTCTAGCCATGTAAGGACAAGACCCCTAATCCACATTCCAGAGTTCTCATACAAGAAAACCTTGTGACTTATACCATCTGCTACTTATGCCAATCTAGACATCAGGGCCAGACTGGCCCACCGGGACAACGGGAAATTTCCTGGTGGGCCGCGGCACCTGGGGGCTGCGCTGCCACATAGGTGGCACACTGAGAGGGGGCCGGCCACGTTCCAGACTGGTGGTTGAAGGAGTGGGCGGATCCCGTGACTAGTCTACATTTAGGGAAGACGCACGAATATCAATTCCTCATGGCAGTCGAGCACTGTAGACATTCCTTTTTTTCCCCTCTCTCTCTCTCTGTCCCTCTTACATGGGAAACCTTGTTTGGTAAAAATGGGACAAGAACACGCCAGACCTTCCAAAGGCTACTTAGCTTGTGACATAGTTAAGGAGAGAGCAGGAGAAGAGGCTATGTTAAAAATAAATAAAATAGCAAAGATTTGTGGCTTCCAAATTTCACCCAGTCGTAGATTACAGCCAGAATTTTGGAGGAAATTGCTTATTGACAAAGAGGGCATATTGTTGAATAATGGGTTAACGAAAGCCGTGGAGGCTTGGTATCGGGTGGCAAGAGGACTCAAGCGGGAGTGTTGGTTAGAGGAAGAAACACAATGTGAAAGAATCTGACTCCGCCTCCCCAGCCACTACCCAGTCGTCACCTCCAATTGGCGTAGGCTCCTCTGTCCCCACCCCTCTGTAACCCGTCCTCGTGGCGGACGGATCTTATTACTATCCCGTCCCTCTCCCACCTCCCTCTGTTTTTCCCACTGCTCCCGCCCCATTCTCACCTCCCTTTGTCATTCCTACTGTTCCCGTCACTCTCCCACATCCCTCTGTCATTCCTATTGTTCCCACCTCTCTCCCACCTCCTACTGTCGTTCCCACTATCCCAGCCCCTCTCCCACTTCCCTCGGGTCCCGTCTCTCTTCCACCTTCTCCTGTCGCTTCTGATCCTGTCCCTCTTCTACCTTCCTCTATCACTTCTTCTGAGATCACCCCTCTCCCACCTCCCTCTGTCATTCCTTCTATTCCAGCTCCCCTTTCACCTTCACCTATTGCCTCCCCTGTCACCACTCTTGTTCCTCTCCCCGTCATTCCTTCTATTCCTGCTCCCCTCCCGCCTTTCAGCTTCCCCTCCCCTTCCAGCCTCCAATCCCGTAGTCTCACCCTCCCTTGATCTTTCATCACTCATTTCCGCCCTCTCTGCTCCCTCTTCTCTTCCCATCACCCCTTCCGTCCCAGTTTCAGCTTCCACTCCCCTTCCAGCCTCCAATCCCGTAGTCCCTCCCTCCCTTGATCTTTCATCACTCATTTCCGCCCTCTCCGCTCATTTCCCTCAGCTTACTCAGACCCCGTCACCTCCAGTTATGACTATCACTTCCCCTCCCAGCACCCTTCCAACCATTTCCTCTTCCGCCCCCTCACCCAGTCCAGTTCCTGTCTCCACCTCCCTCATGGAGGCTCCCAGTTACCCAATCATGATAGTTGGGTTGAATGAATCTGTTACATTGGAACAACCTCATGCTGTAGGCGCCTCTCCTGCTGCATCAGGCTTTCATCCCACTACCTCTCAATTAGTTACTCCCCAGGCCATTGCTGTTGGTTCCCCCAACTCTGGTGCTCCGGCCGCTCAAGCCCCTAATTCACAAGATGCCGTGAGCTACCACGGTCTCCCGTTCCCGATTCCCCCCGAAGATGACAACGTGCAGGGGCTCAGCCCATTCTGCCCTGCGAATCATAGGGTTTCCCAGAGACAGGTCACCCTGGCCAATCATATCAACTGTGGGAGGGGCTCCCCCAATGTATGTTACTTTAAACCCATCCCAAGCTGCAACCCTGGTAACCTCCCTCCCCGACCCTAACCCCAATGCCCCTGCAATCAAACATGGTTGCCTCCAGCCAGGTTACCCTCCACAGGTATATCCTCAGGCACATACTTCGTATTACCCTCCTCAGGAATATATCTAAGCTGCCTGTCAGCCACCTCCAGCTGATGATCACCCTCCACACCGCAGCTATGTTCACAATTTCCCATATAATTATGATACAGATGATTATCAACAACATGACTGTCCTGTACCCAGTCAACATCGCCCTACACGCCAGACTCAGCAGACCAGTCGCTCCACTGCACCCACATGTCACTACACTGGCCCTGACCAATCTCATCTAGACATCTTACAATAGGTAACTGGCAAACCTGTATCTAACACTGACTCATCTTACCTATCCGACACAGATGTCTCTTGTGTAGGTGTCGATGGTATCCCTAGAAACAACCCATTAACGAAGCTCTTGCGGGTGGGTTCAGACATTCTCTCACGGTTTGTCTCTTCTACTTGTCCAATTAACCTGTTAGGTGCTGATGTTCTGTCCCGTCTTTAAGCTTCTATCTCCTTCACCGCTGGCGGCCAGGTTCAATTATTAACCCCCCTTTCTCGCAAAGATACTTCTGTTCTTTGCTCTTTGCCCCTACTGCTACACATGACTTCCCCCTCCGAGGAGGTAAGGGTCCCAGATGCCCCCAGTGCCATGGATAGGGTCCCTACCAAACTTTGGTCTACAGGCCCAGATGACTTTGGACGCCTAAGAGTCCCACCCGTGGTTGTCACGCTACTAATCCACCACGAAGACCACAGTACCCATTAAAGCCTGCACAGGCCCTTGCCATCTCCAAACAAGTTGAAAGTTTGTTAGCAAAAGGTGCTCTGGTAAAGTGTGTGTCAGAGTGTAACACCCCTCTATTTCCAGTGAAGAAGAAGACTGAAAAAGGCCAACCTGACCAATACCGTATGGTTCAAGACCTCCGCGCTGTTAATGATGTCACCAACCAAGACACTGCTGTTGTCCCGAATCCACATACACTGTTGTCACAAGTCCCTCCAACAGCTAAATTCTTCACTGTGGTTGTGTAGCGTTACTTACCTTAACCGGGGGCCGGTCGCGGTCCTCTCTTCAAGCCGCGCGCGGTCCTGCGGCTGCACGAGCCGCGCGCGGCTCATCCGACTGCTTTAGATGGAAGGCGGGCAGTGACCGCGTGAAGCGGTCACGTGTCCCGCCTGAAACTAAGAGCGCGCCGTGAGTCTCGGGCGCGCTCTTAAAGAGACAGTGGGAGCCTAATTGCCAAAAGGCTCCCATTGGCTTCTGTCATACCACACTCCCTATACAATTACCTTTTGGGGGTGTGGAAGTGACAGGAGCCAATCACTTTCGTTCAAAAGCTATTTAAACTTACCTTTTTCCCTTAGCTCATTGCCCTATCGTGGTTTCTGTTTCAGTTCCCTTTAGCGCTTGTGGTGTTCAGTTGTGTTTTCTCGTATTGACTTTGGCTTCATATTCTGACTTCGTTTTCGCTTTATCCTTATCTGTACTGTTTGTCGGCTTGCTGTTTTCCGTGTACCAGACCCCGGCTTGTCCTAGTTTACGCTGTCTCTCTGTGCCCTTGACCTTGGTTTGTTCCTGGCTCTGTCTCCTCTCATATACGTCGAGTCCGGCCATTCTAAGGTCCGGTAGACGTATCTCTCCTCTGTATTGGCTTCTGTTTAGCTGGATCCTGCGTGTAGGGGTATAGTCTCGTTACATTACGATAGGGCCATGGACCCCGCAGATTTAGCTCAACAGATGGCGTCCCATGAGGCAAGATTTGTAGAGCAGGATCACCGTATGGATCAGATAGCCCAGGCTCTCCAGACGCTCCTAGCTAGAACCGTTCCAGCAACTACACCTAACCCTCCTACGCCCCTTCTCCCTGAAGTATCTACTTTGCCTAATACTTCGGCCCATTTAACACCTCCTCCTAGGTATGGAGGGGACTCTAAGACTTGCAGAGAGTTTATTAATCAGATTGAATTTCACTTTGAAATGTATCCACGTTCATTTCCCACAGAGAGGTCTAAGGTTGGGTTCTTTATGCACCAACTTACCGATAAGACACTTGAGTGGGCAAATCCTATTTGGGAAGCTAATGGACCTATGGTACATGATTTCAACAGTTTTCTTACGGCTTTTCGTAGAACTTTTGACACAATGAAAAGGTCAAAGAATGCCGCGAGAGCATTAATGAAAATTAAACAGGGTTCTAGGTCTGTGGCTGATTATGCTATTCAGTTTCGCACTCTTGCTTCGCAGGTAGATTGGACCAACAATGGGTTAACTACTGCCTTCATGGAAGGTTTGTCAGATACGATATTGGATGAGGTAGCAGCTAAGGAGCTTCCTATTGCCTTAGAGGACCTTATTGATTACCTCATTGATATAGATAATAGAATTCATGACAGGCTCTATACCAAGAACAGGAATAGACGTTTTGTTACACCCATTAACCCCAGAGTTAATATACCAGAGAGTGTTAAAGTGTCTGAGGAGGAACCTATGCAATTAGGGGTTGCCAAACTCTCTGATACTGAGAAATTACATAGGAGAAGGGAGGGACTCTGCCTATACTGTGGTAGGAGAGACTATATGGTAAAGGAATGTCCTTTACTCCCGGAAAACTCTCGCACCTAAGACCTTATAGGGGACTGGCCTTGGGTGTGATATCTAAGTCTCCTAAATTGCCTCCTAACCGCTTGCTTCTCCCGGTTTCTTTATATATGGGAGAGATTTGTATAATTGACAACATATATGCTCTGGTTGACTCTGGGGCAGCTGAAAATTTTATAGACTCTGGCTTTATAAAGAGAAACAACATTCCCATCAGAGAGAAGGAGATACCCTTGGCCGCTGAGGCCATAGATGGTAGACCATTAAGTTCTCCAGTTGTTACTCATGAGACTGTACCATTACACATGTACACAGGGGTTTTACACTATGAAACCATTCGATTCCAGGTCATCACCTCTCCCTCTTCACAGTTAGTATTAGGATATCCATGGTTACATGCTCACAATCCCATTTTTGACTGGGAGACAGGGCAAATAAAATCATGGAGTGAGGCCTGCCACGAGTCTTGTACGTTTGAAGTCACACCTTTGAATTCTATTAAGGTACCTACCAGTCCTCCTTTGTCTACGGCTATACCCCCTCAGTATTTATCTCTAAAGACTGTTTAAGGGAGGCTGAGAAATTACCGCCTCACAGACCCTATGATTGTGCTATTGACTTGTTGCCTGGCACTATACCTCCAAAGGGCAGGGTGTACCCCTTATCGGTTCAAGAAAACTGTGTCATGGAGGAGTATATTAAGGAATCACTAGAAAAGGGGTTTATTAGGAGATCCTCTTCTCCAGCTGGAGCAGGGTTCTTCTTTGTATCGAAGAAAGAAGGTGATTTAAGACCGTGTATAGATTATAGAGGTCTAAACAAAATCACTATCAAAATGCATACCCTATACCTTTAATTACAGAATTATTTGACAGGCTGAAACATGCCACTGTGTTTACTAAATTAGACCTTAGGAGTGCATACAATTTGATACGTATAAAGGAAAATCACGAATGGAAGACTGCATTCAACACTAGATCCGGTCATTACGAATATACTGTTATGCCATTTGGGCTTTGCAATGCCCCAGCAGTATTCCAAGAATTCATTAATGATGTCTTAAGAGATTTTATTCACACATTTGTTATCGTATACTTGGACGACATTTTAATATATTCTACAGACATACACACTCATCACAGACATGTTACGACAGTTTTGAAGACCCTTCTTGCTAATGGTCTTTATTGCAAGCTCGAAAAATGTCTGTTTGACCAAACCGAAGTCCAGTTCTTGGGGTATTTGATTTCCGCTAAAGGTTTTCGTATGGATCCCCAGAAGCTTGCTGCTGTAATAGAATGGCCTCTACCGCAGGGTCTGAAAGCTATTCAGCGTTTTCTTGGGTTCTCCAATTATTATAGACGTTTTATCAAAGGTTTCTCGTCCATTGTAGCACCTATTACCCGTATGACTAAAAAGGATGGCAATACTCGTGTTTGGTCTACCGAGGCACTTCAGGCTTTTGAATTTCTTAAAACTACGTTAGCCTCTGCACCTATTTTACAGCATCCTGTCCCCTCACTGCCCTATATTCTTGAAGTTGATGCTTCGGATATTGGGGTAGGTGCTGTCTTATCCCAAAGAGAGTCGCCTGAGAAGCCATTGTATCCATGCGGCTTCTTTTCTAAACAAATGTCCAAAGCAGAGAAAAATTATGATGTGGGTAATCGCGAACTCCTTGCTATTATTTTAGCACTTAAAGAGTGGAGACATTTGTTAGAAGGAACTAAGGATCCCATCCTCATTTTTACGGATCACAAGAACCTATCCTACCTTAGCGAAGCCAAAAGATTGTCTTCCAGGCAGGCTAGGTGGTCACTATTTTTGTCCCGTTTCAATTTTATTATCACCTATAGGCCAGGTGATCGCAACACTAAAGCAGACGCTCTGTCCAGACAGTTCGAAACTACTGACAAACAGGAGATTGATGTTACTCCTGTCATTCCCCAGACAGGATAATAGCTACTACTATTTTGTCTATTTCCTCGTCCCTCTTGCAGGCCATACAAGCGAAACAAAGCATGGCACCTAGCGAGAGGCCTAATGATAAACTGTTCGTTGATGTTCCTGAGAGACGGGATATTATGTCATTATATCATGATACTAAGACTGCTTGACATCCTGGTATTTCCAAAACGGTGTCAGCTGTTTCTCGGTATTTTTGGTGGGATTCCTTACGAAAGGATGTCACTGACTATATAAGTGCTTGTACTACTTGTACCTGTATGAAATCCTCCCGTAGAGTTCCTTGTGGGCTGTTGCATCCGTTACCCGTTCCCGAGAGACCTTGGTCTAACCTGTCCATGGATTTTATTGTTGAATTACCCCCTTCAAATGGTAACACAGTAATCCTGATGATAGTGGATCGGTTCTCCAAAATGGCTCACTTCGTGTCTCTTCACAAGTTGCCCACATTCAAGGAACTGGCTCATATCTTCGCTAGAGAAGTATTTCGATTACATGGGATTCCCGTATCTATTGTATCCGATAGGGGTAGCCAATTTATTTCCAGGTTCTGGAGGGCCTTTTGTTCAGAAATGGGTATTTCTCTCTCATTTTCTTCCACTTATCATCCCCAGTCTAATGGGGCTGCTGAACGTGCCAACCAGTCTCTGGAGCAATACCTCCGTTGTTTTGTGTCTCACCATCAGGACAATTGGTCTGACCTGCTTCCTTGGGCTGAATTTGCTCGGAATAACGCCACTCATGATTCTTCCGGCAAGACCCCTTTTTCTGTTGTCTATGGCCAGCATCCCGTTGTTCTTCCGGCTGCATTCTCCTCACAGGGCATGCCAGTTCTGGATGAGCATTTGGCTGGTTTGCATAATACTTGGGAGCAGGTTCAGCGTTCTTTGGTGGACTCTGCTACTCGCCAGAAGGCTCAGGCTGACAAGCATCGCAGAGCAGCTCCGTCCTATGTTGTGGGGACAGGGTTTTGCTTTCCACGCGGAATATTCGTCTCCGGGTGCCTTCTATGAAATTGGCTCCCCGCTTCATTGGACCTTATCGTATTATACATAAGGTTAATCCTGTTTCTTATGCCTTAGGCCTGCCTAAGAATCTATGTATTCCTAATGTCTTTCACACCTCATTGTTGAAACCTTACGTACGCAACCGCTATACCCGGCATACTCCTCCTCCCCCTCCTATCTCAGTGGAGGGTCATGAGGAGTTCGAAGTGTCTGCTGTTCTTGACTCTCGTTTCCTTAGGGGTCAACTTCAGTACTTGGTACATTGGAAGGGTTATGGGCCTGAGGAGCACAGTTGGATTTCGGCTGATGCTGTTCATGCTCCCCGCCTTGTGCGCTCTTTCCATTCTCGTTTTCCTGCCAGGCCTGGTCCTACCCGCCCGGGGGCGTGTCCTCAGGGGGGGGTACTGTAGCGTTACTTACCTTAACCGGGGGCCGGTCGCGGTCCTCTCTTCAAGCCGCCAAGGGGCCCCAGTGGCTGCAACGGTAGCGCTGCTCATCCTGGGATTGCTTTTTGATGTAGTTACGGCAGTGACCAAGCAAGTGAAGCTGCCTCACGGTCCTCGCTTGAGTCTGCGAGCGGCCAGGGCTTAAAAGTTATATTGTAGTGGGGAGCCTAATTGCCAGAAGGCTCCCATTGGCTCCTGTCATACCACACTCCCTATACAATTACCTATAGGGGGTGTGGAAGTGACAGGAGCCAATCACTTTCGTTTAAAAGCTATTTAAACTTACCTTTTTCCCTTAGCTCGTTGCCCTATCGTGGTTTCTGTTTCAGTTCCCTTTAGCGCTTTGTGGTGTTCAGTTGTGTTTTCTCGTATTGACTTTGGCTTCGTATTCTGACTTCGTTTTCGCTTTATCCTTATCTGTACTGTTTGCCGGCTTGCTGTTTTCCTTGTACCAGACCCCGGCTTGTCCTAGTTTACGCTGTCTCTCTGTGTCCTTGACCTCGGTTTGTTCCTGGCTCTGTCTCCTCTCATATACGTCAAGTCCGGCCATTCTAAGGTCCGGTAGACGTATCTCTCCTCTGTATTTGCCTCTGTTTAGCTGGATCCTGCGTGTAGGGGTATATTCTCGTTACAAACAGGTTCTTAGGTGAACAGTTTAACTGCGTAACACTAGCATACTAGTAATTAACTTCCAAACAATTAAAAATAAACTGAGCAACATGTGACTAGCATTAACATTTATAAAGACACTTGCATTCTGTTATTGTGTATCATTGACAAAGCCTAGTGAAGGCGAAACGCATTTGAGACAAGGTTACTACTTGAAAAGATATTCTCACTACCCTGCTTTACTCATCAAAAGGAAGTAAAAACAATTTATTTATTTTTACTTAACTACCTCAGAAACTGCAGGAAAGCCTGACAGAGGACAGAGAACAGTGGTCGTTATTACAAGGAAGTGCAAGACTCAGTATTTTTTTCTTGCATTCAATTTTTTAAAACATTTTTAAAAAGTAGTGTTATTCTTTTGGGGGTTTTTTTTGCATTTTTTAAAAAATCAGTTTTCTATGTATTTTTTTTTAAATTATATTAACAGGAATTGCAAACATTGCTATCAAAAATAGTCTTTTATATATACAAGGATCAATAAATTATATTGTTAACCTTTATTGGTTGGTTGTTATCTTTATTCTTTACACAAAAAGTTCAATCATTTTTGTAGGTGGTTGTGATACGCAGCTCAGTTGTTCACATACTTATTGATAGAGGGTATCTCTATTTTAGGGAAAGAGCAGTCCCCATTTTTCGGTATGTTTTCCCACATATTTAGGTTAGAGGTATTTTCCTAATAGGACTAGCTGCCTTCCTCAAAATTCCACACCTCCCCCTCCCCGCTTTTTTCCCCCTCTCTTTTTTTTTTTTTTTTGCTCCATTAATTTTTACATGTCTCTTTTTAGCCTACGTAACTATGTGTTTTGTTGCAATACATTAACTTTGCTCTCCCCAAGTTAAAAGAGTAATCCTGACATGGACCCCATGCTCACTGTGCCTCGAGTGATATCAGCTACACCTCACTGACGATGCTCTAAGTAGGCTGAAATGATCATCCCAGGTTGCTATATCTCTTGTGCAGGGATAAATTGTCGGCATTTCAGTTCTGGATTGCCCTGGTGGGATCAATCTTATGTGCAGTAGTATATATTCACTTTGTAATGGCATAACTGAGCAAAAACTGTTTTGTGACCTGAGCAAAGATTTACTGAAGGGCAAGATATCGAATTTCTCTAAATACTCTGATATGACCTTTGAGTTGGATCCGTAAAGGAAGAGAAGGTGATTATATTGGGGTCACCTCTTATTATATCAGATTGCTGTTTTTAGATTGGTTCTTTGTAATTGTTGCTACTATTTGGAGTTCAGTAATGTTGTACTTTATTTCCTCGGTTAAATCCCAGTAGGTAGCCATATTTTATAGTTCTTGTTCATGCCACATGTCTGACAGATATATCCCCTCTGGTGTAGATGTACTAGAGGTTTTGGGTAAATACCATGGTAAATACCATGGATCTAGGTCGGGTATAAACAGGATGAGCAGAGGTCATAGATGTGATCTTATATCATTAGAACAGGGGACAGGCTGCCTTTCCTGTCCATGCTGCAACCAGAGCACAGACCAGCTTATCTCCTTAAATGGCTCTAATATAAGCCGTAACAAACTTCCCTTTTTAAGGGAGTTTTCCCTGGAGTTTTGGAGGGGCCTGCTTGCCAGCCTCCTACCCTGGGACTGTGGGCCCTGTGATAACCAATGTTCAAAAATACTGTTTCTGCCCCTTGGATTTTTAACTGGAACAGATTCAAACATGTGGTGGCGGCCATCTTAAATTGTCCAGCAGTGTTTTGCCGTCGAGTGTTCGGAACTGTTTTGGGCATGGGACCATGTGCACAGTGGGGCAAAAATAAGACTTCCATAAAACTTTTGAACCCCTGCTCTGATCTGGGTGATTTTTGGATATGCTGTTCACCCAGATCAGGGCTGGGGAAATGTTGGAGTTCTGGGGTGTTTCTGGACTATGGGTAAAAATGTGTGTTTTCTGCCTGGGGGTAATTGAGTTAGTCCATTGCCTTTGTTAATTGTATCACAGGCAGAGGGGAGGGTTTGTGTACAGTAACTGGGAGTGTTCAAATGTAAACCTCTGTTTTTATTGGATTGTGCATTTCATGTCCTGTGCCCCACAAGTCCCACGTGGGCGGTAACCTTGTGGGGAAATACTGTATAAAAGAAGCAGCTCTACCATTAAACCTTCAGTTCTACTTGACCCTCAACTCACAGCCTCAACTCGTGTTTGGAGGGGACAGCTATAATCACTACAGGGATTGCTATGCTCTTCATACTCCCTTGAATAATCACTAAGCTCTTGTAAGAGCTTGTTCCTGTTCCTGCTTCGCTCTCTGAAGAAAGAGAGGTTCACCCACTGGAGCCAGGAGCCTTGTCGTAGGTCCAGGGTGGGTAGGAGACGGCGAGACCCCAACCAAACTGCAGCGGTTCGTGGTGTTTGCGGTGCTTATGGTGTCTGGTGCGGTGCTGATGGTCCTTGGTAAGCACTAGGAGCATCCGTTTACGGTCCAACCCTCAGCTAGCCTGGGGCAACCGTAACATAAGCATTATAACTATAACTAGTAGACAGTGTAAGAATGTGTTTCCTTTCCAGCCATTGGTGTTGATAAAGGTCTTGTAACGGACTGCCTGGCTCTCCGACCAAGTACCTCCGCCAATCGATGCTCCTAGTGTTTGCCGAGGACTCAAAGCACTCCACCAGACACCATAAGCACTACAGACCCCACTTCCAGCGATGTAGCTGCGCCGGGGTCTCGCCGTCCATCACCCACCCTGGACCCAAGACCAGGATCCAGCTTCCAGTGGGCAGTCCTCTCCTACTCCAGAGAGCGTAGCAGGAACAAGCTCTTACAAGCGCTTATACTTGGGGGAGTATTGTGATTATAGCAATCCCCAAGAGTGTAGTTATCCCATCCCCCAAACATGAGCCAAGACTTCATGAAGGGGTAAAGCAGGTCTGTTTAATGGAAGCCAGCACTTACAATTTATACACCAATTTTAAACCTCCAACAGCCTCATTTACATACAATAGGTCACATAGATTACTATAGTACAAGGAAGGGTGGAGTCAGACAATAGCAAGGGCTGATGGGAGATTGAGGAGGGACAAAGCAGCCAGGTCAAACTGGTCTGGCAGTGTTCCTGGGACAATGCCCTGCTGGGGAAACAATAGGACAGGAAAAAGGGGGAGTGGAAGAGGCACAAATAAATAATACATTCAACATACTCCTCCTCTGTGTCTGAGAGATAATGAATTATCTCCAGGTACAGAAAAACACACAATTTACAAACACCCCAAAAGTACCCCCAAGATCCATGGAAACTCCATAAGAGTCACATCCTCGGATAGCCCTGATCTGGGTGACCAACATATCCAAAAATCACCCAGATCGGTTCAGTGGTTTGGCTTTTCCATGGAAGTCACTTTTTAACATGTCTTTTTGCAGAGCCCATAATCCTGGGGCAAGAGGCTGGCAAGCAGGCCCCTCCAAGTACCAGTGGCGAGGCCACTTTTGCCACAGGTCTTGATAAAGTAGGAGTTTTGAAACGTGTAGACAGAACTGTCCTGTTCCCCCTTGTTGTTCTGTAAGCTTCCATTTGATTTTATTACCTACGTGCTGCTATTTTGTCGCACCATGTGAATGGATACATTGTGTTTTAAAAGTGATGGATAGCTTGTCATGTTGACTGCATAACCTAGGTCTTTGCTACATTTATCATTTATATTTCTATCTTTGAAGAGGGTTTAGATCAAGCATGTCAAACTCAAAGTCTAGCACGGGCCACATAAACAAAGCTTAAGTTTATGTGGGCCGCAAAAAAAAAAAAAAAACTACTTACATTTTCATAAAAACGTAGGTTTATTTTTATACCGCACCCCCCTCTACTAAATCCCAGTCCTCCCATTTACTAAATCCCAGTCCTCCCCCTATACTAAATCCCAGTCCTCCTTCTATACTAAATCCCAGTCCTCTCCGCCTCTACTAAATCCCCCCTCTAGCCAACAAGCAGACTCCACTTACATTGCCGCTGCCATTATGTGACTCCAGAGTCCGGCCTCTGGTATTCCCCAAAAGGCACCGTCCGCACCCTGTGCCAAAGCGGATACTCCCGCTACTTCTTGAAACCCTGTAAAGGTGGAGCACGTCGTCTTCACGTCGGAATGTGATGTGGCGTGCCTCCATGCACCTCCAAGTAACTCCACTGTCCAGCCGCAGCCATCAAAACACTGACAGAGACACACTCACTGACAAACACACAGACACTCACACTGACAGACACACTCACTGAGACACACACAGAGACATACACACTCACTGACAGACACACACAAACAGACACACACACTGACAGACACACACACTGACAGACACACACACACACACACACACACACTCACTCACATCATTCCCTGGGGTCCAGTGGGATCTTCTATCTGGAGTTTAGTGTTCCTGCTCCTCACTGCTCCCTCGCGCACAGTTTAGTGATGCTGGGTGCCGGAATATGACGTCATATTCTGGCACTCGGCATCACTACAGAGGGCGTGAGGGAGCAATGAGGAGCAGGAAAACTTAGCTCCCTCGCTGCCGACCGTGTCCCGCTTCCTCTCCCCGGCCGGGTAAATGATAGCAGAGTAGGCACCTGCAATGTGGGGCGAGCAGGTGCCTACTCTGCTTTTACACTAGGCATGTACTCGCGGCCCGCGAGTTTGACATGCTTGGTTTAGATGGTCCTGTAGCATGACAAGGAGACCACTATAATCCCAGTTTTGGTGAAAGTATATAGTGTTTATTTTTAACATGGGGAGTGATTTTGTGCAAGGCTTGGATCTGTGTTTGGATATATTAATACTTGCATGAGCATCATTTGTATCTTTTATGTTTTAGATGGAAAGTAAGTCAAGACGTGCTTTGGATGCCTGTTATAGGGACACTATTACTTGGTCAATTGCCATATTGAATACAGTGCAGGGAAACTCTAAAGACAGAAACAACTTTAGTTTAATGAAGCAGTTTTGGTGTATAGATCATGCCCCTGCAGTCTCACTGCTCAATTCTCTGCCATTTAGGAGTTCAATTACTTTGTTTATGCAGCTTTAGCCACATCTCATCTGATTGCCACTCACACAGCCTCCCTGTAAAGAGAGACCTAATATTTAAACTTCCTTTCCTGCACTGTGTTTAATTTTGATTTTCTTATTTCCATCTCTGTTAATAGCTTGCAGGAATCTCATGACTGTAATTATAGTTAAACAATATGACAGGAGATAAAATAAATGTCTAAAGCAAACACGCTGTGTTGTAAGATCTGTTTGAAAAGACACCTTATGCAGTTAAACAGAAATAAAAATGATTTAAAATGGCAAAGAATTAAGCGGTGAGAATGCAGGGGCATGATCTATATATCAACACTACATAATTAAAGGATTACTCCAAGCACTATGATTACTTCAGTGACTTGAAGTGATCATGGTGCCTGGAGTCTGTATATGCAGTGTTTCGCTATGAAATGCTGCACATATAGGGACTAACCACTTAGCTGTTTAATTACACCTCCGCCAGCATCATTAGCATGCCCGTACCAGACAGCCAGTGGCCAATGGAGACCTTTCCCATTCTGCCCCTGTCATCCTCATAGTCCATCCTCTATGACCTTATACCACCTCCAGCTTGGGTGAGTGACATTAGTGAAGGAAAATTAGGTTGAACTTGACCTCAGCACTGGAAACCCAGGTAAATATAAGCATTTTTTTTTTAAATTGTATTTCTTTGATATTTGAGGTGTAGAACAACTACAGACGTTTTAATACCACCAAAATCAGTGTATTTATAATTCTATCACAAGACATGGAGGCTCATATTGCATATCCCTTTCTTTACTGTCCACCAATAGCAGCAAAGGATACAAACAGAATGAAAAAACCAATGAACATACAGTAACATAGTCCCCTCCTTGCTCAGGTCCCAGTATAATAGGCAGCACTTCCCATTTCCCTCTTTCTTTGCTGCTCCAAAGATAAGTAACAGCTCACATTTTTCTCTCACATATCACTTACTTTTCTGTGATCTATTGTCTTGATTTTACTATTTATTGTCATTTATTACTCCATTGTTTTTCTCTGTTGATATATTCAGTATTATTCTGTTTTTTGTTCAAGGAATCTTTTTTCCGTTTATTATTTATGTTTGCTCATTACTATGTATGTATATTTATTGCCTCCCAGGGTTCCAGACCTTCTCTGTGAGATAATTTATTTTCTCTGGTTACTCTTATCTCCCTTCAGTCTCTTATATTTTCTCTGTCTCTCCCTGTACTTTGACGCCATTTGCACCTCGTTTTTCTCCGTTCTGTTCGGCTGTTTTGGTGCATGGATTTCGCCGTTCAGCTAAATTCATCACGAACACATGCCGTTCGTGAGTTTTACCGGCATATACCATCATTTGCCTATCTGCCGCGCTCAACTAAATTTGTTTGTACGTTTTGCTCATTCGTATTCACTTGTTCTATTCACACGAATTTGTCTATTTTACTGAACGTTCGGCTTATTTCTTGACGAATTCACAGGTTTTTGCAGCGAATCTCGCGAGATTCTCGGCGGCCATTTTCTGACTTCCTGTCTCTCTTCCTACCTCGTGATTGTGTGTCACTGGTCTGGGCCCTGGTGAGATCTCTTTTGTTCATTGCTCCTACAGTTTGGGTGACTAACCCTTACTACTCTATAGTCTTAGGTAATAGGGATATTGTGCATCATTCATTATGCCCAAACCCAGGATGCCTTCCAGCTCCCCACCCTCTGGGGAGATAGATACTCCATTATTCATGGGAGAGGCCCCTGTCACCTCAGACTCACCACCCACTCTGACAGACAGGCCCATCTGCAGGGGACCAATTCTTGGCACTACAGCGGTCTGTGACAGATGCCATTATGGCAGCCATGGGGTCCATGACTTCTACCCTCTCCCATACTATCTCCCAGGCCCTTCTACCATGTCCTTTGGACGCGCAAATGTCTGGATCCACGATGCCTATCTCGCATCCCGCTGTGGACCCGCCTGGGGACGCTTCCAAGAAGGCGACCCATAAAACCAAACATCCCTCTGCCTCCAGAACTACTAAGACTGGCATACCTTCGGTCACCCCAGAAAGCGTGCTCCACACACGCAAAAGAGCCTTTCCACGCCAGGCAGAATGGGCGTGGCTATGAAAATGTGCCAGAGCACAACCCGAGAGTGATTCAGACTCAGAAATTGGGTCTGGTGAGGAGGCTATGATTGAGTCGGATGACGACTCTGATGTTGATTCCGCTGAGCTGGGCCTTGACCTCCTTCCCTCTGCTCAGGCAGAGATGTCTGGAGATGGCACAGGGGCGCCTCACCCCACAACCGCGGGGTCCGCTCTCTTGGATCCGTTGGGCGAACCTCTCTTCGACCCGGATGAGCTACACCATGTATCCAAGTACCTAGAAAATTGGGTTTGACGCCCGCTCACTAATAAATTAAGGGCAGAGTATCCAAGGCCTATGGTGCCAAATAGGGTCTTCGATACCCCTGAGGTTGACCCAAAAATGACCCAATTCCTGACAAAATTGGGCTGGAACCAACGTAAAAGTCTAGACTCTGCCCTAAAGGCATGTCAGGATAAGCACCTAGGCATTTTTGGCCCACTTTCAAAACTTTTTGACCTGGCAGAGGATGCCAGAGCCAGAAACCATATGGTTGACCCCAAAGACCTTTTCAGCACCACTCCAACTTCCAGGAGACGAGTACCCGCTCCCCATTCGTCCCGTCACGTGGACGCCCGTGGCGATCCAGAGGCTTCTGGGGTAACGACCTTATGGTGAGTTTACCCATACCACATGTTTCTTCTCATGTTTATGTAGGGGGCAGACCCAAAATTTTTTCCCAGCCTGGGCACAGATAACCTCCGACCCCTGGGTACTAAACACTATTTGCGGTTTTCTCATAGACCTTGTGGGGAACCCTGTAAGTATCCCTCCTCCTCGACCGATCTACTTCTCCGAGATCGCAGGTCGATCGATGACGAACTATCTGCGCTCCTCACCAAGACAGCGATAGAACGGGCACCCCTGGACTCCACAGGCATCGTAAGCAATATTTTCCTAGTGGAAAAGAAGGGCGGCCAAATGCGCCCAGTCATAAACCTGCGCCCACTCAATGCTATGATGAGGTACCGCCATTTCAAGATGGAGGGAATCCATCTACTGAGAGGCCTACTCCTTCAAAGGGACTGGTTGGTAAAGCTGGATCTCAGGGATGCATATCTCACCGTGCCTTTAGCTGAAGCATCCCGAGATCTCCTGTGTTTCCATTGGCGGACAGGGACTTGGAGGTTCACCTGCCTTCATTTTGGCCTGTCATCAGCACCATTGTAAATTATTATCTGGTGAACAAACTCAGACTGGAACTGCTGCAAAGCCACTGCCGCAGAGACATACTAGGAATGGCAGATGGATTACTGTAGGATCTGGTAGACTTAGAGTTGTGGATAAAAGGCATTTTGCACAGTCTGTTGCTCTACATAATTCATTTCTGCACTTTCAGAGTGTAATGGTGTTGTGGAGAGAGGCACTGAGGCTAGTGGTGTTGTGGAGAGAGGCACTGAGGCTAGTGGTGTTGTGGAGAGAGGCACTGAGGCTAGTGGTGTTGTGGAGAGGGGCACTGAGGCTAGTGGTGTTGTGGAGAGGGGCAATGAGGCTAGTGGTGTTGTGGAGAGGGGCAATGGGGCTAGTGGTGTTGTGGAGAGAGGCACTGAGGCTAGTGGTGTTGTGGAGACCGGCTTGGAGACTATGGTGAGGCCTAATAGAAAGCAGTTGTTGTTGGGGGATTCCATCATAAGAGGTGTGGAGATGGACAATGGTGGTCTTGTGAGGTGTCTTCCCGAAGCTACTGCTCACAGAGACAGGAGACGTATCTGTAATATTGTTAAGCAAGTAAAGCAGGAAGGGGAATTGGATGTATTTTTCCATCTAGGGACAAATGACTTGGCTTGCAATGAGGTTTCAGAGGTTAAGGAAGGTTTTTGTGTTTTTGACAATGATATACGGCAGGTTGCTTCCACACTGTGATTCTCTGAAGTTCTGCCTGTGCATAACACTCAGAACGACAGGCGGATGCATATTAGGGACTTTAATTTGTGGCTTGGTGAATGGTGTCGGGAGCAAGGATTTGCTGGTATCAGATATTACTGTAGGTGAAAGTTTATGATCCAGTGATCATCAGTCAGTGTGGTTTAATATAAGAACAGTGACTGAGTCACACCACACAAAAACAAAAGTTTTAGACTTTAGAAAAACAGACTTTTCTAAAATTAGAATATGTGTAGAGGAGTCATTATCAGACTGGAGCAATTTAAATGGAGTCCAAGAGAAATGGGATTATTTAAAAGTTGCACTATTGAAGGCAACAGAAAATTGCATTACGCTTGTCAGTAAAAACTAAAATTCAAGAAACCACTGTGGTACTCCGCAGATGTGGCCAAAATAGTTAAAAACAAAAAGTTAGCATTTAGTAATTGTAAAAAAAAAAAACAGAGTGAGGAAGACAAAATGATCTATAAAATTAGGCAGAAAGAGGCTAAGCAAGTTATAAGAGCTTCCAAATCACACACAGAAGAGAAAATGGCACAGTCAGTAAAAAAGGGGGACAAAACTTTTTTTAGATACATAAATGAGAAAAGAAAAGTAAAACAAGGATTAGTTAGATTAAAAACAAAAGAAGTAAGGTATGTAGAAGAGGATAAAGGTCTAGCTGACTGCCTCAATGAATATTTTTGTTCTGTATTTACAGATGAAAATGAAGGAAAGGGACCTCAGTTAAGAAAAAGGATAAATGAGTCATTTATTACATGTGAGTTTACAGAGGAAGAGGTTCTATTTCAGCTGTCAAAAGTAAAGACAAATAAGTTAATGGGACCTGATGAAATACACCCAAAGCTATTAAAATAGCTTAGTGGTGTACTAGCAAAACCATTAACAGATTTATTTAACCAATCATTGTTAACAGGAGTAGTTCCAGAAGATTGGAAGTTAGCGAATGTTGTGCCCATTTACAAGAAAGGTAATAGGGAGGAGTCGGGCAACTATAGGCCAGTAAGCCTTACTTCAGTAGTAGGGAAAGTGATGGAAACCATGTTAAAGGATAGGATTGTTGAACATCTAAAAACACATGGATTTCAAGATCAGAGACAACATGGGTTTACTTCAGGGAGATCATGCCAAAATAATCTTATTGATTTTTTTTGACTGGGTAACTAAAATTATAGATCAGGGTGGTGCAGTAGACATTGCTTACCTAGATTTCAGTAAGGCTTTTGACACTGTTGCACATAGAAGGTTTATCAATAAACTGCAATCTTTAAGTTTGTATTCCAATATTGTTGAATGGGTAAGGCAGTGGCTGAGTGACCGGCAACAGAGGGTTGTAGTTAATGAAATATATTCGAAGCTTGGACTTGTCACCAGTGGGGTACCTCAGGTATCTGTACTTGGACCCATTCTCTTTAATATTTTTATTAGTGATATTGCAGAAGGTCTTGATGGTAAGGTATGTCTTTTTGCTGATGATAATAAGATATGTAACAGGGTTGATGGTCCAGGAGGGATAAGCCAAATGGCAAATGATTTAGGTAAACTAGAAAAATGGTCAGAATTGTGGCAACTGACATCTTGGACGTAAAAACCCAAGGGCAGAGTTCAGAATATTTGATAGAGTCCTAACCTCAACATCTGAGGAAAGGGATTTAGGGGTGATTATTTCTGATGACTTAAAGGTAGGCAGACAATGTAATAGAGCAGGAGGAAATGCTAGCAGAATGCTTGGTTGTATAGGGAGAGGTATTAGCAGTAGAAAGAGGGAAGTGCTCATGCCATTGTACAGAACACTGGTGAGACCTCACTTGGAGTATTGTACACAGTACTGGAGACCGTATCTTCAGAAGGATATTGATACCTTAGAGAGGGTTCAGAGAAGGGCTACTAAACTGGTTCATGGATTGTGGGATAAAACTTACCAGGAAAGGTTAAAGGATCTTAACATGTATAGCTTGGAGGAAAGACGAGACAGGGGGGATATGATAGAAACATTTAAATACATAAAGGGAATCAACACAGTAAAGGAGGAGACTATATTTAAAAGAAGAAAAACTACCACAACAAGAGGACATAGTCTTAAATTAGAGGGACAAAGGTTTAAAAATAATATCAGGAAGTATTACTTTACTGAGAGGGTAGTGGATGCATGGAATAGCCTTCCAGCTGAAGTGGTAGAGGTTAACACAGTAAAGGAGTTTAAGCATGCGTGGGATAGGCATAAGGCTATCCTAGACTTAAGATAAGGCCAGGGACTAATGAAAGTATTTAGAAAATTGGGCAGACTAGATGGGCCGAATGGTTCTTATCTGCCGTCACATTCTATGTTTCTATGTTTCTATGGTGCTTCACAAAATTGCTGCGCCCAGCTACGCAGTCGAGGCATAAAAGATTGAAACATATCCAAAATAATTTCAAAATATTCTTTATGTTTTTTAAAGGAAATTAAAAAGGTAAAATTCTATATTTAGACCTTGGGGTACCAAAGTTTTTAATCTGTACACCCACTTCATTTCCTCCTTACCGATTATTTGAATATGGTTACCTCCTGTATAGGTTTTTTTTAACTACCTGTATACCTAACAAAATGAGCCCCTTGTGGTCCATATTATGATGTTCTCTAAAATGAGCGGATACACTATGTTGTGTGTATCCTTTTAAAATATTATTCACATGTTCACTAATTCTCACATGTAGTGGATGGATAGTGCGACCCACATATTGCAAACCACATGGGCATATTACAAGGTATACAACATTTCTAGTGAGACATGTGATAAAATCATTAATAAAATACTCTCTCTCATTATCCTTTGATTTAAATTTACTAATGCCTTTTAAGGTGCTATTCCTACTTACTTTGCAGCCCTTACACTTACTACATGAATAAAAACCTTTTTTGTTATTCAAAAAATGCCTTGTAATATCCATCTTAGGGTGATTATGGGTTAAGAGAAAATTAAAATTTGGGG
This sequence comes from Pelobates cultripes, assembly GCA_933207985.1. Lineage (NCBI taxonomy): Eukaryota > Metazoa > Chordata > Amphibia > Anura > Pelobatidae > Pelobates > Pelobates cultripes. The sequence goes on along the minus strand of OW240916.1, from coordinate 75,571,490 downwards.
CTCTCCTAAATGTAATAAAAGGTTTCTCAGGAAGTACTTTGGCCAATTCATAATCTGTGGTTAAATATGCCAGTGTTTATTGATAATAGATTTGATATCCCTACTTGATTCATTAAAATCAAATACCAAAGGTATTTTATCCAATCTGTTTTGGTTGACACTCTGGTTAGCACTTATTCAAATGTTAATAAGCTCCTCCTGGTTTGTTTCTAACATTTCGTTGTAACCCCCCCACAATAAATGGTACTGGCCTGTAGGTTCAAGTTTGTAGTGGGACAGCGCAGCACTCTCGGTCTCCCTGGTGCAGCTAGGCAAACTGCTCGTGTTGCTTTTGCCTGTTCTTTAAAAACTTCTGTGTCAGTGCAGTTTCTCCTAGTGCGTTGTAGTTGGCCCTTCGGAATGTTATTAAGCCATGGAGTATAGTGTCCACTACTGTACAAAACATAGTTGTTGGTGTGACGGAACGCTGGCACTCCGACTGAGTACCTCCGCCAATCGATGCTCCTAGTGCTCGCTGAGGACTCCAAGCACTCCAACCGACACCATCAGCACTGCAGACCCCACTTCCAGCGATGTAACTGCGCCGGGGTCTCTGCTGTTTCCACCCACCCTGGACCCAAGGCCAGGATCCAGCTTCCAGTGGGTGAACCTCTCTTTCCCCAGAGAGCAGGAACAGGAACAAGCTCTTAGCAGAACTTAGTGATCATACCCTGGGGAGTATAGTGATTATAGCAATCCCCAGAGTGTATTTCTCCAATCCCCCAAACATGAGCCAAGGCTTAATGCTGGAACAAGACTGATTTACTGGCACACAGAACTCACAATTTATGCAACACAAAACTCCTCCTCTGGGCCAGGCTAGATAATTGAGTTTCTACAATACACAAAGCTCAATTATCTGCTGGCCAGAAATAATACAGTTTCATAAAACACACAGGGACCCCAAAACATGCAATAACCCCATAAAAAGTATATCCTTGGAACTGGGGGGTCTGGGTGAACCACATATCCAAAATTCACCCAGATCCGTTCAGTAATTTGGAAAATACAGTTTAATGCAGAACATATACAGGCTAAATGAAAAACAATCACTTTATAATGTGTCCCCTGCTGTATAGTCCAAAACCACTGCACGATGTCTCTGTGCACCAAATACTGGCAAGATGGCACCGTGTTGAAAAGTCCAAACAGTGTCTGTGAGTTAAAATGGCGCCATCCATTGTTCTCACCATGTGCTTCTGATACAGGAAATGGTGGCCACCCAGTAACTCCACAGTATGTCCCCAGATGGTTCTTAAAGGGCCAGCAGCAGCACAACACAAATCCATTATGCCCAAATCATGTCTTTAAAGGGCAATACAAACCAGGGGCCATAGTCACAGGGCAAGAGGCGGGCAAGCAGTCCTCTCCAGGCACAAGTGGCGAAGGGCACTTCGTCACAGTTGGCATCAATTTAAAAAAAAAAAAATGTGGTTTTGATTTCACCACTTTCTATATATATCTCCAGGTCTAGGTATTCTATACTATTAGCACTTGATTGGCTGGTGAGTTTTATGCCCCAATCATTATGATTCAGACCACTTAAAAAAACATCAAGTTCTGCCTGTGGCCCCTTCCAAATAAAAATAAGATCGGCAATGTACCTGCGATAGAGGACCAAGCTCGCCCCCCCCGTGCGGACTATCATATATGAAATGACTTTCCCATGTAGACATGTATAAATTGGCGTAACTAGGGGTGAACTTGGTCCCCATTGCATTACCCTGACATTGTAAATAATATGTTGAATTAAAAAGAAAGTAATTATACCCACCAAGTCAGAGTGCCGATGCCACTAGCTAGTATACCAGCCTTGGGTGGAGGACCTGACTTCCCTCACTCCCATCACGCTGCAGGGTTACTTGCCTCACCACAACCAAACAGCCACCAACGCAGGTTGTCGTCCCCAGACCGGAGCAGAGCTCTGAGAGCACTAATTTCTAAATGAGCTTCATCAAGGGGGCAAACCAAGAGGCGCACACCGCCCCAGCACAGGAGGCAGAGGTTTCTTGTTAGACTCCACCAGGGACCCCAAGCACTATGGAGAAATCGGACCCGCAAACATACACACCTCATCTGACAGTTCCTTGATCTAGAGGACTGAAAACCCTCACCACATGCCAGCTCCTGAGTCCACAAGTAGACCGGCTCCATCTGACAGCTATCGGATCCAGAGGCTCGCTGTGCATCGCTATGCTGCAGGAATTTAAGGCTCCTCTGGCAGGCATCGGCTGAGTGCACTCTCGGACTGAGCAAGGGGGAGCCTAACCCCCACCAGCTTCTCCTGCACACAGCGATCACAGGGAGAGCAACGCAAGTTAACTTTAATTGTCCCCTATCTTATCCTATTTTGTTTGCCCTTATCTAGTTTAGCTTATGACCCTGTGGAAGCCTCCTGGGGACTTTTACCTATTTTTTGCTTACTTCCCTTTAATGACCCAGCCTGTCTTTTTTTTGCTCAAGTCTAAACAAACAAATATATAGTCAGTTTATAAGCAAAGTTTACCCTGTTCAGCCACCTATCTAACTAACTTGGCTCTTGTCATTTAAAATATAATCAATTTACATGTAGCCTTTCCCTCATGCATAATCTGCAGTTTAACCCATCTTGACAGGGAACTAAGCCTATAGTAATTTGTTTTTAGCTAATCTTGTCCATTACTTTCACCAATAATAAGATTGAATATAACTCTTTGTCACGCGATAATAATTCATAAAAATGTGCTATGTTTTTTTCTACTGCCTAACCACTGCAAATCTATGTCTGACACTCTGCATGCTCAAGCTGTTGTGGCATTGTGTGCTATATGTGATTTTTCCCTGCACAAAAAAAAAGAAAGTAATTATTTAAAATCCAACTAATACATTCGATTAAAATACTGTTCAGTTCCTCCGAAAATCTTCCTGACTTTGTAAGGCATTCCTGCACTTTTTCACAACCTTTCTGATGTGGCATTGCAGTATAAAGGGATGATACATCACTGGTAACCAGTATGCAGTCTTGATCCCATCTTATACTTCTTAGATTCCTAATAATGTCAGTGGTGTCCCTTATATATGATGGCATTCCTTTTACCAAATCTTGTAGATGGACATCCACAAATTGGGACAAATTGGCTGAAATAGACCCAATACCCGACACGTTGGGTCTTCCAGGTGGTCTATCTAAACTTTTGTGAACCTTTGGTAAGGTATAAAATGTAGGTATACGTGGATATTGTTTTTAAAGTATTGCAATAAAGATTGGATATTCTACAATTTATCATCTAGTCCAGAATGATATATCTTGGAGCTATTAAAGTTTAGAGAGGCTTTCTGTTGTGAGTGTTCCCTTTTAAACTTTTATATTGCATACAATTTATCGTGCTATATTGCCCTATGAGGTTCTTTTATTCTTATTTTACATGTATGCTCTCCCAATGAAACCAACCAATATTCTACAATAATACATATGTAAGTTTGTATGTTACACTGATCCACATTTTTTTTCCCGAATTGTGGCACTTATATTGCATTGTGTTTGCACCAAAGTACTATTGCATTTTATAATATACGCACCTTAATTGATTATGTTTTGAGGGCATGTTGCAATTTTCACTAATATTGTCTTAAAGACACAGCGCACCTTAACTTTCGTTTTATCACTGGGTTAAATGGCTACTCTCTCAAGCCGGTATTGATACTGCGCTTTTTGGCGCCCACTCGATCAGGGGAAGCCATAATTGATGGCTTCAGTTGCACGCCTGGAGGATCTCATGAAGATGGCTGACTGGTCGAGGGAATCGGTTTTCCGGGAATTTTACTTTACGTTTGAGGCAGTGGTCAATTGGCTTTAAACTTGCAATATGAGCCTCCGTGTCTTGTGATAAAATTGCATGATTTTGCTATTACATGACGAAAAGTCATAATTTTATTAAAGACACGGAGGCGAGTATTGTCCCACCCATTTATACTATGCTTTATATATGTAAGTTATGCCTATGCTTTATATATGTAAGGAATAACTGATGACAGGTCGTTAAATTATTAGAAAAATAATGCACACCCGAAGTGGTAATGCGGTCACGACGCGAAGCGGAGTGCCCGTTACACCTCGGGTGTGCATTATTTTTTTCTAATAATTCAACGGCCTTGAGTCAACTATTCCTCTTAAACTACAGTTACCACACCTCAAAACATTGTTCAGATGACGTATTTCAAGACGTTTGTCAAGTTTTTGTCATTAAAATACTCTTGTATAGAGGACTAATTTCTTACGCAAGTGTAATGTGGTCAAGACCTGTCTGGAACTACTTTAGCTGTGCGTTTCTCTGAAATTAATGCACACCTTAGAACGTTCGTCAACCAATCAGATTGAAGAATTCAACAGCCCTGTAGTATAAGCCTTAACATTCCATAACTGTTTCACAATTAATCATCAATCAAATATAAAATATTTGGTCCATCCTTGTTGATCAGCAACCTGTATACAAGGTAATACAGTATAAACTATACTCAGTCATTTCAATGCTTACTCGGTCTGTCCAATTCTTAAGTCAATTATGCAGCTCTTCCAATATGTATGTGCTTCATTCATTTTTTTCCAATACATTTAATTGAGAGAGGTAATGTCCCTGTGAGAGTATTTTGTGCATGTGTGGATTCAAAGGATAGACTGTTTAAAAGATAACATCTAGATACTTGTCTTGATGTATGAAATGGAAGTCACATATTGCGAGGCCTGATGGCTATCCTCCTGCCCACAGATAATGGGCCCCCGTCACCAGCTTTAAAATGAGATCTAGGATGTGGGGGGTACATTGTGCTATTGTAAAGGTATTCTGTAAAATGTTGAACTGGAGGAAAACTATTGAGTTAATTATTATATTTTGTGAAAAAGATATTGTGCAATGTGTCTTGGTGTCCAGCAGGTAATTATCATGTCTTAAATATATTAACAATAGGTGTGGAATATGTGGCGCTGAGTGGTAAATATGAACAGTGTAGTATAGCTGCTGTATACACTCTATGGGTACTCCTAAAAACCCACCATACAAAGATAAACACCAAGAAACAAAAAAGATTTCAGACTTAATGGGTGTTACCACCCCTTAGGTCTTCTATCTTTAAGAGTGCAGCGCTGTATGATATGAGAAAACACAGTGAATTACCTGTGATTCTAAGACAATTATCCTTGATATTCTCCAATGTAATATACATACAAAAGAAAACAAAAATATATACAGATAATTGTGCAGTATATCTAATACTTGGTAAAGAGTTTAGTGAGTAACAGATATATACACTCACATTTTTTAGAGCCTTTTCAAGTGAATTAGGCTCTAAACTTCCGTGCGTCTGTGTCTTTAAGGGTAGATCACACGACCCCTCTCTCCAGGTTAAGTGTGTATCACACGATTGGAGGACGACTTTTTCGGCGGGATTTTGAACGCTCAAAACAGAGGACATCCAGAGGAAACCCACAAGCTGACTGAGGAAGCCGTTTTTACCGGCGAAACGCGTTTTGGCTTTTAAAGTGGACTCATCATTTTTCCTAAACCACTAAATACTTGCAATACTTTGTTCTTATTTATTTTTTATTTTCTAGAAATTTTTATATTGATTCTATATACTCTGTAATAAATTTTCTTCATTTTAAACTATCCACTGTATCCAGTACCAGTGATTCCAGGGAAGGGGCAGTGTCACCCCACAAATTGACACTAGGCCTATATACTTAGAGCCAGTTACCAAAAGGCTCTAAAGAAGGTGAGCACTTTAACTTATTATTTAAGTGTATGAAAATTTAACATAGGATGCTACACTTAGTTGGATAATTCTGTGTCTTTTATATACGTTGGGGAGAGGAAAATACACACTTAACCTGGAGAGAGGGGTCGTGTGATCTACCCTTAAAGACACAGACGCACGGAAGTTTAGAGCCTAATTCACTTGAAAAGGCTCTAAAAAAAAAATGTGAGTGTATATATCTGTTACTCACTAAACTCTTTACCAAGTATTAGATATACTGCACAATTATCTGTATATATTTTTGTTTTCTTTTGTATGTATATTACATTGGAGAATATCAAGGATAATTGTCTTAGAATCACAGGTAATTCACTGTGTTTTCACATATTATACAGCGCTGCACTCTGAAAGATAGAAGACCTAAGGGGTGGTAACACCCATTAAGTCTGAAATCTTTTTTGTCTCTTGGTGTTTATCTTTGTATGGTGGGTTTTTAGGAGTACCCATAGAGTGTATACAGCAGCTATACTACACTGTTCATATTTACCACTCAGCGCCACATATTCCACACCTATTGTTAATATATTTAATCTGTTGTGTATCTCACTCCTTTCTGGTGTGGAGGCAGCTTTTTAAAAAAGAATGTCTCTTTTTGATAAAAGGAAAAATTATTGCACAAACATAGACACAATGTTTGATACCCCCACTTCAATTCATAGCACTCAGAATCAAACAAACACTTATGACATCAGAGATTATCAATACAAACTAACAAAAGCTATGAACCAGGAGGTTCGTATTATCTGGGAAGTAGCTACTTTAGAAAAATATTTAAAAGAAAAAATCACCCCTAGGGGATTAAGATATAACAAATATCCCACTTTTGATAAAGGAGAGGAGGAGTTCATAGATGAGTGGCAAGAGATGCTAGAAAATTTCTCTTTTACTACCATGAGAATGATAATAAAAAGAAGAAAAATTACGCTATCAAAATTAGACAAAGATATCAACGAGACACAAAATTTACTAATGAACCACTCATCTCCTGAGGAATATGAAACAATTACAAAAAACATCCAGAAACAAATAGAAAAAACTGAAACAGAAACCATTCACATTAAAAAGAAGAAATACAAAAGGGATAAATACGATTATGATAATAATCAAGTCACTAATTATGCCACAAAAAAGCGACAAGTAGACACACCAGTACATGCAAATTATAGACATCAATACAATAGAGGTTATTCACAGTACCAATCAATTAAAAACTATTCAGATGTCGTCAGACAGGGAAATCAATACAATAAAAACATGATAAACTCAAGGCAAAGACAAGAAACATCACCATATGAGAGACACCGCTCTAGAGTAAGATCGCCTCATGTACGGTTTCCCACTCAACAAACACAACCTATAAGAACTACACAAACACATGACCAGGAGAGAAATGGTACAATAAGAAAAGGTAGAGAGAGGTCACCAATCCTCACTAGAAATAGAAAGGAAATTCATAGAAACCATGTTACCACCTCAAATAGGTTTGACACTTTAACAGATAGACACGATAAGGATGATTTTTTTCAGGAGGGACGCCAGAAAGGCAAATACAAAGTAGTACAATCCCCTCAGGACATCTCCTCACCTCTACATACCCCCCCCAAAAGACAAAGAAATTTAAGGGGAGAGGAACTCGGGGAGGAAAGACACTTAGGAAGGTAAATAAAGTAATCACCCAGACCAAATCCATTATTTTTAACCTAACAGGTGACCCTATACCAAAGGCACAACAAAAAATCCTCAACAAAGGACTAAAATTTGTACCTACACAACCACTAAATAAGTTTGACATATTTATAGACCTTAATAGATATAAAAGACAATTATGCCTAAAAAAGTGTTTTATGAGAACAGACAAATCAATTAATCCAACCAGTAACTCTAAATATATACACACGGATTTGAAAGCAAAATCCACTTTTTTCCCGAATAATTTCATATCTAAAGAAATGACCACCTTCGAAAAATCAGTAATGCAGGATATAAACAAAATAAAACCCAAAAATAAGAAATATATGAACCTAAGTAAAGAAGAATGGCTAGCCTTGAAAGCATTACAGAAAGATAAAAATAAGGTTATAAAACCAGCGGATAAAGGTGGAGGGATTGTCATTATGAAAACGGAGGATTACCTCAGAGAAGGACTTAGATTGGTAGAAGACACCGTGACATATCAGAAATTAAACGGAGATCCAACAATCAGTATCAAAAATAAGTTTGACAATCTATTGAGCAAAGGAAAAGAAATAGAAATACTAAACGAAAAGGAATATAAGTATATCAACATTGCTAAACCAAAAATCCCAGTTTTCTATCACCTTCCTAAAATTCATAAACATTTAACCAACCCTCCAGGTAGACCGATAGTCTCAGGGATAGATTCTGTATCCAGCAGGCTATCGGAATACCTAGACAAATGTCTACAACCTCTGGTTCAAAAAACTCCAAATTATCTAAAAGATACATTAAACGTTATACAAACACTACAGCATATTAAATGGGAATCCAACTATATACTAGTAACGGCTGATGTTGGTTCCCTCTACACCATTATTTCACACACGAAAGGGCTAGAAGCAGTAGAATTTTTTCTTAAACAGGATAACACTTATCCAGAAGAACAAATAAGTTTTATTATGGAAGGAATAGATCTTATCCTTCATAATAATTATTTTTGGTTCAACAATGAATTCTTCCTACAGAAAGTCGGTACCGCTATGGGGACAAGGTTCGCTCCGAGCTACGCAAATCTATTCATGGCCTACTGGGAAACACAATTTATAGACAATAATTTAGAGTGGGGAGCGAGCCTTGTCTCCTATAAGCGGTACATAGACGATATTTTTTTAATCTGGAACGGTTCAGTGGATCTTTTAAATACATTTTTAACCTCTCTAAACACGAATGATTGGGGAGTGACATTAACCACAGAATACAGCAAAGAAAGTGTCAATTTTTTAGACTTAACTATTTTTATAGAAGACAACAGCATTAAGACCAAAACTTTTTTTAAACCGGTAGATGTAAATAATTACATCTACCTAAACAGTTGCCATTTTTCTCCTTGGTTAAAAAATATACCTAAAGCACAACTTATGAGAGTTCGTAGAAACTGCACTGATCAAAGTACTTTTGAGATACAGGCTATTAAAATTAAACAAGATTTCATGGAAAAAGGGTATGAAGAAACCTCTCTCATAAATACTATTGAAGAAGTTAAAACCATGGAAAGAACCTCATTGCTAAAATATAAACCAAAAAGCATCAATACGAACATGAATTTGCCATTTATTTGTAATTTTAATCAAGAAAGCCATAAAATTAAACAAATAATAAATAAACATTGGCCCATGCTAAGGAACGACCCTATGCTACACTCTATATTACCAGAGAGACCGAAATTAGTATATAGAGGAGCTCCTAACCTAAAACAAAAATTGACACATAATCATATTAAAGAAAATACACCCACCCCCTTCTTTCAGAAAGAAGGTTTTTTTGGTTGTGGACAGTGTCTAGCTTGTAGAAGCACAAAAAGTACAAAAAGGCACATTACAGAATTCTTTGACCCAAAAGGGGAGAAGAAATACAAGATACGCCAAATGATCACATGTTTTTCCAAGAGGGTTATATACGTTTTAAAGTGTTCTTGCAATTTATTCTATGTAGGTAGAACGAAACGCCCCCTACAAACACGAATAAATGAACACATTAGAAACATCAGAAAAGGATACGACAAACACAGTGTTTCAGAACATTTTAGCCTAGTGCATAATAAAGACCCACAATTTCTAGATTTTATGGCCATCCAGAAAATTACACTCAACTGGAGAGGGGAAGATGAAATTAAAAAATTGGGAAAAATCGAAACAAAATGGATCTTCAATCTCAATACTCTAGCACCCATGGGGTTAAATGCTGACTTTGAGTTATGTCACTTTTTATAAAATACACTGCTTTTTACTGGGTCCGCTATTCTGCATGTTTTTATAAATGAGTTATTACTACTCTAAATAACATACAAGCAAGTGTACTCATTTCATATGAATTCTATATGTTTTTGATAATAAGAAAAAATAGTAGTTGAAATCATAGGTTTATATAAATAGAGTCTCATCATAATGCACTTTTAAAACACAAGTCACTTTCCCTTCTTATTCTCTGTTTATTTTCAAGACTTGCATGCTTTGCACATAACTGTATATAAAGGAATTAATAAGCTTAAATGTATTAGCTTGTTCATATACAATGTATAAAAAGAACAGCAGTTTACAACTTTTAATTATGTATGCCTTTTTATTCTATTCTAAACTGTGTATGAGCCTAAGGAGGCTCAAATATAGACTGATTAATCCTCCCATTGCGGACTAAATCCCCTGTGACAGACCGGACGAAAACCGGAAGTGCCGCGCTGAGCGCAAAGCACTATGGACTTTGTAGTGCCGAAAACCCGGAAGTGACGCGACGGCTTTTCAGCCGCATCACGTGACGCAAGGACTCACACGATTGGAGGACGACTTTTTCGGCGGGATTTTGAACGCTCAAAACAGAGGACATCCAGAGGAAACCCACAAGCTGACTGAGGAAGCCGTTTTTACCGGCGAAACGCGTTTTGGCTTTTAAAGTGGACTCATCATTTTTCCTAAACCACTAAATACTTGCAATACTTTGTTCTTATTTATTTTTTATTTTCTAGAAATTTTTATATTGATTCTATATACTCTGTAATAAATTTTCTTCATTTTAAACTATCCACTGTATCCAGTACCAGTGATTCCAGGGAAGGGGCAGTGTCACCCCACAAATTGACACTAGGCCTATATACTTAGAGCCAGTTACCAAAAGGCTCTAAAGAAGGTGAGCACTTTAACTTATTATTTAAGTGTATGAAAATTTAACATAGGATGCTACACTTAGTTGGATAATTCTGTGTCTTTTATATACGTTGGGGAGAGGAAAATACACACTTAACCTGGAGAGAGGGGTCGTGTGATCTACCCTTAAAGACACAGACGCACGGAAGTTTAGAGCCTAATTCACTTGAAAAGGCTCTAAAAAAAAAATGTGAGTGTATATATCTGTTACTCACTAAACTCTTTACCAAGTATTAGATATACTGCACAATTATCTGTATATATTTTTGTTTTCTTTTGTATGTATATTACATTGGAGAATATCAAGGATAATTGTCTTAGAATCACAGGTAATTCACTGTGTTTTCACATATTATACAGCGCTGCACTCTGAAAGATAGAAGACCTAAGGGGTGGTAACACCCATTAAGTCTGAAATCTTTTTTGTCTCTTGGTGTTTATCTTTGTATGGTGGGTTTTTAGGAGTACCCATAGAGTGTATACAGCAGCTATACTACACTGTTCATATTTACCACTCAGCGCCACATATTCCACACCTATTGTTAATATATTTAATCTGTTGTGTATCTCACTCCTTTCTGGTGTGGAGGCAGCTTTTTAAAAAAGAATGTCTCTTTTTGATAAAAGGAAAAATTATTGCACAAACATAGACACAATGTTTGATACCCCCACTTCAATTCATAGCACTCAGAATCAAACAAACACTTATGACATCAGAGATTATCAATACAAACTAACAAAAGCTATGAACCAGGAGGTTCGTATTATCTGGGAAGTAGCTACTTTAGAAAAATATTTAAAAGAAAAAATCACCCCTAGGGGATTAAGATATAACAAATATCCCACTTTTGATAAAGGAGAGGAGGAGTTCATAGATGAGTGGCAAGAGATGCTAGAAAATTTCTCTTTTACTACCATGAGAATGATAATAAAAAGAAGAAAAATTACGCTATCAAAATTAGACAAAGATATCAACGAGACACAAAATTTACTAATGAACCACTCATCTCCTGAGGAATATGAAACAATTACAAAAAACATCCAGAAACAAATAGAAAAAACTGAAACAGAAACCATTCACATTAAAAAGAAGAAATACAAAAGGGATAAATACGATTATGATAATAATCAAGTCACTAATTATGCCACAAAAAAGCGACAAGTAGACACACCAGTACATGCAAATTATAGACATCAATACAATAGAGGTTATTCACAGTACCAATCAATTAAAAACTATTCAGATGTCGTCAGACAGGGAAATCAATACAATAAAAACATGATAAACTCAAGGCAAAGACAAGAAACATCACCATATGAGAGACACCGCTCTAGAGTAAGATCGCCTCATGTACGGTTTCCCACTCAACAAACACAACCTATAAGAACTACACAAACACATGACCAGGAGAGAAATGGTACAATAAGAAAAGGTAGAGAGAGGTCACCAATCCTCACTAGAAATAGAAAGGAAATTCATAGAAACCATGTTACCACCTCAAATAGGTTTGACACTTTAACAGATAGACACGATAAGGATGATTTTTTTCAGGAGGGACGCCAGAAAGGCAAATACAAAGTAGTACAATCCCCTCAGGACATCTCCTCACCTCTACATACCCCCCCCAAAAGACAAAGAAATTTAAGGGGAGAGGAACTCGGGGAGGAAAGACACTTAGGAAGGTAAATAAAGTAATCACCCAGACCAAATCCATTATTTTTAACCTAACAGGTGACCCTATACCAAAGGCACAACAAAAAATCCTCAACAAAGGACTAAAATTTGTACCTACACAACCACTAAATAAGTTTGACATATTTATAGACCTTAATAGATATAAAAGACAATTATGCCTAAAAAAGTGTTTTATGAGAACAGACAAATCAATTAATCCAACCAGTAACTCTAAATATATACACACGGATTTGAAAGCAAAATCCACTTTTTTCCCGAATAATTTCATATCTAAAGAAATGACCACCTTCGAAAAATCAGTAATGCAGGATATAAACAAAATAAAACCCAAAAATAAGAAATATATGAACCTAAGTAAAGAAGAATGGCTAGCCTTGAAAGCATTACAGAAAGATAAAAATAAGGTTATAAAACCAGCGGATAAAGGTGGAGGGATTGTCATTATGAAAACGGAGGATTACCTCAGAGAAGGACTTAGATTGGTAGAAGACACCGTGACATATCAGAAATTAAACGGAGATCCAACAATCAGTATCAAAAATAAGTTTGACAATCTATTGAGCAAAGGAAAAGAAATAGAAATACTAAACGAAAAGGAATATAAGTATATCAACATTGCTAAACCAAAAATCCCAGTTTTCTATCACCTTCCTAAAATTCATAAACATTTAACCAACCCTCCAGGTAGACCGATAGTCTCAGGGATAGATTCTGTATCCAGCAGGCTATCGGAATACCTAGACAAATGTCTACAACCTCTGGTTCAAAAAACTCCAAATTATCTAAAAGATACATTAAACGTTATACAAACACTACAGCATATTAAATGGGAATCCAACTATATACTAGTAACGGCTGATGTTGGTTCCCTCTACACCATTATTTCACACACGAAAGGGCTAGAAGCAGTAGAATTTTTTCTTAAACAGGATAACACTTATCCAGAAGAACAAATAAGTTTTATTATGGAAGGAATAGATCTTATCCTTCATAATAATTATTTTTGGTTCAACAATGAATTCTTCCTACAGAAAGTCGGTACCGCTATGGGGACAAGGTTCGCTCCGAGCTACGCAAATCTATTCATGGCCTACTGGGAAACACAATTTATAGACAATAATTTAGAGTGGGGAGCGAGCCTTGTCTCCTATAAGCGGTACATAGACGATATTTTTTTAATCTGGAACGGTTCAGTGGATCTTTTAAATACATTTTTAACCTCTCTAAACACGAATGATTGGGGAGTGACATTAACCACAGAATACAGCAAAGAAAGTGTCAATTTTTTAGACTTAACTATTTTTATAGAAGACAACAGCATTAAGACCAAAACTTTTTTTAAACCGGTAGATGTAAATAATTACATCTACCTAAACAGTTGCCATTTTTCTCCTTGGTTAAAAAATATACCTAAAGCACAACTTATGAGAGTTCGTAGAAACTGCACTGATCAAAGTACTTTTGAGATACAGGCTATTAAAATTAAACAAGATTTCATGGAAAAAGGGTATGAAGAAACCTCTCTCATAAATACTATTGAAGAAGTTAAAACCATGGAAAGAACCTCATTGCTAAAATATAAACCAAAAAGCATCAATACGAACATGAATTTGCCATTTATTTGTAATTTTAATCAAGAAAGCCATAAAATTAAACAAATAATAAATAAACATTGGCCCATGCTAAGGAACGACCCTATGCTACACTCTATATTACCAGAGAGACCGAAATTAGTATATAGAGGAGCTCCTAACCTAAAACAAAAATTGACACATAATCATATTAAAGAAAATACACCCACCCCCTTCTTTCAGAAAGAAGGTTTTTTTGGTTGTGGACAGTGTCTAGCTTGTAGAAGCACAAAAAGTACAAAAAGGCACATTACAGAATTCTTTGACCCAAAAGGGGAGAAGAAATACAAGATACGCCAAATGATCACATGTTTTTCCAAGAGGGTTATATACGTTTTAAAGTGTTCTTGCAATTTATTCTATGTAGGTAGAACGAAACGCCCCCTACAAACACGAATAAATGAACACATTAGAAACATCAGAAAAGGATACGACAAACACAGTGTTTCAGAACATTTTAGCCTAGTGCATAATAAAGACCCACAATTTCTAGATTTTATGGCCATCCAGAAAATTACACTCAACTGGAGAGGGGAAGATGAAATTAAAAAATTGGGAAAAATCGAAACAAAATGGATCTTCAATCTCAATACTCTAGCACCCATGGGGTTAAATGCTGACTTTGAGTTATGTCACTTTTTATAAAATACACTGCTTTTTACTGGGTCCGCTATTCTGCATGTTTTTATAAATGAGTTATTACTACTCTAAATAACATACAAGCAAGTGTACTCATTTCATATGAATTCTATATGTTTTTGATAATAAGAAAAAATAGTAGTTGAAATCATAGGTTTATATAAATAGAGTCTCATCATAATGCACTTTTAAAACACAAGTCACTTTCCCTTCTTATTCTCTGTTTATTTTCAAGACTTGCATGCTTTGCACATAACTGTATATAAAGGAATTAATAAGCTTAAATGTATTAGCTTGTTCATATACAATGTATAAAAAGAACAGCAGTTTACAACTTTTAATTATGTATGCCTTTTTATTCTATTCTAAACTGTGTATGAGCCTAAGGAGGCTCAAATATAGACTGATTAATCCTCCCATTGCGGACTAAATCCCCTGTGACAGACCGGACGAAAACCGGAAGTGCCGCGCTGAGCGCAAAGCACTATGGACTTTGTAGTGCCGAAAACCCGGAAGTGACGCGACGGCTTTTCAGCCGCATCACGTGACGCAAGGACTCACACGATTGGAGGACGACTTTTTCGGCGGGATTTTGAACGCTCAAAACAGAGGACATCCAGAGGAAACCCACAAGCTGACTGAGGAAGCCGTTTTTACCGGCGAAACGCGTTTTGGCTTTTAAAGTGGACTCATCATTTTTCCTAAACCACTAAATACTTGCAATACTTTGTTCTTATTTATTTATTTTTTATTTTCTAGAAATTTTTATATTGATTCTATATACTCTGTAATAAATTTTCTTCATTTTAAACTATCCACTGTATCCAGTACCAGTGATTCCAGGGAAGGGGCAGTGTCACCCCACAAATTGACACTAGGCCTATATACTTAGAGCCAGTTACCAAAAGGCTCTAAAGAAGGTGAGCACTTTAACTTATTATTTAAGTGTATGAAAATTTTACATAGGATGCTACACTTAGTTGGATAATTCTGTGTCTTTTATATACGTTGGGGAGAGGAAAATACACACTTAACCTGGAGAGAGGGGTCGTGTGATCTACCCTTAAAGACACAGACGCACGGAAGTTTAGAGCCTAATTCACTTGAAAAGGCTCTAAAAAATGTGAGTGTAGATATATCTGTTACTCACTAAACTCTTTACCAAAGTATTAGATATACTGCACAATTATCTGTATATATTTTTGTTTTCTTTTGTATGTATATTACATTGGAGAATATCAAGGATAATTGTCTTAGAATCACAGGTAATTCACTGTGTTTTCACATATTATACAGCGCTGCACTCTTAAAGATAGAAGACCTAAGGGGTGGTAACACCCATTAAGTCTGAAATCTTTTTTGTTTCTTGGTAATTATCATGTCTTAGCCTAATAACATCCCAGACTGGATATGTTGTGTTATCATGAAGTTATTGTGTAAAATACATTGTAAACTTGTATTGTGCAATGCATCTTGGTGTCCTATAGTTAATTTAGTTATCCAAGACACCAGGGAGTGGTTTGCATTGTTCTGACTAAAGTCAGTATAACTACATGTGTTTTCTCTGCAATAAACAGTGTTATTGTTTTACCCAATACGACTGGACTTGTGTCAGGATTACTGTTTGATCCAGCACGTAGAACTGTACAGCACGGATGACAAATAAGTAACGTATTACTGGTCCTTAGAATGGCCGGATTTAACGTACAAAGAATAGTCAAAAATACTAGCCGAGGTCAGGGAACACAGAAAGGGACACAGCGATGAGGAAAGCCAGGAGTCAGGATACCAGAATATAGAGAAGTCAATAAACAAAGCCAAAGTCAAAACCAGGTAGAAAACTATAAACAGGAACGCGCTCTCAGACAACCACAAGGGAAACCACGACAGGGCACTGAGCAGGCTGAGAACTGGGCCTAAATACCCCTCCTTTCTTTCTGATAGGCTGTAACCGGCCTTTGACCCCAAAGTCAGTTACCAGGTTTCATTTGCATAATTGCTGCTCAGCATTAACCCTTCTGTGGATTAGGTTGCTGCTCGGCACAACTTTTCCTGTGTGGACAGTAAATGTCATTAACCACATTTCTATAAGCGGATGAATACGTGACATTACCCCCCACCTGAAGAACGCCCACCGGGCGGACAGGACCAGGCTTGAGAGGAAATTTAGCGTGAAAAGCGCGGATCTTACGGCCCGCATGCAGGTCAGGAGCCGAAACCCAAGAACGATCAGCAGGACCGTAACCTTTCCAAACAACCAAGTACTGTAAAGTGCCCCGAGAAAACCTAGAATCCACGATAGAAGATACCTCATACTCTTCCTGACCACCCACCACCACCGGAGGGGGAGGAACACAAGGAACAGTATATCTATTGCAGACAAGAGGTTTGAGTAAGGACACATGAAAAGTGTTGGGAATCCCTAAAGATGCAGGAAGAGCCAGAGAGTAAGACACTGGATTGATCCTACGAAGCACTCTATAGGGACCAAGGAATCTGGGGGCAAACTTCATGCTAGGGACCTTAAGCTTGATGTTGCGAGATGACAACCAAACCCGGTCCCCCACTTGGTACACCGGGTTGGCACTCCTACGCTTATCAGCAAAATGTTTGAAGCATTCAGCAGCAGCCCCTAGAGCAGTTTGAACCTTAACCCAGGTATCCCGAATGGAGGCCAGACGCTCATCCAGAGCAGGAATGGCAGTTTCAGAAGATACCGCAGGGAGAACCGTATAAGCCTACCATTATTGACAAAAAATGGTCTGTGCCCAGAGGAGTCATGAACAGCATTGTTTCTAGCGAACTCGGCCCACAGGAGTAGTTCGGACCAATTGTCTTGTGTGCTATTAATAAAACAACGCAAAATAAACTTCTAATGACTGGTTAGCCCTCTCAGCTGTACCATTGGTCTGTGGATGGTAGGAGGAGGAGAAGGAGAGATCAATCCCCAATTGTTTACTGAACGCTCTCCAGAACCTGGACACAAACTGAGAGCCCCTATCAGACACAATATTGTGGGGGATGCCATGCAAACGGACAATTTCACGTATGAAAATTAGGACCAAATCTTGCGAAGATGGCAACTTCTTGAGAGGAATGAAGTGAGCCATCTTAGAAAATCGGTCTACAACCATGAGAATAGTAGTGAACCCAGCAGAGCTAGGAAGCTCAACAATAAAGTCCATGGATAAGTGGGACCATGGAATCTCAGGAACAGGAAGAGGCTGCAACAGGCCACAAGGAAGTGCATGAGTCACCTTAGAAACTGCACACACAGAACATGCCTGCACATACTCCTTTACATCTTTCCTGAGTGAATCCCACCAAAATGATCTAGTGATCGCGGCAGTGGACTTATTGATGCCCGGGTGTCCAGCAGTTATATTGTCATGGAACACTTTCATGATATTAACCCTTTCACATAGGGGAACGAACAGTTTATCACACGGTTTACCACTGGGCGCCTGAGGCTGGGCCTCCAGTATGGTGCCAAGCAGTGGAGAAGACAGTGAGAGGACAGTAGTGGCAATAATACACTCTGGTGGAATAATAGGAGATGTCACCTGTTCCGGAGCTGACTCATTATCAAATTGCCTGGACAAGGCATCAGCCTTGGTATTTTTAGAACCAGGTCTATAAGTAATGAGAAAGTTAAAACGTGAAAGGAACAGTGACCATCTAGCCTGTCTGGAAGACAAACGTTTGGCATCCCCTATATATGCCAGATTTTTGTGGTCGGTTATGATCAACAGGGGGTCCTTGGAACCCTCCAAAAGATGTCGCCACTCCTTGAGGGCAAGAATAATGGCCAACAGTTCTCTATTGCCAATATCATAGTTGCGCTCAGCAGGAGACATCTTTCTGGAGAAGTAGCCACAAGGATGCAATGGTGTTCCCTGGCTTTCTGTCTGAGAGAGAACAGCCCCTACCCCTGTCTCGGATGCATCAACCTCCAATATAAAAGGTTTACTAGTGTCGGGATGTTTTAGTATGTCCGCAGAGGCAAATCTTTGTTTAAGAGTCTCAAAAGCATTCACAGCCTCTTTGGACCATACCGTGCTACTAACCCCTTTGCGAGTCATATTTGTGATTGGGGCTATTACAGAAGAAAATCCCTTGATGAATCTTCTGTAATAGTTGGCAAAACCAATAAACCTTTGAATGGCTTTTAAACCAGAGGGTAATGGCCAGTGTAGTACAGCCTCTAGTTTTTTAGGATCCATTTGAAATCCCGATGCAGAGATGTTGTAACCCAAAAAGTGGACTTCAGGCTTGTCAAATATGCACTTTTCTAATTTACAATAAAGTTTATTTTTCAACAATGTCTGCAGAACCTGTTTCACATGGGAGTGGTGAGTCTGAAGATCAGGGGAATACACCAAAATATCGTCCAAATAAACCAAGACAAATGAGTAAATGAATTCCCTGAGTACATCATTTATAAAGTCTTGGAATACGGCCGGGGCGTTGCATAACCCAAATGGCATTACCAGATATTCATAGTGTCCACTACGGGTATTAAATGCCGTCTTCCACTCATGATTCTCTTTAATTCTAACCAAATTGTAAGCGCTCCTAAGGTCAAGCTTAGTAAATACTTTAGCTCCCTGAAGTCTATCGAACAATTCGGAAATGAGTGGGATAGGGTATGCATTTTTTACAGTGATTTTATTAAGTGCCCTGTAGTCTATGCAAGGGCGTAACTCACCACCCTTTTTCTCAACAAAAAAGAATCCTGCACCAGCTGGTGAGGATGACTTTCTTATGTGCCCTTTGCTCAAGGATTCTTTGATGTATTCCTCCATTATTTTACTCTCCTGGGGAGATAAGGCATAAACTGCCCCCTTAGGTGGCATAGCGCCTGGAAACAGGTTAATGGCACAGTCATATGCTCTGTGGGGAGGCAATACATCAGATTGAGCCTTGTTAAACACCTCCTGAAGTTCTCGGTATTGTATGGGAACTCCAGGAGTTTGGGGAGTGGTAGTGGGAAGGTCAATAGTATCCAATCTCTTTAGTACTGGTTTTATACATCTCCCCATACACTCTTTACCCCATTCTAATATCTCCCCATTAGCCCAGTCAATATAGGGATTGTGCTTACTCAGCCACGGAAACCCTAATATGATAGGACATGATGGAGAAGTAATAACCTGAAACGTCATCTCCTCCCTATGGGAGGCCCCAATGGAGATCGTAATAGGGACAGTTTTGTGGGTTATAAGCGGTTGTGTGAGTGGTCTACTATCAATAGCCTCTACAGCTAGCGGCGTAGGTCTCTCCCTGACCGGTATCTCATTACCCCTAATAAACTGGACATCAATAAAATTTCCAGCAGCACCTGAGTCCATTAGGGCACTGCAAGAAAACTTCTTGTTATCAAGGGACTGTCAAGACTTACACGATTTATGACTATCTTTCAGACATAAAAAGCAAAGCTTTTCACAACGAAGGGCCATAAAACCCTGGCTAACAGTTAGATCAACTGAATAACCCTTTCAATGCTGGATAGATCTCCTAGGTAATTAAGATCTATTCTTATGTAATTTTAAATAAAATAACATTTAAACCAGTTCATTAGACATTTCCTGGAACCATCCAATAAGAATAATCTACCAGATTTTTACAAAAGCCGAATTTAATTTGTCTAAAAGATATCTTATCTTATATTAGAGCAAATCAATACACCTGGATAAAAACAGCGGTATGCTAACACATGATAATATCACATTAATATATAATTATTCTTAATTCCACCTGCAGAATGGAATGTTTATAACTATATATTCTTTAGTTAACTAAGATTTCTTAAATATGGAAATCTGACCGTGATTTATCCAGTCATATATCATGCTATTAGTAAATTTAAATTAATTTAAATTAATTAAATAAAACCAGTATAATTACCAGTTGAGTAGATATTTTTCATCCGATGAATAATCTCAGGAATTTATTTGGATGTCTCACTGCATGGAGGTGCGTGGGTAATAGTGAAAAGTAGTGTTGGTTAGAAAGTGTCAAAGAGTTTGTGAGTTGAGTGTTAGTCTCAGATGTTGTCTGGGTTTCTCTGCATGTCCGAGTTGGAGTCCCCAAACTTCCAATTCCTCTCCTCTCTTTGTCTTAACTTTTAAAGGGCCAGACTCTCTGTACGTCATTAGTTGATAACCTAATAGGAACACTAGAGGTGTGCTTACATTCCTTTTGACAATTTAAGTATTTGGTCTATAGAGGGCAGTCTCGTCCCACTAAACATACCTATCCAGGAAAGAGTTAACTTTTCCTGGTGGCTATTTTGACGTCATTTTGGCTTATCTATATGGTTACCATAATTTAAGTTTTCTGTCAGATCAAACAGTTTCTTTAAGTTTTGTCCAGACTATGTGTCTGGCAAATTCTGCTATAATTTCTAATATGACAGTTATAACTAAGTTTTGACCCGTAACTTACAATGGGATCTTGTACATATAGAATGTAAAATTGTATTATTTAATCTCCTCTGTCACAAATGTCTGTGTTTAGATATGCATCTATTCCATTAACATTTTAGACAGTCTGTCCAACCCCCGTTCTCCTTATCACTTAGTTTGTATATACTATGCATTCCTTTAGCTCTGGGAAAGTGGTTAGTTTTACAGATAGAAATCTTGTGTCTTTTGTTAGCTTGAAAATAACAAAATGGAGTCTGCTCTGTTCAAAAGTGACTCAGCATATACACTTTTAATTTCTATCATAGCACAAGATGTCTGCCAATATAAATACCCTGACAAGCAGTACTGGCAAAATATTCTGTGGACAGATGAAACCAAAGTTGAGTCGTTTGGAAGAAACACACAAAACTATGTGTGGAGAAAAAAAGGCACAGCACACCAACATCAAAACCTCATCCCAACTGTGAAGTATGGTGGTGGGGGCATCATGGTTTGGGGCTGCTTTGCTGCGTCAGGGCCTGGATGGATTGCCATCATCGAAGGAAAAATGAATTCCCAAGTTTATCAAGACATTTTGCAGGAGACCTTAAGGCCATCTGTCTACCAGCTGAAGCTCAACAGAAGATGGGTGTTGCAACAGGACAATGACCCAAAGCATAGAAGTAAATCAACAACAGAATGGCTTAAACAGAAGAAAATACGCCTTCTGAAGTGGCCCAGTCAGAGTCCTGACCTCAACCCGATTGAGATGCTGTGGCATGACCTCAAGAAAGCGATTCACACCAGACATCCCAAGAATATTGCTGAACTGAAACAGTTCTGTAAAGAGGAATGGTCAAGAATTACTCCTGACCGTTGTGCATGTCTGATCTGCAACTACAGGAAACGTTTGGTTGAAGTTATTGCTGCCAAAGGAGGTTCAACCAGTTATTAAATCCAAGGGTTCACATACTTTTTCTACCTGCACTGTGAATGTTTGCATGGTGTGTTCAATAAAAACATGGCAACATTTCATTCTTTGTGTGTTATTAGTTTAAGCAGACTGTGATTGTCTATTGTTCTGACTTAGATGATGATCAGATCACATTTTATGACCAATTTGTGCAGGAATCCATATCATTCCAAAGGGTTCACATACTTTTTCTTGCAACTGTATATATATATTTTTTGAGCATCACAAGGCAATGATTTTTTTGCATTTTTTTTTTTTTTTTACATAAGTTTAAGAGGCTGTTTGATAACTGATGAAATAAGTACTTAAAGGAAAACTGTATCCACCTGTACCACTTTATTTTAATAAACTGGACTGGGTGCTATGTGCTTTCCAATTTAAACCTGCAGTTAAAAACAATTTGATTCTGCAACTCTGCTATTTTAGTTACATTGGCACAGTGCTGCATTTTGCTGCGAATGCGCATTAGCATCCGATTCTTTCCTAAGGGAAAGCATTGCATTGGCTAAGGTCATCCATATCGATGATCTCAGCCAAAGAGGTGGAGTTTGAACGCGGAGACCAGAGCGACGAGGGAAAAAGGTGAGCTAACTACATTTTTTAACCCTGACACTGTTGGTCCGGTTACCTAAATGGTGACTAGGGCACTACAGCATTATGAATACACATTTGTATATCAAATGCTATAGGGTTCTTTAAAGCCTAGGAAAAAATCATTATAAATGTTTCCTACATTAGCTTCTTTACAATGTTTAAATAAACAACAGAATGTATGAACATTGATGACATCATATCAAACAGCTAATAATAACCACAGAGTGGAAATTTATTTTTTGACCTTGCGCGCAAGACACGCTACACCAATAGTGATGTCCCGAACGGTTCGCCGAACGGTTCGCCACGGACTCCAGTCAGCAGACACATTCCAGCCAATCAGCAGCAGACCCTCCCTCCCAGACCATCCCACCTCCTGGACAGCTCACTAAGAATGCAGCTTCAAAATGGATGCTGTCCAGGAGGTGGGAGGATCTGGGAGGGAGGGTCTGCTGCTGATTGGCTGGAATGTGTCTGCTGACTGGAGTCCGCGGTGAACCGTTTGTGGCGAACCGTGGCGAACCGTTCGCGAACCGTTCGGCGAACTGTTCGGGACATCACTATACACCAATCAAAAATTACATCTTGATGTTTTTAGAAATTCCCCTTTTATATCTACTTGGGCCTACTAACCTTTAACTACAAACCCTCAGTTTTTCAAAGATTAAATCAATTATTTAAAATGTTAATAAGTTTATTATACCATATTCTGAACAGTAATTATTAAATTTGCCTATCAATGCAATATTCTCCTAATTAGAATGGAATTAATTGTTGGTAAACATGAAAATCCTTTCTCAATCTAAATTGTTGGATACATATTTGATGAAATTTGATTGGATATGTCTGAAGCACCATCCTAATAAGAAAATGCTACTATACAGTATATTATTACTGTTTAAATGAGAGTATGCCACCATTGTATCTTAGGGTCATTGAATATGGTATAGGGATTTAGGATATCAAATTAATTTGAACCAGTGGACCTAAGTGCTAAAGCTTTTATTTCTTGTGCCTCTAACTTAGAATTAATAAGGAAAATAATGTACAGATAATGATTGGTTCATGCTTTACAGAAAAATCTTACTCTAACACAAGCAGAAGATGCCACCCTGAAATTGTCAAAAACACTTACGGTTGGCATTTAACTTTATCCGACATTATTAGTTTGTGCTAGCCCACTTACTACTTTTCGTGACCAGGACCAACCTTCATTCTTTGGTGGAAACCTTTTATTTAACTTACCAAAATAAAATAAAAATGATTTAAATTTATCTTAAATATTTTTTTTTCTTAGCAGCCAACACATTAGTAGCCAAGACCTGGAATACTACCATTGTCCCAATGGAACAAGACCTGATTAGGCAAATATCTCTTAAATGCAAATATAAAAAAACCCAGCTAATTTAATCCAAGCCAAATAACACAAAAGGCCTGTGAGACATGGGACGTATTCCTCACTACCAGTGGCAGCTGGCAAGTTTAAAGGATCACTATAACGTCAGGAACACAAACATGTATTCCTGACCCTATAGTGTTAACACCACCATCTAGCCCCCCTGGGTCCCTCATGCCTCCATTAATAAAGTAAAAATCTTACTGTATTCAAGTCCGAAAGCTGTAAATCTGCATGCTGTTAGACTCAGAAAAACAAGCAGTGTGCTGACATCAGAAGTGGTGGCCTGGTCCAATCATAGTGCTTCCCCATTGGATTGGCTGAGACTGACAAGGAGGCAGATGCCAGCAGAGCCAGCATGATTCAAACACAGCCCTGGCCAATCAGCATCTCCTCAGAGATGAACTGAATCAATGAATCTCTATGAGGAAAGTTCAGTGTCTGCATGCAGAGGGGGGAGACAATTAATGTTTTGATGCATTTTAGGCAGCCATGACCCAGGAAGGATCTCTAACATCTATCTGAGGAGTGGCCAGTGAAGTTATCACTAGGCTGTAATGTAAACACTGCATTTTCTCTGAAAAGACAGTGTTTACAGCAAAAAGCCTGAAGGTAATGATTCTACTCATCAGAACAAATTCAATAAACTGTAGTTGTTCTGGTCACTATAGTGTCCCTTTAAAGATGGTGCTCTATCCATTTAACCCCATGGGATGACTTGTCCGCTTCAAAACCAGCTGCATCTCCACTTATCAGTAAATGGGAGAATAGAAACTGCAGATATAATTACGATGGGCATGTTTTGTTTTTTTTAACATACACTTATCAGAAATCTTACAATGCCAATAAATTAGACCTGCCCGTATTGACCAACCTCCACTACTTACCACAGTGTAATATTCTGTAACTGGTAAATGCACAAAACAACATTTTGAGTGTACCTATTCAACAGTTGAGCACCATCCACGATGGGTGGAAAACATCTACGCAGAGATCTCCTCCTGGAATTGTAGTTTGACTATTTAGAAGACTAAAGAGACATATCTGTTATTAAACTATACATCACCACCTTTCTTCGCTTCCTGACACTTTTTGTTGTTTTATTTTTACTGTGTTAATCTTTATATCTGTATGTGCGTTTGTAAGTAGCGTTGAGCGGACACCTTGATGTTCGGGTCCGGCGGGTTCGGCCGAACTTTGAAAAAAAGTAAATGGGGACCCGAACTTTTGGGCACAAAAATGCCTCTAAAAAACTCCTGGAAAGGGCTGCAAAAGGAAGTAAAATGGGGGTAAGAGTAGGACAAGTGCCCTGCAAACAAATGTGGATAGGGAAATCACTTACAATAACATAAAATACCTAAAAATTCAAAATACAGCTGAGCCATAAAATAGCACTAGATGGAATCTTTGACTTTAGCTTTGTAAGAACATAAATCAAAATCTAAAGCATGGCTGTCAGGAGGATCACCAGAATTATCCATTTGAGAGAGGGTTGCAGTGCAGGGTATTCTCTTTCATTGTTCAAACTGAGTTCAACTCCTGATGCATGGAGAAAAGGCCTTCACAAGCCTCTGCTTTTGTGTACATAGTTTATACCAAGTGACCCATAGGTTGAGGAGGCGATGACCGTGGCGGTGTAGGTGGAGGATGAGGTAGCCAACACTGTTTTTTTTTTTTGGTTTGTTCTTTTAATTGGGGTAGCCCCCAAAATATTGGGACATATAAAAAAAGAAAAAACTCTGTTCCGCAGAGCGACTGACCCGTGCGTGCTGCAGCTGAAACTCCACTATCGCCTGCTGCTGCTCGCACAGTCTCATGAGGCGGTGAGCGGGAAGGCCGAAGTTACGCTGCAGCACAGACAGGCGAGCAGCAGCAGGGTGAGAACGCTAAAGGCGCGCACAGACGGCCCACACTTTCTGCAGCAGCTCTGATATATCTGGTTATACACCGTGGTGGTGTAGGTGGAAGCGGCGGTGGAGGAGGAGGTAGCCAACACTTTTTTTTTTTTAAATGTTTTTTTTTATTGGGGTAGCCCCCAAAATATTGGGACATATAAAAAAAGAAAACAAAGAATAAGTGCACTTGAGTATAACAATGGCTGGGTGAGGCTGGTATAAATGTCTATTCTGCACAAGGTACAAGTAAGGTGGTGGGATCCATGCCTGGTTCATTTTAATAGACGTGATCTTGTCCACGTTGGCTGTGGACAAGTGGCTGCACTTGTCTGTGATAATGCCCCCTGCCGTGCTAAACACAAGTTCAGACAATACACTGGCTGCAGGGCAGGCCAACACCTCCAAGGCATAAAGGGCAAGCTCAGGCCATGTGCCCAATTTGGAGACCCAGAAGTTGAATGGGGCAGACCCATCAGTCAGTACGTGTAGGCGTGTGCACACATACTGTTCCACCATGTTGTTGAAATGCTGCCTCCTGCTAAGACGTTCCATATCAGCTGGTGGTGCTGGTTGCTGTGGCGTGCTGACAAAGCTTTTCCACATTTCGGCCATGCTAATCCTGCCTTCTGAGGAGCTGGCAGTGCCCCAGCTGCGTTGGCGACCTCTTCCTCCTCCTCTGCCTTTGCCTTGTGCTTCCACTGAGCCCCCGGTGTCAGTTGGGAATGCCCTCAGCAGCGCGTCTACCAGCGTGCAATTGTAGTCGCACATCTTCCGATCACGCTCCAGTGAGGGAATTAAGGATGGCACATTGTCCTTCTAACGGGGATCCAGCAGGGTGGCCACCCAGTAATCAGTACAAGTTAGAATGTGGGCAACTCGGCAGTCGTTGCATAGGCACTGCAGCATGTAGTCGCTCATGTGTGCCAGGCTGCCCAGAGGCAAGGACAAGCTGTCCTCTGTGGGAGGTGTATCGTCTGTGTCCTCTGTATACCCCCAGCCACGCTCCTGTGATGCCCATGAGCTGCATTGGGTGCCACCCTGCTGTGAACACGGTTCCTCCTCCCATCCTCCAGAACTGTGCCCTGGCTTGACTATTGTGTCTATGCTGGTGCAGGAACCCACCCTCCAAGCCACTTGTGAATGACTGGCCTGATAACCATGGAAATGACCCCTCTTCCTCCTCCTCTTCTTCCTGTGCCACATCCTCTTCCATCATTGCCAGCAGCGTTTTTTCAAGGAGACATAGAAGCGGGATAGTAAGGCTGAGAATGGTGTCATTGGCACTAGGTGGAGTACTCGAAACAGTGCAAAATGACACACAGGTCTCGCATTGGAGGCCCAATCATCGGTGGTGAAGTGGTGCTGTTCCGCAGAGCGACTGACCCATGCGTGCTGCATCTGAAACTCCACTATCACCTGCTGCTGCTCGCACAGTCTCTCCAGCACGTGCAAGGTGGAGTTCCACCTTGTGGGCACGTTGCATATGAGGCGGTGAGCGGGAAGGCCGAAGTTACGCTGCAGCACAGACAGGCGAGCAGCAGCAGGGTGTGAACTCAGAAAGCACGCACAGACGGCCCGCACTTTCTGCAGCAGCTCTGATATATCTGGGTAGTTTTTCAGGGATTTCTGCACCACCAAATTCAGCACATGTGCCAGGCAAGGGATGTGCAGCAAACCGGCTAGCCCCAGAGCTGCTACGAGATTTCGCCCATTATAGCAAACCACCAGGCCGGGGTTAAGGCTCAGTGGCAACAACCACTCATCAGTCTGTTGTTCCATGCTCGTCCACAGCTCCTGCGCGGAGTGGGGTTTTTCCCCCAAACATGAGTTTTAAAACAGCCTGCTGTTGTTTCCCCCTGGCTGTGCTGAAGTTGGTGGTGAAGGTGTTACGCTGCCTGGATGAGGTGGTGGTAGAGGAGTAGGAGGAGTAGGCAACAGGAAGCAAACAGAAATGCCCTGCAATCCTCGGTAGCGGAAGGACATGCACCAAACTGCTATCCGCCTCACGCCCAGCCGCCACTACATTTGCCCAGTGTGCAGTTAGGGAGATGTAGCGTCCCTGCCCATGCTTACTGGTCCACGTATCTGTGGTTATGTGGACCTTGCCACTGATGGAGTTGCGCAGTGCACACCTGATTTTGTCCGCTAATTGGTTGTGCAGGGAAGGGATGGCTCGCCTGGAAAAGTAGTGGCAGCTGGGAACCACGTACTGTGGGACAGCCACCGCCATCAGGTTTTTAAAACTGTCCATCTACACCAGACGGAATGACAGCATTTCAAAGGCCATGAATTTTGAAATGCTGGCATTCAGGGCCAGGGATCACGGGTGGCTAGGGGGGTACTTCCTCTTTCTCTCCAGTGTTTGGGAGATGGACATCTGAACGCTTCCATGGGACAGTGTGGAAATGCTTGGGGACGGTGGGGGACGTGGTGGCGTTGCTGCCACATCCTCTCTTTGCAGGGTGGCAGGTGCCACAGTCACTCCAGAGGTGGAGGAAGAGGCCGAGACAGCAGCAGAAGAGGAAGTAGGAGGAGCCTTAGACCTTTCTTGGTTTTTGAGGTGCTTACTCCACTGCAGCTCGTGCTTTGCATGTAGATGCCTGGTCATGCAGGTTGTGCTCAGGTTTAGAACGTTTATGCCTCGCTTCATGCTCTGATTGCACAGCACATTGTCTGAAGAACTGCCACGCCAGGGAGCTCTTTGGAGCTGGCTTTGGTGTGCTCGGTCCCTGGGTGCGGTGGGCAGTAACAGACATACCGTCTAGGGGACAGCCGCTCCGCTTTTGCACCCTGCTCCCTCTTATGCTCTGCTGGTGCCTCTGTGCGACCACCACCTCTTTCTCCAAACTGCACAGGTCACTCTCATGACCTTCATTCCATGTGGAGTCTAGGACCTCATCATCCTCCACATCATCTAACACCCACTCTTCAACCCTGCCCTCCTTGCCGGTCTGCACACTGCCGAAAGCCACAGCAGTTGGCACCTGCGTTTCCTCATCACACATAAGTGGTTGTGCTTCAGTGCACTCAATCCCTTCCACTTCTGGGGCAGGGCTAGGTGGATGGCCCATGGAAACCCCGCCAGCAGAGTCATCAAAAAGCATAAGAGACTGCTGCATGACTTGTGCTGCTCAGACTGCTTGGGTGATTTGCAAGGGGGTGAGGTGACAGACAGATGGCCATGGGCTGCAGGTGCCAACTTGAGCTTTCAGCAGGGCACCGGGTGGGAGACAATGTGCAGGAACTGGAGGCACTGTCAGCCATCCAATCTACTATCGCCTGTACTTGTTCTGGCCTCACCATTTGTCGAGCAGTATTCGGGCCTACCAAATAACGCTGAAGGTTCTGTCGCGTACTTGCACATGAGGAAGGTGTGTCACTGGCACAGATCGACCACGTCCTCCCTTTGCAACAGGGATTCCACCAACACCAGAAGCACCAGGGCCACGTCCCTTATTTGACGCTCTTCTCATTCTTTGTGTTCACCCACCAAACAGATGTTTTATGTCAGGCGATAATGTAACTGCAGGCCGCAAATGTACTATTTAGCACCCAAAAAATTATAATTTTTGAAAGTGCGATGTAAACACACAATTAGACGCTTTGATCTGACTCTCCGATATGAAGTGCACGCCCAAAATGTACTATTTAGCAGATTATCACCCAGAAAATAAGAATGTTTACCACTGCGCTGTAAGCACACTATTTGACGCTTCTATTTGACTCTCAGATATGAAGTGCACCCCACTAATGTACTTTTTAGCACCCAAAAAAGTTACGTTTTAAAACTGCAACGTGACAGCAGTATCTGACGATTCTATTTGACTCTGTGATATGAAGAGCATGCCCAAAATGTACTATTTAGCAGTTTAGCAGCAAAACAATTAGAATGTTTACAATTGCTCTGTAACCGCAGTATTTGACGCTTCTATTTGACTCTCAGATATGAAGAGCATGCCCCAAATTTACTATTTAGCAGTTTAGCAGCAAAACAATTATAAAGTTTACAATTGCTCTGTAAGCGCACTATTAGACGCTTCTATTTGACTCTCAGATTTGAAGTGCAGGACGCAAAATGTACTATTTAGCAGATTAGCACACAGAAAATTAGAATTTTTACAACTGCGCTGTAAGCACACTATTAGACTCTTCTATTTGACTCTCAGATATGAAGTGCACCCCACTAATGTACTTTTTAGCACCCAAAAAGATTTAAGTTTTAAAACTGCAATGTGACAGCAGTATTTGATGATTCTATTTGACTCTCAGATATGAAGTGCACCCCATTAATGTAATGTACTATTTAGCACCAAAAAAAAACAACTACTTTTTAAAACTCCGATGTAACCACGGTATTTGAAGCTTCTATTTGACTCTCAGATATGAAGTGCACCCCACTAATGTACTAGTTTGCAGAATTATTTCCTAAGCTGTCCCTCCCAGCAGCTGCACCCTCTCCCTACACCAGGGGAGGGCTGGCAGCCTTAGGCCTGGGGGGCAAAACCAGTCAAGTGGCCCATTGCACCACCAAATCAGTTCACCATCCATGCCCACCTGGTTTTATAACGGATATTGATGTTATGCTAATCAGTATACCCGCTCCTTCACGGCTCTGACTTTCTTTTTTTTATCATATTTGTGTTTATTGTTTTTGTCACGAGAGACAGGGGAACAGAAGGAAAAGGGAGAAGGGATAGGGGTTCCACAATAAAATATACATACATTGGTTATACATTAATCATACACATTGCATGGTAGATTGCGTAATCAACAGCTTTCTCTCGGGGCAGTATGCGTTACAGTCCTGTTTGACGCCTACATTTCTTATTCGGTTGTGCATATCAGTGCATGTCTACAGATAGTACTGTTATACAATATACATTACATCGTATACATTACATTGTATGTGCAGGGTCGCCTCCTAGGGTTATTGCCATATAGTAACTATGTTCTGGTGCCTACATATGTTTGACTCTTAACATGTTTATTGCTTGGACCACATTGGTCAACGTGTGTGGAGTATGGGGGAACTCAGGGTAGGGAGTGAACTCAACTTAACAGAAACTTGTACTGGAACTTGAGCTTGATCTCGAGCTAGGACCATTGAGAAATGCTTAGGGAACTACAGTGGCTATGCTCTCCTCGGTTTTGTATCGTTATTTTTATTATTGCTGTCATCATTGTTATCGGGCCTGGCCCGCTATGTAGTGCTCGTCCTTCGGTATGTGAGCCAGTCCTGCCACACCACCTCATGTTGTTGTGCTTTCCCCTGCAGACCCATAGCCATGTTTTCGTATAGACAGACATTATCTAATCTCTTTGAGATCTCTTCCATCGAGGGGATAGCTTCGTCCTTCCAATGATATGCTATAGCCATTTTAGTGACTGTGAGAAGGTTTACAATTAGTGGGGTGTGGTGCTTCTGGTGTAACATTGGCAACATATGTAGTAAGTAACTTTCAGGCGTCAGTGGCATGGTAAATAGGGTTAGTTTGTTTACCAGTGTTTGTACACTTAGCCACAGAGGCTGAATGTCTTGGCATTCCCAGAAGACATGGATCAGTGTACCCTGGGCTTTTTCGCACCTCCAGCATAAAGAGGAGACTGTACTGTACATTTTGTCTAATCTATGTGGCACCATGTACCATCTCATTGTGATTTTGCTGTATGCTTCCCACATGGAGATGCTACTAGATGCCTTCTTGGTGTTAGCTATGGCCTTGTGCCATTGTTGTATCGCGAATTCCCTACCGATATCTCTTTCCCATTGTGTCATGTAATGAAGTTTAAGTGGGGTAGCCGCTTCCCAGAGGGCATTGTAGCATAGTGCCAGGGGCTTGATGTGGCGAGCAGTCAACAGGTGTTGTGTGTTGTGAGCTGTAAGCCTCTGTGTGGGCTCTGTAGCTTGTAAGTTGGTCTGTAAGATGTTCTTGACCCTTAAGTATAGGAACAAGTCTCGGGGGGGAGGGAGAATTCTGCCTGTAGAGTTGGGAATGGTTTTACTGCGGTCTTGTCAAGAATGTTTTCCACCCTCAGGACACCTTTTGCCAGCCACTTATGGACTTCTAGGTTCGGGGAGTGGATTTGTAGCGCTGTGATAGGGGACAACCTTAGCAGTTCCCTTGGGTCTAGTATATTCAAGGCCCAATTTCTCCAGGCCTGTAGAAGTGTCCTTGTGCATTGTAGGGTCGGTTTTTTGGTGAGGGTTGGGGCGCCTACCCACAGAGCTTGGGTTATTTGTGCCGGGTGGATGCAGGCGTCCTCAAAGGAGAGCCAGATTGGGGTTGGTGTTTCCTCGGAAGCTCTGAGAAGTCTTAGGCCTTGGGCTAATAGGGAGGCTTGATAATAGAACTGTACATCAGGAAGGCCCAGCCCTCCTCTAGTGAAGTGGAGGCCCAAAGTTTTATTTCTAATTTGTGGGGGTTTCCGTTTCCAGACGTGCGCGTTTATAACAGATTGGAGTCTTTTAAGGAGGCGGACTGGCAGGGTTATTGGGATAGTTCTGAACAGGTAGAGTATGTGCGGAAGAACCATCATCTTAACCGTGTTGATGCGTCCTAGCCAGGAAATCTCTAGGTCTTCCCATTTTGTTACCTGTGTTACAAGTTTGTGTATCAGGAGAATGTGGTTTTCTTTTATCAGTGTATGTGTTGATTTAGTAAGTTTGATCCCTAAGTAGGAGAGTGACTTTTTCCTCCAGTCGAACGTGTATGTGCGCTCAAGTTTTGTCGTAAGGGTGTGTGGTAGTAGTATTGGGAGAGCTTGTGTTTTTGCGGTATTGTTTTTGTAGAAGGATACTGTGCTGTATGTGTCAAGAATTTTTTGCAACTGTGGTATAGAGTGCTCCGGCTTTGTGAGGTACAGGAGGATATCGTCGGCAAATAATGCCAGTTTCTGTTCGCCTCGCGGAGTAGCTATGCCCTGGATTCCTCTTGTTTGTTTTATATGCCTTATGAGGGGCTCTAGGCAAAGGATAAATATGAGCGGGGAAAGAGGGCAGCCCTGTCGTGTGCCGTTTCGGATGTCTAGTGGGGTCGATAGAAAGCCGGTGCTAAAAATTTTAGCTGAGGGTTCTTGGTACAGAGCTAAAATGCTGGCCAAGAACTCTTGGGGAATGCCCATTCGGGCGAGTGTTAATGTCATATACTTCCAGTTCAGACGATCGAACGCTTTTTCAGCGTCGAGCGCTAAAAGGACTCCCCCTTGCTGTGTGGAGTGGGCCCATTCTATGAGGTTGATGAAGTGTCTAGTGTTGTCGCCTACTTGCTTGCCTGGGACAAATCCTGCCTGTTCCTCGGAGATCAGAGTCGGGAACAAGGGTTTAAGTCTGTTTGCAAGCAGTTTAGCATACAGCTTGATATCTGCATTGAGTAAGGAAATAGGCCTTAGGTTCGCGCAGATCGTCGGGGATTTGTTTGGTTTGGGTAGTGTGACTATAAACGCTTCCAGCATTTCCCTAGGGATTTGCCCAGTTTGTTTGATATAATTGAAGAGTTTGGTGATGTGCGGAAGTAGTGTGGTGCCTAGTTTGTGATAGTAGTAGTTGGATAGCCCATCCGGGCCAGGCGATTTGTGTTTAGGTAAGCTGGCTATCGTGTTGGCCACTTCTTCGCAAGTGAATGGGGCTTCTAATAGTTCCTGTTGTAGTCTGGTTATTGATGGGATGTGGGTAGTGTTCAGAAAGCGGGTGATTTCTTCTTCAGACGGTTGGTGAGTTTGGGGGTCCCTGTCAAGCTGGTATAGGGAGGCATAGAAGGAGGCCAATTCCTCCACAATATGGTGTGGGTTGTATAGTTTGTCCCCCGTTTTGGAAAGTATGTACGGTATTTTCGTGTGTAAGTATTGCTGCTTCAGTTTCCTAGCAAGTGCTTTGCCTGCCTTGTTTCCCGAAGTGTAGTGGTATTGTTTAAGGTAGCGCATATGCTTCTCTGTTGTGGCGATTTCAAGGTTATGTAAGTCAGTTCTGAGTCGTTGTATCTGCTTGTGTGTTGCTTTATGTGGTGTGGTTTTGTGTTGGGACTCTAATGCGGCGAGTTTTGCGAGGATTTCAGCCTTCGTTGTGTTGTGTTGTTTTTTCGCCCTGGCTCCCGCCTGTATCAAAGCTCCTCGCATAACTGCCTTGTGTGCTAGCCATTGAGTTGTGATGGGCGTGGTGCAGGATTCGTGTAGTGAGAAGAAGTCAGTTAGTTGGGTTAGGATGGATGAGTAGGTGTTGGGGCGGTCCAGAAGAGCCTCATTGAGGCGCCAGGATCCCGTGCCACGGGCCGGGTACGGGACCCGAAGGGTCACCGTGAGCGGCGCGTGGTCGGACCATGTGATAGGGCCTATTGCGACTGCCATGATGTGTGTCAGTGTGGTTTTATCCGTGATGCATAGATCTATCCTGGAGTGTGTCATGTGCACCGGGGAGTAATACGTGTAATCTTTGGTTCTCGGATAGAGACAGCGCCATGAGTCGTATAGGTCTTGTGTAAATAGTAGTCGGCTTAGGTGTCGCCCCAGTGTAAGTGATGCCCCTTTTGGACCTCTGTTCTGTGTGCGTTGAATGTCTAGGTGGGGATCCGGAGTACAATTGAAGTCTCCACATATAATGACATGTCCTTTCTTGTGTTTCGCTACCTGTTTTAATGCTTTTGTGAGAAATGCTGTTTGGTTCTCGTTGGGGGCGTATAGTGAAACAATCGTTATTAGTATGCCATTTAATGTGCCAACTAAAATAAGTAGCCGGCCGTCTCGTCCTGTATGTTGGTGGTTTGGTGTGAACGCCCAGTCGTCATGAAAGTATATGGAAACCCCTTTTGATTTTGTTGGGGAGTGTGCATGATATGCTTGGGAATAGTGCCGGACTGCAAATCTTGGGGGGTTGCGAGTGCAGAAATGTGTCTCTTGCAGACAGGCTATGGCCGCCCCAGAGGTTTGGATGTCGCGTGCCGCCAGCCTCCTTTTATGGGGGCTATTAAGGCCTTTCACGTTCAGGGAGAAAAGGGTCATAGTATTAGGTGTCCTCATGGCTAGATTTGTGTGTGTCCGCTATATTGGAGGTCCCTAGTGGGATTCGCTTTGACATTAGGGGTGAATAGGTGTCCTGCGGTAGTGTGCGAGTGCTCTGGGGTCTCCCTCCCCTCTCTAACTTTGCTCCCTCCTGACGGGTAATGTGGTCCTGTGGAGCATAGTTCAGTACAGTGATTCCAGATAACATAATAAACATAAACATATACATAAACATAGAAAACAAATAAAGTATATACATAATTTCCCTACTAGATAGGGACGTCGGTGTTGTTGGGGCGACCTCCCCGCGGAATGCTTGGGAGGCAAGCCCAACAGGGGGATTAAAGATAGCCTGCGTGGTTCGGCCAGAACCGGGACCCCTTAAGTGTGCGATCGTACATAGCTTACATTATACAGACAGCCTTGTATACGTTACTGTTATATGAGAGCATCCCGCCCTCTCAATTAAGTAGTTGTGTGTACTTTTTTTTTGTCTTTTTTCTTTTTTGTTTTTTTTTTATAAATTTTTTTTTGTTTTGTTTTGTTTTTGTGTGCCCTTTGTGAGCCCTCCCTCCCATCAGCTGTAAGACTCACTAAACATAAGTGCCTTGAAACAAATATGAGTTGGAGCCATATACATTACGCAGCGTTATGGTCTTCTTCAGCGTCCATTTTCTTTCTGTCTTGGCACGCGGTCAGTTTCGTGGAGGGACAGAGGGTTGTGTGAGGAGAGTTCATTTGTCTCTTCTTGGCGATCCCGCCATGTGCCATTCAGTTGTGAGTTTCCTTTGCGGTTTCGGAGCTTGCGCTTGCTGGTCCGGCGACTGGAAAAGTCCCCATTCTCTCAGGAGGCGCATTCCGTCCTCTGGTTCCTCGACAACGTGGTTTTTGTTGTTCCTCCAAATGATAATTTTGGTGGGATAGCCCCAGCGGTATGAGACATCGTGGTTGTGGAGAGTTTTTGTGACCGAGATGAATTCCCTCCGTCGGCTCATTGTGAGAGCGGATAGGTCTGCGTACAGTTGCACCCCCTGGAACGGTTCAGGTAGCGATGGGAGTTTGCGCGCGGCGGTCAGCAGTGAATCTTTTGCTGTGTAATAGTGGAACCTGACCACTACATCGCGTGGGGTGTCTGCTGTGAAGCGTTGTGGTCTAGGCAGTCGGTGTGCTCGGTCCAGCTGCCACTCCGTAGTGACCCTCTCTGGCAGCACGGCTTGGCATAAACCTTTAATGTAGTCGGGCAGAGCCTCATGTGTGACGTTGTCAGGGATTCCTCTAAACCTGACATTATTGCGCCTAGAGCGATCCTCTATGTCCGCCATTTTCCTCTTTAGCTGCTTTTGTTCCTCACTGAGAGCTTGTAATTTAGCCTCCATGTCAGTGTGAGCTGAACATATTTCATCTGTGCAGACTTCCAGTCTGTCTGTTCTGTCTCCTAGCTCAGACAAGTCCTGTTTAAAATATGTCACCATTGTCTGGAAGTCTGCATGCAAGGTAGCCCTGAGCTCTTGTAGCATGGTATAGAGACTTCTCTCACTCACCGGGTTGTCTGTGTAGCGACCTGTGGGGTCTCCTGTGTCTGGCTGATCTTCAGCACTGGAGGCCGTCGCCATGCTGCCGTCGCCATCTTGGCTGGAGCGGAGGCGGTCTTTTTTAGCGGACCTGATCGGGTCCGTGATTTTCAGCTGCTTGGAGGGCGCCATGTGAGCTCCCGTTGCTCGGTGGAGTGCTGCAGGGCCGGGATTCGTGAGTCAGTCACGGCTGTCTATGCTGTTTGGGTCCGTCGGCCTGGGAGCTCTCACTCCATGCGCCTTTCCCGGTCGGCCGTTAGCCACGCCCCACGGCTCTGACTTTCAATGTTGTCAGAGCGCAGGCTGAGAATCTCTGAGCCTGTGCTCTGACTCACTAACTGAGCGCCAGAACCATGAGGGAGATGATATAATCTGACTGCACCTATTGCTGGTGCGCACCAGTGGACCACCAGCGAATCATTTACATTGAATATGCTGGGGTCCCCAACTTGTGAGCTGTGTTGGCCGCCGGGCGCCTCTGTTGTCATGGCACCCTGCGTGACCGCACAGCTTGCACACCCCAACGGCTGGCCCTGCTGACACATACTGATGTTACTACTTAGAAATCCCTCAATATTAATACAGACATCAGAGCAAACACCAATAAACTGTGCAAACAGAGCTGATCCTCCCAGAGATTTGCTTAATGGATTTGTTGTAAGATTAAATCATGCCTCCTCCTCTCCCTCTCCCATGCGCTGCGCTGTAGGCTGGGAGGAAGTGAAGAGTAATCACATTCTCCCAGCACAGCGCCACCTGTGGCTGCATGGGGAACAGCTGTTTAATGTAATGCTTGCAGGACGGCCACCTGCCACAGAACCTCTTAGTTCCCATCGCTGCAAAGGGCTCCAGGCACTGCTTGCTGTGAGTGTGAGCCACTGTAAATTAGGGGCAAAGGGCACTTGCACTGCGGTAAAGACAGGTCTGGGCAGGAGGAGAGTGCAGTGCAATCCCCTCCTGTGGGTCACCAGTAGACTGGTGCACCTGCCCAGGATCAGAGCCGGTGCAAGGATTTCTGCTGCCCTAGGCAAAGGAAAAATTAGCTGCCCCCCCATGTGACATCACAAAGCGCCACCTATATAATCTGCCATATGAACTAATGCCAAAGCTGCACACAGTGTGTGTTTACATTAAAAAACCTGCAGGGACCGGCTATAGACACCAGAACCACTTCATTAAGCTATAGTGTCCCTTTAATGTGAGGTAAATTATAGATTAGTGTCACTAATAATATACTAGATTGCCTACTTACAACCAGATGAGGATGATGATGGGCTGCGGTTTGGCTCCACTGGTCTGGTGTAGAACAGGTTCTCTGAAGGCTGTTTGTAACTGTGGTCACAAAATTCAAAGTTCTAGTAGAATGGGAAGCAGCTCCATTTTTTTGGGGCCCCTTAAACAGCTCAAGGTCTGGGTCCCAGGGCCTGACGGTGAGTATGCCCATAAGGCCCACCTAAAAGTCCACCTACATGTTCCACCCATGAGTTCGCTCACAGGGAGTGGAGTGTGTAGGGGATGTGTTATGTGTTATTGTAGAGGATCTAATGTGTGTGCTTATGGTATGTAGTGTATAGGGATACCAGTTTGTGTAGGTGATGCAGTGTATTTGTAGTGGAGGCAGTGTGTGTTTGTGTATAAGCGATGTATTGTGTGAATCTGTGTTTGTATGCATAAGGGATGCAAGGTGTGTGTCTGTAGTGTGTGCATTGAGTGTGTGCATTGAGTGTGTGCATTGAGTGTGTGTATGAAATACATTGTGTTTCTGTGTGTATGTAAGAGAAGCAGTGTGTGTGTAAGGGTTTGCATTGTGTGTTTCTGTGTATGTGTGCAAAGGATGCATTGTCTTTGTGTGTAATGGATGCATTGTGTGTTTCTCTGTGTGTAAGGGATGTAAGCATGTTGTGTTTCTGTGTGTGTAGGGATGCATTGTGTGTTTGTGCGCGTAGTGTGAAAGAGCTCCCTGTCCTGCCCCCTGTCCTATAGAGCTCTCCCCTGCCCCTTAGTGGTCTCTCCCCCCCCCATTCCCTAGCAGTCACTTCTCACACCCACCCTCCCTGTGCTCTTCTCATCCCCCCTCCCCCAAACCTACGGTATTCTTTTCAGCCCCCTCCCTGTGTTCTTCTCACTCCCCCCCATGTGTTCTCCTCACCTCCCCCCATGTGTTCTACTCACTCCCTCCACCCTCCCTGTGTTCTTCTCACTCCCCCTGCAGCCTTTGAAAACGCGCCATTAAATCGCCGAACTCCAACCCGAACATACAGTGATATGTCCGTGTTCGGGGTCCAAAAAAACTTAATGTTCGGTACAAACCGGAACTTTATAGTTCGGGTTCGCTCAACTCTAATTGTAAGTCTTCAAACATTTCAATAAAAACCTGAATTTGTAATAAAAGGACATCTTGACATTGCTACTCTAAATTTACTATTCACTGCACATACAGTATTTATCATGGCACATACAGTGAAGGAAAAAAGTAGTTGATCCCCTTGCTGATTTTGAACATTTGCCTACTGACAAAGAAATGATCAGTTTATAGTTTTAATGGTAGGTGTATTTTAACAGAGACAGAATAACAAAAACAATTCATAAAGACGCATGTCACAAAAAGTTATAAATTTATTTGCATGTCAATGAGTGACATACGTATTTGGTCCCCTATCAATCAGCAAAATTTCTGGTTCCCAGGTGTCTTTTATACAGGTAATGAGCTGAGATTAGGAGCACTCTCTTAAAGGGAGTGCTCCTAATTTCAGCTTGTTACCTGTATAGCAGACACCTGTCCACAGAAGCAATCAATCAGATTCCAAACTCTCCACCATGGCCAAGACCAAAGAGCTGTCCAAGGATGTCAGGGACAAGATTGTAAACCTACACAAGGCTGGAATGGACTACAAGACCATCACCAAGCAGCTTGGCGAGAAGGTGACAACAGTTGGTGAGATTATTCGCAAATGGAAGAAAAACAAAATAACTGTCAGTCTCCCTCGGTCTGGTGCTCCATGCAAGATCTTACCTCATAGAGTTTCAATGATCATGAGAACTGTGAGGAATCAGCCCAGAAATACTGGGAGGATCTTGTTAATGATCTCAAGGCAGCTGGGACCATAGTCACCAAGAAAACAATTGGTAACACACTACGCCGTGAAGGACTGAAATCTTGCAGCGCCTGCAAGGTCCCCCAGCTCAAGAAAAAACATGAACAGGCCCATCTGTAGTTTGCCAATGAACATCTGAATGATTTAGAGGAGAACTGGGTGAAAGTGATGTCAGATGAGACCAAAATCAAGTTCTTTGGCATCAACTCAACTCGCCGTGTTTGGAGGAGGAGGAATGCTGCCTATGGCCCCAAGAACACCATCCCCACTGTCAAACATGGAGGACACTGGAACACCTGCACATGGGACTTTCCTGACCACTGAAAGCAGTTAGAGAACCTGCAGCTTTACAGAGGACTCTTGCCAATATTTGGCAATAGCGATCCAGTGACAATTGGGATACCCACCTGCAAGTATTGAAACATAGAAACATAGAAACATAGAATGTGACGGCAGATAAGAACCATTCGGCCCATCTAGTCTGCCCAATTTTCTAAATACTTTCATTAGTCCCTAGTCTTATCTTATAGTTAGGATAGCCTTATGCCTATCCCACGCATGCTTAAACTCCTTTACTGTGTTAACCTCTACCACTTCAGCTGGAAGGCTATTCCATGCACCCACTACCCTCTCAGTAAAGTAATACTTCCTGATATTATTTTTAAACCTATGTCCCTCTAATTTAAGACTATGTCCTCTTGTTGTGGTAGTTTTTCTTCTTTTAAATATAGTCTCCTCCTTTACTGTGTTGATTCCCTTTATATATTTAAATGTTTCTATCATATCCCCCCTGTCTCGTCTTTCCTCCAAGCTATACATGTTAAGATCCTTTAACCTTTCCTGGTAAGTTTTATCCCGCAATCCATGAACCAGTTTAGTAGCCCTTCTCTGAACCCTCTCTAAGGTATCAATATCCTTCTGAAGATACGGTCTCCAGTACTGTGTACAATACTCCAAGTGAGGTCTCACCAGTGTTCTGTACAATGGCATGAGCACTTCCCTCTTTCTACTGCTAATACCTCTCCCTATACAACCAAGCATTCTGCTAGCATTTCCTGCTGCTCTATTACATTGTCTGCCTACCTTTAAGTCATCAGAAATAATCACCCCTAAATCCCTTTCCTCATATGTTGAGGTTAGAACTCTATCAAATATTCTGTACTCTGCCCTTGGGTTTTTACGTCCAAGATGCATTATCTTGCACTTATCCACATTAAATGTCAGTTTCCACAATTCTGACCATTTTTCTAGTTTACCTAAATTATTTGTCATTTGGCTTATCCCTCCTGGAACATCAACCCTGTTACATATCTTAGTATCATCAGCAAAAAGACATACCTTACCATCAAGACCTTCTGTAATATCACTAATAAAAATATTAAAGAGAATGGGTCCAAGTACAGATCCCTGAGGTACCCCACTGGTGACAAGTCCAAGCTTCGAATATATTCCATTAACTACAACCCTCTGTTGCCTGTCACTCAGCCACTGCCTTACCCATTCAACAATATTTGAATCCAAACTTAAAGATTGCAGTTTATTGATAAGCCTTCTATGTGCAACAGTGTCAAAAGCCTTACTGAAATCTAGGTAAGCAATGTCTACTGCACCACCCTGATCTATAATTTTAGTTACCCAATCAAAAAATCAATAAGATTAGTTTGGCATGATCTCCCTGAAGTAAACCCATGTTGTCTCTGATCTTGAAATCCATGTGTTTTAGATGTTCATCAATCCTATCCTTTAACATGGTTTCCATCACTTTCCCCACTACTGAAGTAAGGCTTACTGGCCTATAGTTGCCCGACTCCTCCCTATTACCTTTCTTATAAATGGGCACAACATTCGCTAACTTCCAATCTTCTGGGACTACTCCTGTTAACAATGATTGGTTAAATAAATCTGTTGTTCTCACACACCCTCACTTCATAGGTTACCAGCTCCTTGATCTATTCACACACACACGTAGAGTGGGGCACAAGGAAGGCACGGACAGCCCGCTTCTCACTGGGGAGATCCCTCTATTCCCTTTTGGGGGCAGGTAACGCAGCAAGAACATAGGCCTTGCAAATGTTAACAGGACACGTGATAGCTTGGTTATCACATAAGGACCCCAAAAACATGACATGATTACTCATGTATGACCTATAAACCCTTTATCAGGGGACAGGTTGTGAGGGGCTACTGCATGGTGGGGAGGGAAGGGTATAGAGCCCTGATCGGTCCGGGCTTCCGGGTGCACAGCCTCCTTGTGATGACCTATTAGGAAGCGAGTGGTGGAGGGTGGAAGCGGTGCTGTCCCGGCCTGCTCGTGGTTTGGGCTCCCACTGAGCTGAGGAGCTTTTAGGATGGGGGGGGAAGGGGAGTATAGGGATTGGAGCACGCAAAAAACAATTCAAAGTCTACATACTCTCTTTTATGCTGCATACCCGGTCTGACACACATCGTGCCTACGAGCCTACGTGCCATGACTTTAATAGCGGGGAACACACATGCTGAATTCCTATATTATGAGCCACTATAGTAATGTGAGGTTTTGACCAAGTAGAATTTTAGGTGTACACACATTGGTCTCTGACGTCTTCACCCTATAGGTCTCGACCTTCCAGAGGCTCTGGGTCTCCTTCGACTCAACCACAGGATTAATCATCCTGGTCAGGGTTTACAGGAACCCTAGACCACTGGTGGGCAGGTGATTCGCTGCCCCTTGACACTCGCATCCCGACAGTGCCTTAGAAGGTGAAGGTTCTACTTTATCCTTAAACACCCATTCTAACCCCTCCCCCCCTCTCTTCCTTCCTATTCTCCTTGTTCTCTCTTCCGCACTGGCCCAATGGGATACTGGGGAATTTCCCAGTGGGCTGCTGCACTTGGGGCCGGCAGTGCAGTATTTGACACATTTATTTTTCCCTCCTCTGAGTTTTTGTTTGGGGGCTGAGGCAGAAAATTATCTAGGTGGCTGCTAGAGACTGGTACATATACAGTGGAGGCAGCCACCTGCAGCAGGGAGAAAAGAGCGTCTCTCACACATTACCAGATCCTCTGCGTGATCAGTCTGGTAGGATCCCGCACTGGAGCTCCATCCCCAGCCTCAGCCTGGTCAACAGTCACACAGGAAGAGGAAGTACAGAAAGCACCTTGTGAAGGAACCTCACACTAAGCTTAGAATCCACACCGCCAGTGACAGGTAATTGTATGATTGATACTGAAAGAAAGAGATAGAGTGTGTGTGTGTGAGAGAGAGAGAGGTTGTCTGTAGTGAGCTAGTAGTATGCTTGTGTGTGTCAATGAGCTTGTAGTGTGCTTATGTGTATCAGTGAGCTTGTAGTGTGCTTGTGTGTGTGTCAGTGAGCTTGTAGTAAGCTTGTGTGTATCAGTGAACTTATAGTGTGCTTGTGTGTCAGTGAGCTTGTAGTAAACTGTGTGTATCAGTGAACTTGTAGTGGGTGTGTGTGTCAGTGAGCTTGTAGTGTACTTGTGTGTATCAGTGAGCTTGTAGTAAGCCTGAGTGTATCAGTGAGCTTGTAGTGAACTTGTGTGTATGTCAGTAAGCTTGTGTATACCCGTGAACTTGTAGTGAGCTTGTGTGTGTGTCAGTGAACTTGTAGTAAGCTTGTGTTTGTCAGTGAGCTTGTAGTGTACTTGTGTGTGTCAGCGAGCTTGTGTATGGATCAGGGAGCTTGTGTGTGTCAGTGAGCTTGCCTGTAGTAAGTTTCTGTGGGTCAGTAGGCTTGTCTGTTGTGAGCTTGTGTATGGGGCAGAGAGCTTGTGTGTTGGTGTGCTTGTCTGTAGTGAACTTGTGTGTTTCA
This sequence comes from Pelobates cultripes, assembly GCA_933207985.1. Classification (NCBI taxonomy): domain Eukaryota; kingdom Metazoa; phylum Chordata; class Amphibia; order Anura; family Pelobatidae; genus Pelobates; species Pelobates cultripes. The sequence goes on along the minus strand of OW240916.1, from coordinate 75,528,090 downwards.
GTGAGCTTGCTTATAGAAGGCTTGTGTGAGTCAGAGATTCTGTGTGTCAGTGAGCTTGTGTGGGTTAGAGCACTTCTGTGTTTGTCATTAGTGAGCATGTGTGGGTCAGAGAGGTTGTGTGTGTTGTGAGCTTGTCTGTAGTGAGCTTGAGTGAATATCAGTGAACTTGTGTGCGGCAGTAAGTTTGTCTGTAGTGAGCTTGTGCATGGGTCAGAGAGTGTTTGTGTGTATCGGTGAGTTTGTCTGTAGTGAGCTTGTGTGGGTCAGTGAGTTTTTCTGTAGTCAGTATGTGTGCCATTGAACTTATGTGATTTATTAATGTGGAACATGTTTTTTAATATATATATTTGCTGAAATTATACATTTGACACACTGATGCTAATATCAGCATGGAGGATTGCCCTGCTTAACGAATTGTCCCCAAGCAGGGCCAATCATAACAGACAGGGGGAGGCCTGGAGGCTGGGTGTTACAGCACTGTAAATCCCAGGGATCATCTGGAGTGATGGGATCCAGGTAAGAAAAAATTATTCCAAAGCACATACATATTAAAAATACAAGCATACTATGTGACAAAATGAATTAGAAAAATGGAATTCTCATTGGACGCTGAAAAAGCGTTCGACAGGGTCACGTGGACGTACTTGTTCACACTTCTGTCCCACATGGGATTCCCCGAGCAAGCTATGACTTTGATTAAAGCCATGTATAGCAATGTGCGAGCACAGTGAAAATCTCGGGTGCCCCACTAAATCCGTTCAGACTACACAATGCCACCAGACAGGGATGCCCTTTGTCCCCGCTCCTATTCGTGCTTTCCCTGGAGCCTCTACTCCAAGCCCTTAGACGACACCCGGACATACGGGGGGTTCGAGTGGGAGGCAGGGAGTTCCTGGTGTCGGCGTACGCGGATGATGTGCTCTTGACGCTCACTGACCCCCTCAACTCAATGAGGGCCTTGCAAGGAGTCCTGGAGGCCTATGGAGCTGTATCGGGGTACAAAGCTAACATGACCAAATCTAGTGCCCTCCCAATCAAGATTCCAGACGTGGAGTTGACAGCTCTTCAAAGGGCACACCACATACGCGTAGAGCGACAGTCGATTAAATATCTAGGTATTAAACTGACAGCAGACCCAGACCAACTCCTACATCAGAATTATACACCACTCATAAAACAACTCATCAGGGAACTAGAGACCTGGAACGATAGGCCTATCTCTTGGATAGGGAGAATTCATGCGGTCAAAATGAACATCCTACCCAGGATATTATTCTATTTCCAATCTCTGCCCATACATCTATCCAAGACACACCTAGCACCACTGCAACAGGCGATAGGGAACTTCGTGTGGCAACACAAACGCCATAGAATTTCGAGACATATATTACACAGGCCAAAAAATAGGGGAGGCCTCGGACTGCCTAACCTATACGGCTACTACATGGCGACACAATTGTCGCAAATAGCCTTATGACACTCGCCACTTGGAGAACAGAAATGGGTGGACTTGGAATCTCTGATGGTGGGGGTAGACATTCCGCAGCTACTCATCTGGGTCCCCAAAGATAAAAGACCAATCATTAGAGCTACATGCCCAGCTATATTGAACTCTATACATGTCTGGGATAGAGCCAACAGCGACATGGGCTGGCATCAGCCCCATCCCTTCTGATGCCGTTTCTTCGAAATAGAGCATTCCTGCCTGGAATGGCAGCACAAAATTTTAGGAATCTAGAAAGAATAGGTCTACAACGCATACATCAGTTGGTACAGAATTCAGAGGTAGTAACTTTCAACACCCTACAACAAAGTGAACTTGTAGTAAGCTTGTGTTTGTCAGTGAGCTTGTAGTGTACTTGTGTGTGTCAGCGAGCTTGTGTATGGATCAGGGAGGGTCTGACAGCCTGCAGACTTCTTCAGGTACTTACAAATAAAAGATTTCGTAAAACTCCCATGGGTCCGGGCGGCAGCCCAACAACTCATGACGTTCTTCGAACAAATATGCCTTCAGGACCATATGCCTACGGGTCTGATAACTCGGCTGTACGCCCACCTCTGCTTTGTAACTAACGAAGGGGGAAATTTAGCCTACACGGAACAACGGGAAAGGGACCTGGGGGAGCAATTAGAAGGGATAGAGTGGCAAGAGATCTGGGAAGCCAATCACAAATCCTCAGTATGCGTAACGATACAGGAGCAAGCAGTTAAGATGATGCTTCGCTGGTATACAACCCCTGTAAAGCTGTATCAAATAAAAAAGTGCCCTGTTGGAGAGGGTGCGGAATGAAAGGGACATATATCCACATGTGGTGGGAATGCCCCCTGATGGAAAGATTCTGGCAACAAATTAGAGATATACTAGCTCAGGTGCTGAGCAGAGCCCCCCCCCCCAGACCCGTGGTTATACTTACTCAGTAGAACAATAGATGGGTGGTCTAGACACAAACAAAAACTCATCCATAAAGTAACTCTAGCAGCCAGGAGAGCAGTGGCAGCGGACTGGCTTAAACAGACCACTCCACCTCTTACGGTGGTCATCAATAGAATGAGGGAGGTACATATGATGGATGACCTGACGGCAAGTGTCAGGGGAACTCAAAAACAATTCCAGTAAATATGGGCACCATGTGAAGATAGCCGCTTGGAGGGGGCGTGGCTAACCGCCAAGCAAGATGGACGCCTGAAAATTTGCTCCGGCACGAGGGCTCCACAAATTACAACTGCACCCGAGCTGAAACCCTACTTACCTCCCCCAAAACATAATGGCAGCATCTAAAACAAAGAAAAATACCTCGAAGGCGCAAAAAATGAATTTTTTCGGTCACAAACCCTCCCTCACGGCGGACCCGCTACAGGTATATGTATGTATGTATGTATGTATTGTAGGTATATGTATATTTCTTTCTTTTTTACATTTATATTGTTGTACACAAACTACCCTATTAGTTGTCTTCTAAATGGATGTTTGCCCTCAACAAAGATGGCCGCCGCATCACTTTATACCACCCATGCTGTTTATACTAGAGCAGGATATATGCTCTAGAAATTGTAAGTACAATACTATTTAATATTGGTCACACCACTAGTACTTACTTCACCATATTGCTGCTATTTTTTCCTTTCATATTTACTACGCTCACTGCATTGTGGAAATATTCGTGGAAACTTCTACAAATCCAAAGACGGGGATTATACCGTCCAGGCGTTCTTACAGCAGAGCTCTGTTATAGCTCATCCATATGTGAGTGGATTGAACTTAGCCTTATACTATCTGCTCTAAAGAATATATTTACTGTATTGCACTATCATTTGTTTCTTAATCTGTTTCCTTTGAGGTTACGATCCGTTTGGAATATTCAAGATATATGTATGTATATTTCACATATATAAATTAGGCGCGGTATACGTTTTCCATTTAAATATATCCAAGGCTAGCCAACACCTTCTGAAAACGGGTGGTCTGCCTACCCAGATACGCATGCGCTATAACAGACCCTCTAGGGATCCTTTCGACACCCACATGGGGGGTCATATGGGACAAAGGGAGGCTGACAGCTCCGGACACAGACCCCGACTTCCGTAACTTTGCTAGGCACAACACCCTGCGCACTGCCTGCAGATGAGGGGACAGACGCGCCTGACACGGGTGAAGCCTATGAGGTAGCCACTAACTGCCCGAACACACATGCTGACAGTACCTAAGGGCCCTGAAAACCATAACCCAAGGGACGAAAGTGGTACATATCACGAACGTAAATAACTTATAACATAACAAAATAAATTAAAAAAAAAAAAAAAGGCTGACCACCCTGGACGAGAACCATTTGCCCCACTGGTACCTACACCAGGCCACATGACTACACACTGAACACACCACGCGAAACAACTGCCCACGAAATAGGCGCACCGGGTCCCGGGGGCATGAGACGCCTCATCTATACTCAGTGACGACAGGTGACATAAAACCCACTTGTGAGGAAAGTGAAAATTACTTGCTTGCCCTTCGGCACTAAATGTTATTTGTTATGTAAATGATGCTTCAAATTACATGCTGTTATCGTTATGTATTCATGTTTAAATGTTCATTGACCTCGACTTTGAGGTTTCAGCTTAACCATCTGTATTTGAAGAGGAGCCCAATTAGCCACGTTTTTTGGGAAGCTCCCGCTCCTAAACCCCACGGTACGGCTAGCGTACCAGACCGCTAGGTCTTTGTATAAAGTTCCCATACCACCACGAGACCCACCCCAACCACCCCAACAAACCCAACCCAACCCTGCACACCAGTGTAAACCACTCGCAATCGAACCGGCCTTGAAAACGCACACTTGAGAGATCACCTACCCCCCGCCTCCCCACCACATCACACAACAACAAACATGATCATCTACTCGCACAACACCAAAGGCCTCAACACGCCACACAAAAGACGCATGCTACTAGACGATGTAAAACAACTGAAAGCCGACATAATCTGCGTACAAGAGACACACTTTGTATCAGGCAGAGTCCCTAAATTTGCCAGCAGAGACTACCCCATGCAATTCCACGCCACACACTCCTCCAAATCCAGGGGAGTATCCATCCTGTTCCATAACTCACTGACGGTGGAAACGCTCAGAGTCAAGATAGACAGCCAAGGGCGCTATATAATCCTACAATGTAGGATCAATGAACAACCATACGTTCTCGTGTGCCTTTACAGCCCAAATGACCAACAACGAAATTTGCTACACAAGGTCCTAAACAAACTCCCTGAAGATGCAACGGACCCAAGGATCATCTGTGGCGATTTCAACCACATAATGGACACACGCCTGGACTCCACCATGCCAAGTACAACACCCAGACACCTCACGCTCAAACCATCCGCCAAGGCGTTTACAAAACTCATACACGAAAACAGCCTATATGACATCTGGAGAACTAGACACCCCTTAGAAAGAGAATATACGTTTTTTTCGAACACTCACAAAACCTACTCAAGAATACACCATATCCTCATATCCGGAGTGCTACTCCCGCAAGTAGAGGCATGCTCTATAGGCAACATTGTATGGTCAGACCATGCCCCTTTATTGATGACACTACACTCCATATACCAACACCGAGGCAAACCACCTTGGCGCCTCAATGAGTCATTACTCTACGATAAATCCTTCGCAACGACATTGAACACTAACCTACAAGACTACTTCAAGACGAATGATAACTCGGAAGCCTCCATCCTCTCAATATGGCAAGCCCACAAAACAGTTATAAGAGGCCTTCTAATCAGCCGCGCGACATATCTGAAGTAGAAGCGAGACAAAGAATACATAGATCTCCTACGTAAACTGAGAGATACTACTACAGCTCACCTACTTCATCCCTCACAGGCCTTCTCGAAGGAAATAAAAGACATCACAAATCAAGTCAACTCACTTGCTCTGGCCAAAACAGCCCATGCCCTTACCAAACTTAAGTTGAGAACATATACTCAAGGCAACAGAGCAGGGAAACATCTGGCCACCCTGCTCAAAAAGCAGCAAACACAAGCTAAAATCCCATACTTAGTCACCACCTCGGGCAACAAAATACACAACCCACAAGACATCAACGACAGTATGGCTGATTTTTACCATTCCCTTTATAATCTACACACAGACCCGACATTACACCAACCAACACCAACGGAAATAACTGACTTTCTAGCGGATATACGGCTCCCTGCCCTATCTACCACACAAAAACACGATGTACAAACACAGATCACCACACAAGAAATTCTAGACACCATATCCTCCTTACCATCGGGGAAATCACCAGGCCCGGATGGCTTGTCCAATACCTATTACAAACAGTTTGCACCAATCCTAACCCCATATCTACTGAAAATATACAACCATGCCATACAAACAGGCAAACTGCCATGCGAGATGCTGATGGCCCATGTTGCCACCCTACCCAAACCAGGGAAAACCCCTAACAGATGCCAGAACCTCCGTCCCATATCACTACTAAACACTGACATCAAAATCATAGCAAAGATCTTCTCTAACAGACTATCACACATTATTCCCTCCCTGATCCAGTCGGATCAGGTAGGATTTGTAGGAGGCAGACAGGGGGCAGATGGCACAAGGAAAACCCTAGATCTTCTTTACGAGATACAACGGAACAAAATCCCAAGCGTCCTACTCTCGCTAGATGCTGAGAAAGCCTTTGACAGGCTCCACTGGCCCTTTCTCATTGCAGTACTTAAAAAATTTGAATTTCCCCTACAATTCCTGTCGATCATTACCGTACTCTACTCCTCACCAACTGCCAGAGTGGTTAACGGAGGCTTTATCTCCAAACCCTTTAATATATCCAACGGCTCTAGACAAGGCTGCCCCCTCTCCCCGTTGCTTTACATTTTATCACTAGAACCCCTCGCACAAATGATAAGAGACAACCCGAGTATACACGGTATTAAAATAGGAAGTAGGGAATACAAACTGTCATTATTTGTGGACGACATACTCCTCACCCTAGAACAACCGCATATCTCCCTACCCAACTTCCACAAAATCCTTTCCAAATTCAGCACCTGCTCCTACTATAAACTGAACATCTCAAAAACCCTAGCTATGGGTATCAATGTCACAACTCAGGAAATGACCACCCTCAAAGCCAGTTTCTCTTACGACTGGAGACAAGACCACCTCAAGTTTCTAGGGATCCTACTCACCCCCTCCACAACCTCGTTGTATAAAGCAAACTATGCAAAACTAACCACAGAAATCAAGAACCTACTACTAAGCTGGAAAGGCAAATATATATCTTGGCCCGGCCGGATAGCCTCTATTAAAATGGTGATCCTACCGAAGATTCAATACCTGTTCCGCACACTCCCGCTCAAGATCTCGAACAAGTACTTGGAAGATCTACAACGCATCCTGAATGACTTTGTATGGGACTACAAAAAACCTAGGGTGCCCCTCAGCACGATGTTCAAACCACACGCCAAGGGAGGAATGGGACTACCAGACATTAAAAAATACTACAGAGCAGCACAGATAGCTCCACTCCTCGCGGCTTCAAACCATACAACCCCTTTGCCTTGGGTCGAACTGGAAGCATCTAAAACCGATGGGCTCACACTTCCCACACTAGCCTGGCTACCGGCAAACCGACGCCCCTGCAAGTTAGCAATGCTTCCAACAACGGCCACGACCCTTTCAATATGGGACAACTACCACAGGAAGAGAGGGAACATATCGCCTCTAGCACCAGCAACCCCAATAGAAGCAGTAAGACAACATATCCCAAACTTCAACCACAAACTCTGGCTCCGACACGGTGTTCTCACACTGTCGCAAGTACTACAGGGCGACAGCCTCAAACCATTCCCTGACATCTGCCGAGAGTTCAAAATGCCTATGATCGCAAACTTCTCCTACAATCAACTACAATCTTGGACAAACATCCACAAACCAAGAAGACACAAGAGCCCACCGGATCCACACTGGCTTAAAATAACAGAAATATGCACAAAGACAAAACCGGCAACAAAACTCATCTCATTGATCTATACCTCAGAACACATAGACACTCAAGCAAAGCCCACACCATTCCAAGAAAAATGGGAACGAGATCTAGGATACAAACTCACAGATGAGAAATGGCTGGATATCTTCCAAGCGAACAAAAAAATGACCCTCTGCATGTCACACATGGAACTCTCACGCAAACTTCTCTACCGTTGGTATCTAGTCCCCACGAAACTAAAACATTGCTATCCCACAGCATCCGACACATGCTGGCGTTGCCAAAGAGACCGAGGAACCTTCCTACACATATGGTGGCAATGCCCACTCCTACAACAGTACTGGACACAGGTCCTAGATTTAACGAAACGATGCACCCAGATACACATTCCCCAGACACCGGAGCTATTCCTATTGCTCCTGCTCCCCCAAACACCCCAAATCCACACCAAATATCTGCTATACCACATCTGTATAGCAGCCCTCACTGTCATAAGCAGGAAGTGGAAACAAACAACCGCCCCAACGATCCACCAATGCATTGAGGCGGTGGAAACGAACAAGGCTTATGAAAATGCAGCACGGAAATCCAGACGGAGCGAACCCTTCTGGACCAAGGCATGGGCCCTATGGGACAAAACCAAACCAAGCTGACCCACAAGACATCCACAAGCCATGCGACCAAGACAACGCACCTCCCTGACTGGAGGAACACGTAACTCCCACACCCTGACTGGCTGGCCCACACACATACCCACTGAGACACACATCAGTATGCACACCAACACACCCCCACCAATCACACACCGACACAACACGTTCCACACGCACACACCCTACCCCCCTCCCCTTCCCCCCCCCGACCCAACCTGCCCCCACCACCCCGCACCCTACGGAACCACCACTGAGCGACAAGAATTTGAATATGAGACAAGGTCACTTGGACCAGGAAGTGGTGGCACGTGACCCTGAATTTACGCTGATGTATAATCACTATGGAACCATACAAATCTTGGGCACAACAGGTCAACTAACTTATGTAATAAACTACTCGACACTGAAATGTCTTGTGTATGCATTGCACCCCATGCCACCCCACTGTATCCATGATACTCTCAAGACGAACTGCATGACTCCCCCCCCTTTTTTTGCCTTTTGTATCCCCCCCCCCCCCCATGCCTCTTTAATGCAAAATAAAAATTGTCAAATCAAAAAAAAAAAAAAAAGATAGCCGCTTGAGTTAGGACACCCAGTAGACCTAAGGCCCACAAGATAGTTAAAACGAAGGGAAGCGGTTCCTCGGCTCCTCCCCTCCCCGTAGGGACCTTATTATCTTTTTTCAACACCTACCTACCTTTTTCCTACTTATATTTTTCTCTTATTATGTGTAGCATATACCTCCCAGAGGATGTAGGGAGAGATATACCCGGAAATTGTTTAAAGACCAGGTGTGAACAGAGGAACGTAAACCAAAGCCTTCAGAGGGCCCCTGCCAGCTGCCGGCAACATGTAGAGAGCGTAATGACTCCCGCGATGGGGACCCATGGGGCCCTTTAAAGACCAGGGGGTGGGAAACACGCTGCAGGTTATCTATCTAACTCTGATACATAGAGAAACCAATTACACAACATAATATTAGATCAGAGGGCTCCCGGCAGTTGGAGGGCACACACCAACGTTATTTATGTACATGTACAACAGCCAAGTTTCATATGCCACCAAATATTTCTTGGTTTTTTGTTTCTTTTTATTTTCCTTTTCTTCTCCTGTTACCAATCATCAAACTAAAGTTGACAAATTGTAACTCGCAATATCAGAAAGCATTAAGGTAACTAATACATCGTTTTAGGGGGCAATGGTGGAGACTGTTAGACCACCATCTGCTGCATGGGTATGCGATAGATAGGTTACTACACTCTGTATACAATGTGTATGTCAATCTTTGTTTGAGTTACGGAATGTGATCGATATATGCATGTTATCTCTGTCAACATAAATAAAGATTTTTTTTTTTTTTGTTATCTGGGCTGCTTTCTGTTCTCAGTCCTGGCCTGCCCCTACCCCACCGGTGTCCATATTGTTGGTGCCGACATATCTTACTATCCTATCAATGCCCAAGGGCTTAATAAACTTGAGAAACGTTCAGGAGCCCTACAGGACTTCCACGTGGATAGACCCTCCATAGTATACATACAGGAAACTCACTTTCGGAAAGGCTCCAGGCCCAAACTGACAGACCGCCATTTCCCAATGGCATATTACAGCGACCACTGCGCAGGAAAAAAAGCGAGGCAATCCTGATAAAACAGGAGGGTCCCATTCCACGAGGGGGTGGCTCTAACAGATCCAGAGGGTAGATACCTATCATACAAAGGAGATGTCTAACAGTTTTCAAGGGAGAAAAGTAGCTAGCTGTGACACAGTCAATGACTGTCTCTGTATAAAAAGTGATTTCTGTCAAAAACAGGTAATAGTGTGATTGAATGATGAGTGAAAAAAGTGATGTCATTATTGTATTAAGATTTTACCACAGAAAATGTATAAAAGGAATATGTGCAGAATTTAGATGACAGAATGCTTGTATAAAAGAATTACAGGGAAGCAATTGTGTAAATTGTCCTTTTCATGCCCAGGCATATTTATTACATATGTACACTATTAGGCAAAACAACCACATTTAGTATTAGAAAGGCAATATTCTTCATAAATCATTCCTAGGGTATCTGCAGGGCCTAACAATGCTCTTCAGGAGGGTTAGAAATCCAAGTGGTGAAAAAGCAGGATGTTGCAGCCTGAAGGCAAAAATAAAGCCTACAACCAAGGGTGGAGGGGAGTGAATTGAGGCATGCAATCTACAAGGCTAGAAAAGAAGAAAGCTAGTGTAAATAGAATGCAGAGAAAGAGTGCAGAATGGAAAGAATGAAGCACGATGAGAGACTGAGGAAGACAGACAAAGAACGACAGCATACAAAAAGCAGTACAGAGTATACTAACACACTGGAATATAAGAGATGATTACAGACAAGGAGAGATGATAAATGAAAAAAAAAAAAAAAGATTAGGACTGAGTGGAGGAGGAAAAGAAGGAGGGCAGGGAAATAAAGGAGAGGAGATCCTGTGATTACAGGAAGAAAGGAAATCAGTGAGAGGATGATATCCACAGACGGAGGGAGATGGAGAGAAACGAGACAGATTGGCTGATTCTGTAAGAAAGACCACAGAGTATCCCGCATGTACAAACGTATTACATTACATTCATGTAAAATGCTCCTTCTGTTTTGTTATAGCACAATGCAATATTACAGGCAGCAGGTGATCGAGATGGTAAAGTAAAAAGAAGGTGAAAGGTGTTCAGTCAGTCATTTCATAGCAGCTTGGCGGTTGTAGGGTTAAAGCCTGCACAGGTCCCCTTCCTTTCTCTCCTCCTCTGCCCTCCCCGCAGTGTCAGGGAATCCCCTTTTCACCATCTCTCTCTCTCCCTGTTTCTTTCCACATCAAAGGCTGCGCTCAGGCTCCCCGGTTGCTATGGCGATTGACCATCTTCCCTCCGCCAGCGTGTGCGCCAGAGCTTGTGAGGAGTTTTGTAAATAAAGCTTTGTAATGAGTTAACCATTTCGCCCTAGTCAGACAAGAGAAAAGGGGGGGATTTATCAAGGCAAATAAGGTGATATTCTGTGGCAACAACAAGCTAAGGTGCAAATCATCATGGACACCGGCAGAATGTCGCAACATTTAGCACATAGCTCCTAAGATAGCTAGAGTGGTGTGTGTCATTGTTCTGTTTATGTGGAATCTCATGTCACGAGAAAGCAAGGTTAGACAGAATGTGGAGTGTTGGGAAACAGACGGTCTAAAAGAAATCTGAGCATCGGTAGCGTGGTGGACATACAGGTAGGTAATGCAGAGCAGGGTGGGGACCAGATCAATGGGGATATTAATAGGAAATTAAGGCATTTTGAACAGGATAAGGACATTTAAAACCATTAGACAGGGAAATGAAGAATGATGGGAGAAAATGTAAACATGTCAAAGTTATAGTTAAGGTAGAAGCGCAAATTAGATAAGAGAGAAAATACTAGAGACCATCTGCAGGTCAAAGGGCAGTTTCAAGTGGCAGAGGAAATGGCAGCTCACCATGCTGCCAATATCTCTCACCCCTCAGTCATTCAAAGATACACCACTCTTTGTAGAGAAACACAAACATTGTCCTATTGTCACTGGGGCTTATTTGTGCAGACCAAGCCTCTCTCCCAGCGATTTTGCTCATTATTCTATATGTTCTGCCTCACTTTGCTCATGTGATCCAGTAAACTAATTAATTCTCTATAACAGCTGCTGAGAAACTGAAGTGCCCCATTTATCTGCAGTTTAAAGGTTAATTACTAGTTCAGCTCCAGGGATTTTCATATTCAGGAGAGCCCCCTCCCTAGCCTTACCTCCTTAGCCACCACACTACCAGAAACCTTTTTAATGCCAGAGACATATAGAAAACATTACACAACAATTTACTGTATGTCTATATAGACTAGAAAAGAGTACATTAATATTAGTCATTAATCAGGGACCTGTGTAAAAAAATAAATTAAAAAATGCATATTTTAAAGCCAATACTACAGTACATGATGACTGCATTGTTTAGTCCACATTTATCACAATAAAGTCCTTTTTTTTAGTGCAGATGGGAAGCATGTATGTTATGAACCTTCCTATGAGTTCTCCTTTATCCAGAGTTCAGTTATTAAAACAGTTTTAAACTGTGAGTTCATATTAATTTAAATACCAAAAGATAAGTCCTGCGCCGGCAGCAATGACTACAGTACACATCAGCCCCAATATATAGTAAAAACCAAAGAAAAGAAAAAGTTACCTGCGCTCTCTCCTTAATCCCTATGTATGTTTAGACAAATGGAGGTCATTTAGTTGCTCCAATGGCCATTGGAGGGAATGCCCGCCTGCCAACATCAAGGCAGATGGGAAGCATGTATGTTATGAGCCTTCCTATGAGTTCTCCTTTATCAGTTATTAAAACAGTTTTAAACTGTGAGTTCATATTAATTTAAAGCTGAACTACAACTCCCATGATTCTTAGCCTATCTATTTCATTCATAGAATCATGGGCGTTGTAGTTCAGCAACATCTGGAGGGCCAGAGTTTGGGGGGAGCTTGATTTAAAGGGACACACTAAACACATAAAGAATTTCAGCATGCTGAAGTTCTTAATGTGTGCAGAAGGTGTCGTCCCTTTACATTTTATAAAACGTCCAGATTTCAATTAAAATTCTCACTTTTAGAAATTGTTACACCCTCTGCCTGTCAATCAGACAGCTTACCCTGTTACTTTCTGGTTTGGCGCTAAACTCAAGAGGCAGCATTTGCCCAGAGCACCTGTCTTGCAAAGACTTCTCATAAAGCCTCATTGGAAAGACTGTGATTGGGCAGTTACAGAAAGTTACTGCAGCTTTTTCCCAAACGGTTTTCAGGTATTATTATTATTGCCATTTATATAGCGCCAACAGATTCTGTAGCGCTTTACAATATTATGAGAGATATTATGAGAGGGGGAGTGGGGGTTAACTATAAATAGGACAATTACAAGAAAACTTACAGGAACGATAGGTTGAGGAGCTTACAGTCTATAGCAGGGGTAGGCAACCTACGGCACTAGTGCCATGCACAGCACTCGAGGTGCCTTTGCACGGCACTCAAGGCTGCTAGAGCCAAACAGGCTCTGGCCTATCAGGAGTCCCAGTAAAACTTAAGCTATCTGCTAATACGAAGAGGTGGTGAAGGACAATCCTCAATTTATGCATTGCAGCACGTAGAGGAAGTGATCTTAATTCCTGCACTTGTGAATGGGAATCCACACTGTAGTAGAGCAGCTCGCAGTTGCTATTGCAGCTCCTGTCCTTGACCTGTAACTGGCCAGCCTGGTCCCCACTGGAACCCACCAGCACTGCTAGATATACACAGAAATGCAGAATAACCCTCCCCTCATACAAATAATACGGACAGCCCACACACAAACATACACACAATCCGCTTAAACGCAACACCAATAACAATCCACATACATGCACACAACCCCACATGCAATACCCCAAACAGCCCCCACACACTACCAAACACACAATGTGACATTTCCATCCACACACACAATTCCACAAGCAGCCTCCATACACAGCCAACATTCATATGTATCATACACAATACCATAAACTACTCATGAACATATACAATATAATAGCTCAAATACACACAAATACAATGATACAAAGCAACTGCAGTATAAATAACACAATCAGAATACGGCAGCAAACACACTTCAATTTAAAAAAAATAGGACCGGCACGCCACGGGACATCACAATCCTATATCGGCACAATGCTGCTAAAAGGTTGCCTACCCCTGGTCTATAGGTATGATTCATGCATGTTTTCATTGGGGATATATCTACTAAAGGGTGTTTGTGTTTGTTTTTGTTGTTTTTTTGGGGCAGGGGTAATGTAGTGGACTGTCTCTTTAATTCCAACCATCAGCTATCTCCGATTATCAATATCCTTTTATGGTCTTAATAGGAATTATGGCAAATCTACACAGTGTCTGACAAAACACATGCAGTGTTATTCACTAAAGAATTAAAGGACCACTATAGTGCCAGGAAAACATACTCGTTTTCCTGGCACTATAGTGCCCTGAGGGTGCCCCCACCCTCAGGGACCCCCTCCTGCCCGGTTCTGGAAGGGGGAAAGGGGTTAAAACTTACCTTTTTCCAGCGCTGGGTAGGGAGCTCTCCTCCTCCGATCCTCCTCCGTTCCTCCTCCTGGGCTGAATGCGCACGCGCGGCAAGAGCTGCGCGTGCATTCAGCTGGTCACATAGGAAAGCATTCATAATGCTTTCCTATGGACGCTGGCGTGCTCTCACTGTGTAAATCACAGTGAGAAGCACGCAAGCGCCTCTAGTGGCTGTCAATGAGACAGCCACTAGAGGATTAGGGGGAAGGCTTAACCCATTCATAACATAGCAGTTTCTCTGAAACTGCTATGTTTATGAAAAAATGGGTTAACCCTAGCTGGACCTGGCACCCAGACCACTTCATTAAGCTGAAGTGGTCTGGGTGCCTAGAGTGGTCCTTTAAGGGCGAATTTCAAATTCAAGGTATAAATAGCCGAACTTGAAAATCACTTCACTTTGAATTCTTACTTTAGTGAATAACCTTGATAGCTGACACCTTTTACCTAACACGATAACAGATATTTGGGACAAACAGCAAGTGAAACACTTATGCTCTAACAAAGACACTACAAGCCAGCTCTGTGCACGTTTTCTTTCTAAAATCATGACTGCAGCACAAAGCAGTCATGCAAGCATACTTTGTATCTGATGTTTCAGATGAGAGATTGCTTAGAGGTATCCTTCGAGTTGGATATTAGAACACTTATGTGAAGGATGGAAAGTCTAATTAAAGGAACACTGAATAAGAAGACCTGTATTCAAAATGTTTTAGTTACCCCGTCCCTACGATATTTTAGCCCCTCAGCCATTTGCTAAAGAAATCAAGGAAATATAGCAGTTTTACTTACCTTTTTCCTGCATACATATATAACAAATATGAATACCATTTTAAAAATGGGAAAACAATTAAAAAGATCAATGTTTTCACGGTTTGTATATCATATTTGAATAACTAATACAGGTGAATAAAATTTAAAAAAATAAATTTCCTTGTTTTTCTTATGTTCTTTTAACAACATGCCACTAAAGAAACATAAATAAAAATAAATACACTTATCAGTCCTAATTCCTAAATGACTCATGTGGGTAACATTGTAATACATTCTAGGACAAATATTGTACAGAGTGAATTATGCAGAGACTGAAATTTAAATGGCAGTCACAGAATCCCAATCTACTAAACAAAAGTATATACCTGTAGAAAGTAGACACCTCAGGTTAACCTAAAGGATACCTGTCATACTACCTGTGGCAGATCCGGAGGGGGGGGTGCAACAGGACAACTGCTCCCCAAAACCCCCCAAGAAAATAGTGCAGCGCCAAGGCTATCCCCTGCCGGCCTATGCACCCCTCACACACACACACTGCCCCACACATACACACATGGCATCCCTCACACACACTGCACCCCCCCACACAAACACACTTCACTCCTCACACACACACACACACTGCGTTCCTCACACACATGCATTGAATTCCTCAAACACATTGCACCCCTAACATACACACAGGGCCACCATCAGGGGGTGACAATCATAATGGTTGTCACAGGCCCGGTGGTCATTTAGGGCCCGGACTCCTCTCATCTGTACTGGTAATCTTCTGCATCTCCGGGCCCCCCACCCTCCAATGAGTGTGTATATATATATATATATATATCTTGTACCGCCATATATATGCTACTTCGGGCCCTGCTGGCTTCAAAGAGGGGCCCAGGACATTGAGCTCCCTCTCCTGCACTCTTGTGAGCTGCAGCTGTAAAGTGTTGCCACGGGTTGCCATGGTAATGCTCCGCGGCACGCAATGCATGCCTGGCTCGCGTTAGAAGTAGAGGATTGACTGCAGGAGGGGGAAGATAAAGATTGCTGGGCCCCTCTTTGATCTACAACCAGCCTAGCCACTGGACCATCAGGGAATCTAGTGTCCCCCCTTCCTGGCTACAGGTAGGAGACTGGGAAGGGGGGATGAAAAAAAACAAACAACCCACAGCATTTGTCCAACATAAAGACACACACACACACACACACAGCATACATTGAACACATGCTCTGCACTCACTGTACAGTACACACACTGCAGTCACTACACACACACACACACACACTACATAAACACACACTCTGCAGTCACTATACACACTTTGCAGTAACTACACACAGACACACACACTACATCCACTAAATAAACACACACTCTGCATTTACTAGACACACTTGGCAGTCACTCACTATACATACTCTACATAAGGCTTCCCCAAACGCCGGCCCTCCAGATGTTGCTGAACTACAACTCCACTGATTCTCAGCCTATTTCATTCATAGAATCATGGGAGTTGTAGTTCAGCAACATCTGGAGGGCCGGAGTTTGAGGAAGCCTGCTCTACATCAACTACACAAACACACACTGCATTCACTATACAAACTCTGCAGTCATTATACACACGACATCTAATACACACAAACACACACTCTGCATTGACTATATACACTCTGCATTCACTATACACACTGCATCTAATACACAGAAACATACATTCACTACACAATCACAAGCTGCATTCACTATACACACACTATATCCACTACACAAACGCTGCATTCACTATACAAACACTACATCCACTACACAAACTCACACTCTGCATGCACTACTATACACACATTACATCCACTACACAAACACACACTCTGCATTCACTATACACACACTACATTCATTACAGCACACACTCTGCATCTAATACACGCAAACACTACATCCACTACACAAACTCACACTCTGTAATCACTATACACACACTACATCTACTACACAAACACACACTTTGCATGCACTACTATACACACATTACATCCACTACACAAACACACACTCTGCATTCACTATACACACACTACATTCATTACAGCACACACTCTGCATCTAATACACGCAAACACTACATATATTACACAAATCTACAATGTGCATCCACTATTCACACTGCATCCATGGCACACACACTGCAACCAGGACACACACTGCATCCACAACATACAAACCACATCCACATTACACACGCACTCTGAATCCACTACACATTCTACATCTACTAAACACATTCAATACATTAACACACTTCATCCTGGTGGGTGGACTCAAGATGGGACCTGGGGATGGAATCGGGGGCAGGCCATGTGGGCAGACTCGGGGACAGGCCACGGGGGCCCAGACTGATGGCAGCCCTACACACACACACTCTCACACACTGTCTCTCTCTCTCTACTGCCCCTATCCCCCTATTACAGGCCCTTATCCTGGCAGACCCAAGGTAAGTTGTCAAACTATTCTTGGTTTGACTACTTACTCTGGTAGGGCGCAACGGCTTTCCTAGCACCATAACCACAACAGAGAGAAGTAGTGGTTATTGTGTCTGGACTGTTTCTTTAAATAATCTACCAGTGCCCATCCCAAGATTAGTTCTCAGTCCTCCGCTGCATGATACGTCATGATATTTCATTTTATAGCTCTTCTTATACTATGCATACTTTGTGTTCGCTGAATTGCTACAAATTTTGCAAGAAGCCACTTTGCCCCCACCTGTCAGCCAGACTATTAATTGTCTGTTAGTATGAGCATACCTACAGGTTGCTCTCTTGTTTGCCTAGTGTCATCAAGGAGCTGTGCCAGGCATTGAGAAATGTTATGATGCTTATGAAAGAGAGGTAGTAGCGGAGAGGAGGTTGTCGCCCATAAGGCAGGGGTGACTAAATCCATTGAGCTGCAGTAGTACTGTCCTGATGAAATTGGGATGGTTTGGAGGTCTGCAAATTTCTAACATTCACACCTTACCAATAATAACATCTGCCAGAAATGCTACTGCCCAATACGTTTTTTCACAGTTAAACTAAGTTTCTGTAACAAACATTTTGATAGCAACTCCCCCAAAGCAAGGCTTTAATTAGCACTTTGTATGCCTCTGTCAGGACACTGTAAGGCACATTACTAAAAAAATTTGGGTCCCAAGAATCAAATAATATCAAGTGTCCAGCGAGTGGTCATTTCATGGGCTGCAGCGTAAAAAGTAATTATAATAGGGCCTAGGTGGTGCCCACTCTCCCTTTACCATAAGAGGTTAACTCTGCTATTAGAATAACCACTTTAAGACAAGGGTCAAGAAGATTCTAAGTCTCTAGGGTACATCAAGTGGCCCAATGTGTTCATAAATATCATTAATAAACCCATCATAACTAATGAATATAAAACACTAGGTCCACTAATATAAGCGAAATGATAAAAGAAATTTAAAAAATCGAAATCAAATTGTGTGTGTGAAGGGCTGTACAGTCTGAGCTCTCAAGGCAGGAAAATACTTTATAAAAACGTATTTTGCCTTAAATATACATTTCCACTTCCTGGGCCAGATTTCCTACAAGACCATTAAACCCATGGCCTTGGGTGGCAGGCATGAGAGGGGAAACAATTTACCTCATTCAGAAGCATCTGAATGTCCCAAATTCGTCCAAATTTCCATTCGGACCGAACCGAATTGCACATGTCTAGCTGCAATGTAGGTAAAAAGGGCAGGCTAATGTGAGCAAGGTAAAGAAAGGTAGGGTAGAACAGTGGCGGATCCAGAGCCTGATCTCGGGAGGGGCACTTGTAGATTATTTAAAGAAATAATTCAGACACAATAACCACTACAGCTCAGTGTAGTGGTTATGGTGTCAATAGTGCCGGGACCCCCTCCCACAGTAAGTAGTCAAACCGTTTAAGAACAGTTTGACAACTTACCTGAGATCTGCCGGAAAATGGGGCTGTAGTAGGGTATAGGAGCAGTGGTGTGTGTGAGTGGTGCAATGTGTAAGGGGTGCAGTGTGTGTGTGTGTGTGAAGGTTGTAGTGTGTGTGAGTGAGGGCGGCAGTGTATGTCAGGGATGCAGTGTATGTGTGGGACAGTATGTGTGTGTAACAGTTGCAGTGTGTGTGTATATTGCAGTGTGTGTATGGGGGCAGTATGTGTGTGTATGGGGCAGTGTGTGTATATGGGGTGCAGTGTGTGTGTGTATGGGGGGGGCAGTGTGTGTGTGTATGGGGCAGTTTATGTGTATGGGGGCAGTGAATGGTGGGGGCAGTTTGTGTGAATGGGGGGGCAGTTTGTGTGTATAGGGGCAGTTTGTGTGTGAATGGGGGGCAGTTTGTGTGAATGGGGGCAGTTTGTGTGAAGGGGGGCAGTATTGGGGGCAATGTATGTGTGTGTGATCAGGGTAGGGTGGCTTTTTTTTAATAATATAATATTTTTTCATTTAATTAAAATAAATAAATATTCTATGCCCCCCCTCCCTTCTTACCTTTACTGGGGGGAGGGGGGGCATTTCCCTGGTGGTCCGGTGGGGGATTCAGTGGTGAGAGTGAACTCTAGCCCGCGCTCCAGGGCTAGAGTTCACTCTCGCGAGATTTGGAGCGTTGCCATGGTAACCGTGGCAACGCTCCAAATCTCGCGAGAGGAGGACCCGGAGGAGCTGCAGTCTGAGCTCCCGGGTCCTCCCTCTCCCTCCCCTGCCGGCTGTCAGCACAGTGCCTCTGATCTCCCTCCCCGGTCCGCAGGCACATTGCAGGGCTGGCGCCTGCATGTGCTGACAGGGGAGGAAGAGGGAGACTGGCGGATTTATCGGGGGGGGCAATTGCCCCGTTGCCCCCCCCCTGGATGCGCCACTGGGGTAGGACATGACAGGGCAATTGCTCTAGGCTGCAATACTGGGCTGCTACACTTCACCATTTTGTGAAGGTAGTCCTGATGGTCCCCTTTTTTGGTCCCCTCTGCCTCCGTTACATGCATGAAGAAGGTCACATGAGGTTATGACAGTTGTGACAGAGTCTATGGGAGGGTAATAGAAGGAAGGTATTTAGGACCCAGAATCCTCCATAGCCTGTACTCATTCACCTGCCCAATTAGTAACTGCTGAGGCTTTAATTAGCAGGTCTCAGAGCAGAAAGGAGGAGATATAATCTGACCTGCAGAGCAGCACCAAACAAAGTGCTAAAGGTTGGTGAAACCATTATTTATTTTGTTGATTTGTGTAGTTTATTACCCTGGTTTAGTAAGGGACATTACTTTATGTTTAGTTAGTGCTCGAATTTGAGCTAGGATTTTGTTTGTAGACTTTCCTTTCTGTTTTGCTGAAGTTTTGAACAAACTGATTGCTGCATGGATGTTTGTGCACGATGTAAATAAACCACACCATTTTTGCATAAGAGACTGTTGTTCTATACCTGTTACCTTAGAGGACTGTGTTGCTTTGCCCATAAAGGTCACAAGATGGTGGAGAATGCGGGCATTTAAAGCACATTTATACGGTCTGTGGGTATAGAGGCCTAAGGTACTGTGACTCTGCAAACTGAGACTGGTTGTTTGAAACAGAGGCCTGCAGGTGTGGTGTGTGGTATTTACCAGGTGGCTGAAAAAAAAAAAAAGCAAGATGGAACAGTTAGTAAAACCTTTTGGTACAGGCTAATACTACCCAGCAAGACACAAACCGTGTAACAGCGGCTCAGATCAGTAGCCGCTTATTGGCCATACAAATAGACTGCGTTATGGAAACACAGCGGGAAGACAGAGTAAAGCTAACAAGTGCTTTGCTACAAACCATACTGTCAAGTGTGACTACCCCTACTATGGATAGGGGGCGCCGGATTAGAGTTACTGACTTTTTACATAAAGCAGGGGCGTACCTAGAGCATTTGGCACCCGGGGTGGATCCTGTGCTTGGGCCCCCCCCAAATTGTGTAGTAGTAAAAAACTGTAAAATTTCTAAAGGTTCTCTTTTTTTTTTTTTTTAATTAATAAGACTCCTGTCCCAATACAAAAACCCCGCCCCCTTCTACAAAATCCCTGCAGCCCCACACACACATTTACAGACAGTCACACACACTCAGTTACAGGCAGACCGTCACATACAGTCACAGGCAGACAGTCACACATACACATTTCCTCCGTGCGGCCAGTTTACCCTCTCTCCTCTTTTTTCACCCCCCTCCTTTTTTTTCCTCCCCTTTCTCCTCTTTCACACCCCCTCTCCTCTTTTTCACCCCCTCCTCTTTTCCTCTTTTCCCCCCTCCTCTTTTTCACCCCTCCTCTTTTTCACCCCCTCTCTTTTTCACCCCTCCTCTTTTCACCCCTCTCCTCTTTTTCACTCCTCTTTTCACCCCCCTCTCCTCTTTTCACCCCCTTTCTCTTCTCTTTCACCCCCTTTCTCTTCTTTCCACCCCCCCCTTTCTTCTTTCACCCCTTTCACCTTTCCCCTTTCTCTTCTTTCACCCTTTCTCTTCTTTCACCCCACTTTCTCTTCTTTTCACCCCTCTTTCTCACCCCACTTTGCTGTAGCGTGGCGGGCCCTGTATGGTCAGCGGGTACAGAGGCAGCATCTCCTGTACCGGCGGACTAACAGGAAGTGCACACTCAGTGTTAGTCCGGCCGGGTACAGGAGACAGCTGCTCTCTGTACCCGCGGACTATCATGCTGCAGGGCTCGGCCACGCTACAGCAAAGGAAGCTGACAGGAGGGATCGCTGAGCGTGTCCCTCCTATCAGCCTCTCCCCATGCTGCGCCCGGGCGGTGCGCCCTCATGGACGCACCGCCCGGGCAAAGCTGCAGCCGCCTGAGGCTCAATACAGAGCGCTCGGGCGGCTGCAGCATGGGGGGGGGGCTCCCCTGGTCATGGCACCCCCTACCCTGGTGGCACCCGGGGTGGACCGCCCCCTCCGCCCCCCCCCCTTAGTACGCCACTGACATAAAGTGAGTAGGTTGATGACATGGAGGCTTACCTGACAACCTTTGAAAGGATTGCTACCCGAGAAGGATGGCCTCCAGGTCAGTGGGCAGGATTATTAGCCCCTTGCCTCAGTGGAGAATCCCAAAAAGCATATGATGATTTGCCTCTCAGCCAAGCACAAGACTATGACAGATTGAAAGCAGAAATCCTAACACGGCTTGGAGTTACGCCTGCATTGCGAGCCCAAAGATATAATGCATGGGTTTATGATACCGAGAAATCTACTAGGTCACAAATGTATGATCTCTTGAGACTTGCCCAGAAGTGGCTGCAGCCAGAAATCAACTCTGCTGCAGTAATCATTGAAAAGGTGGTTATGGATCAGTTTCTCAGGAGTCTGCCAATAGCGCTACGGAAATGGGTCAGTCAAGCAGATCCAAAGGACCCAGAAGAAATGATGAACTTGACAGAGAGATACCGGTTTGCTAATGAAACTCAGAGTAAAGAACCTTACCTCAACGCCAAATTGCAAAGTAACAGGAAACCTGCAAAGAATTCTGGAGGGTTTAAAGAAACGGATGAAAAAAAAAGATTCTGTACAGACCCATAGACAGACTGACTACATGGAAAATTGGGTGCCCAAGTTCCCAACCCGGCCACAAGGCCAGACTGAGACAGATAAAGTGTTTATAGGTGTCAGGAGATTGGACATATTGCACGTAACTGTCCACAGACTGATGAACCTATGGAATGTAATTTGGGGAGGAGGGAGAAACATGGTGCATTGTTAGTATACACACAAATGTCTGCTTTAACAAGTACTGGTGGTATTAACCATGTAAAATCTGTAAATATGGAGGGGAGGAGTGTGCAAGCACTCTTAGATTCTGGGAGTGAGGTTTCATTGGTAAAGAGATCTTTACTTCAGAGTGAGCAAGTAGATAAAATTCACGTGGATATAATATGCATACATGGTGACACCCACACGTACCCCACAGCCGAGGTGGAATTTGCTACCGCAGTAGGGGTGATAAAACATAGAGTTGGGGTGGTACCATCATTGCCTTATGATGCTGTATTGGGGCGTGATTTTTTCCCCTCTTTTGTAAAATTTGGGAAGATACTGCAATAAAACAGGATAAGCATACAGAGGTAGAGGCAGAAACAGTGGGTTTAGAGAATGTTTTCCCTTTTTCTACGATTGATTTGGAGCAGTATAGTGAAAATGAACCCACTGTAGTATGTTTGGGTGAGGAAGGGGAACACAATGAAAATCAAGTAGAAAATCTAAGGGAAGAGGTGGAGTTCCATCATCTAGGTATTAGTTCAGGAAATTTTCGGGCTGCCAAATGGGAGGATCAAACCTTGGTAGCTGCCCATAACAATGTTCAGGTAGTGGAAGGTACTCTTCTTAACCCGGAAACCTAATTGTCCCTTCCCTATTTTGCAGAAAGAAATAATTTACTTTACCGAGTAGAGAGGAGGGGGGTTGAAGAGGTTGAGCAGTTACTGGTACCTCAATCCCACAGGAACCTAGTCTTAAAACTAGCTCACAGCCATGTATGTTAGGGGGGCATCTTGGGATTGAAAAAACCAGGGAGAGAGTACTAAGAAGATTTTACTGGCCAGGAATCTACTCTGCTATAGAGCGATTTTTGCAAGTCATGCCCAGAATGCCAAAGAAAGGCTCCATTCCAAGCTTTCCGTAATCCCCTCATTCCTCTTCCCTTTATAGAAGTCCCATTTGAAAGAATTGCTATGGACCTGGTTGGTCCTTTACTTAAATCTGCTAGGGGGCACCAATATATATTGGTAGTACTAGATTATGCTACCCACTATCCCGAAGCTATACCTTTTAAGAAATACCTCAGCTAAAACCATTGCCAGAGAGTTAATGTTTATGTTCAGCCGGGTTGGAATACCTAGAGAAGTACTTACAGACCAAGGTACTCCTTTTATGTCACGAGTGATGAAAGAGCTATGTAACTTGTTGAAGATTAGACAATTGAAAACGTCAGTGTATCACCCACAAACTGATGGGTTAGTGGAAAGATTTAATAAAACCTTAAAAGGAATGCTCCATAAGGTAATTGATAAAGATGGTAAGAATTGGGATTGGTTGCTCCCATATCTAATGTTTGATATCAGAGAAGTCCCCTAAGCTTCCACAGGGTTCTCACTTTTTGAATTGTTATATGGCAGACATCCTAGAGGTCTCCTTGATGTTGCGAAGGAAACATGGGAACAGGAACACACGCCTCATAGGAGTGTTGTTGAACATGTGGCACAAATGCAGGATCGCATTGAGGCCATAATGCCAATTGTCAGGGAAAATATGGAGAGAGCACAGGAAGCCCAGAAAGCTAGTTATAACAGGAATGCTAGACTTAGGGTCTTTCAACCCGGAGACAGGGTTATGGTACTAATCCCCACAGTAGAAAGTAAATTCCTTGCAAACTGGCATGGCCCATATGAGATCATTGAACGAGTCAATGAGGTGAATTATAAGGTGAGACAACCTGGTAGAAGAAAACCCGAACAAATATACCATATAAATTTACTTAAACCCTGGACAGACAGAGAGGTCTTGATGGCCATGACAGACAAAGTTCCTCTGACCAAAGTAGAGAAAGTACCAGAGGTTAATATTGCTGACACTCTAGCACCTCATCAGAATGAGGTCCGAGAGTTTGTTGCTAGAAATCGGGATGTGTTTGCTCCAGTACCAGGAAAGACTCATGTTATTAAACATGACATAATTACGGAACCTGGAAAAAGGGTTAACTTAAAAACCTACCGAATCCCAGAGGCCAGAAAAGAAGCCATTAAAGCAGAGGTCCGAAAGATGCTTGAGCTAGGGGTTATCGAGGAATCACAAAGTGAATGGAGTAATCCTATCGTGTTGGTACACAAGCCAAATGGAGAAATCAGATTTTGTAATGATTTCAGAAAATTAAATGAGATCAAAATTTGATGCCTATCCCATGCCTAGGGTTGATGACATAATAGAGAGATTAGGACGATCCAGATATCTGACTACATTAGATCTGACTAAAGGTTATTGGCAAGTTCCCTTAACAGAGTGGGCCAAAGAAAAAAAACTGCTTTTTCCACACCAGAAGGTTTATTTCACTATAAAGTCTTACCTTTTGGGTTGCATGGTGCACTTGCCATCTTCCAAAGAATGATGGATAGAATCCTTAGACCTCATAGTGAATACGCGGCTGCCTACCTTGACGATGTGGTTATACACAGCACAGATTGGGAAACACACCTTCCCCGAGTTCAGGCAGTAATAAAGTCTATACGAGATGCAGGTCTAACTGCCAATCCATCCAAATGTACGATAGGTTTGGAAGAGGCGAAGTATTTGGGCTACACTATTGGGAGGGGTCTCCTGAAACCACAGAAAAGTAAGGTAGATGCTATTTGGGATTGGCCACGTCCTGTGACAAAGAAACAAGTCAGGACATTTCTAGGCTTAGTGGGCTACTACCGTAGATTCATACCCAACTTTGCTATGATCGCAAATCCGTTGACAGAGCTAACTAATGCAAAAGGCCCTGTTATGATAAAGTGGACTCCTGAGGTAGAGAAGGCATTTAGTACCCTGAAGGAGGTTTTGTGTGCTGATCCAATTTTGGTTGCCCCAGATTTTATGAAAGAATTTTTGGTACAGACAGATGCGTCTGATGTGGGCCTAGGAGCGGTTCTTTCTCGAGTACACAGAGGAGAAGAACATCCCATTACCTACCTGAGCAAAAAGCTGAATCCCCATGAACAAAGATACTCAGTGGTTGAGAAAAAATGTTTGGCCATAAAATGGATGGTTTATCCAGAGTCCATTGTTTGTGGTCAAAGGTTGCTACTACCGATGGGTCTAAGCTGGCGGGTAGTGATGTCGCGAACATGAAATTTTCGGTTTGTGAAGGCGAATTTCGGCAAATGTTCCCGAATTTAGACTTCAATAGGCAGACGAATTTTAAAACACACAGGAACTCTTTCTGGCCACAATAGTGATGGAAAAGTTGTTTCAAGGGGACTAACAGCTGGACTGTGGCATGCAAACTCCGATCCGCGGCTGCATTTTGCAGCCGCTTAGTAGATAACTCCCTAATTCCCACGGTATTAGAGAGCTATCTACTAAAAGGCTGAAAGACCTAAATTGGTCTTTTAGCCACATTTACTAATACTAAGTAAAGATTACTTAGTATTAGTAAATTCTGCCCCTACTCGCTATGCAGCGAGTAGGGGCATGTCTAGTAAGCAGTGAGCAGCCAGTGGCTGCTCACTGTGAAAAAAAAAAAAAAAAACCTATTGCCCCCACCCCTGTGCGACGGGTGGGGGCCATAAATTACAATGTGGGGGAGGACATACTGTCCTCCCCCCCCCGGCCCCCACCCCTGGGTGGGGGCCCATAAAGATAATGAGGGGGGGGGACCTACTGTCCTCCCGGCCCCCACCCCTGCACGGTGGGTGGGGGCAAATAAATCACAATGGGGGGGTAAGTCTCTACATTTATTGACAGGGGTGGGGGCCAGGGGGGAGGACCTTAGGTCCCCCCCATTGTAATTTATTTGCCCCCACCCACTGCTCAGGGGTGGGGGCCGGGGGGGAGGACATTAGGTCCCCCCCCTTTTTAGTATTTAGGGTCCCCACCCGCCGCTCAGGGATGGGGAGCCAGGGGGAGGACCTTAGGTCCCCCCCCTTCTTAGTATTTAGGGCCCCCACCCACCGCTCAGGGGTGGGGGCCGGGGGGAGGACAAAGTTTACTCAATGATATGGAATAGGGGGCGGACCGAACATCGCATATGTTAGCCCGCCGTGGCGAACGCGAACATGCGATGTTCGCCGGGAACTATTCGCCAGCGAACTGTTCGGGACATCTCTACTGGCGGGGAGGATATGTGACAGTCTGTGGGAGGGTAATAGAATCCTCCATAGCCTGTACTCATTCACCTGCCCAATTAGTAACTGCTGAGGCTTTAATTAGCAGGTCTCAGAGCAGAAAGGAGGAGATATAATCTGACCTGCAGAGAGAGCAGGTCTGTGCAGAGCAGCACCTAACAAAGTGCTAAAGGTTGGTGAAACCAATATTTATTTTGTTGATTTGTGTATTTTATTACCCTGGTTTAGTAAGGGACATTACTTTATGTTTAGTTAGTGCTCGAATTTGAGCTAGGATTTTGTTTTGTAGACTTTCCTTTCTGTTTTGCTAAAGTTTTAAACAAACTGATTGCTGCATGGATTTTTGTGCACGATGTAAATAAACCACACCATTTTTGCATAAGAGACTGTTGTTCTATACCTGTTACCCTAGAGGACTGTTGCTTTGTCCATAAAGGTCACATAGTCATGTCATATAGTTCTGCCCACTATCCTCCGATTGGCGCAGTGGCTCAGAGCTTGTTAAACTTTGCTACTGCACCACAGGTCCGCAACCGAATGAGGAAAACAAGCAGGTCAGTAGTCTCCTTTTTGTGAGGGCTGGGCACTGTTCACGTTAAAGTGCCTGGAGGCTTAAGTATTGAAGCCGTATTCACAATTAGTTGAGAAAATATATATTTTTTTTAGAAACCTGTGTTGTGTTTGCAATAGTTTGATATCCATGATAGCGGAGTATTTTTGTGTATTTGTTGAACAAAAGATTGAAAGGTTAAACAAGAGCGTTTTTCACAGCCTTCTTTGCTCATATTTACTAAGAAAAGAGTGCCAACCTTAGTGGAGGGCACTATATGAAGTGTGTGTACTGGGTAAATTGCACTGGCTCTTTTCTACATACATTATCAAGCAGTAACACTTGCCCATGAGAGTACTGTGATTGGCTTCTTGACTTCTTTACACACAGTCACATGCATAGACTACCTACACACAGTCCCACACACAATCACATGTATTGATACACAATCACACACACATGTACATAAAGACACACAGTTATAGTAGACCGTTGTATCTAGTGTTGAGATAGCAGGGATTTTTGTCAGAGCAGTCTTAACACCAACAGTACAACAATTCTTGATTGATTATGACCCATTTACTTTAATATATGCCTTTTCATCTGTGCAGAGCTCCCTTCAAACTGGGGTAAGGCTGAATATCCCTCAAACCTTGCCTGCTAACTCTCTTCTAAAAGTGAACCAAGAGTAGAAGTCTAATGAAGTCCACATCCTGGCATGCAATATAATTTAAGTGTGACTTTGGACTGCTCTGTGTGGTGATAGCTTTGTAGCAACACTATGTAGGATCCTTCACTACCTTGCAAATAAGTAAATGGGAAACATACCATCTCTTGGAGACCATCATCCAGTCTCTTGGGTAACTGAACTAGAGCTCCAAGTGCCTTCACTTTATAGTTTTTGTTTTTTTTAGTTGAAACCACTTTTTTTTATTTATTTATTTTTAATTTATTTTTAGTAAAGTCAGTCCGCATTGAAAGTCCGGATTGCCTGTTCATCTGTTGTGCAACATTCCTGACCCCAGATGCTATCACACCATTTTCTTCCTTTCCCATTTACCCAAGTGTCATTGTCAGTTGATACATACAGTGGGGTCATTGTCCTCATAATTCCTGCAAAAGGCTTTCACTCCTGTCTGTAAATAGCCACTCTTTGGAAGGACCCTAATCCTATAGTTTACATTTTTATTTCTGAAGATCTTCAGTTTTCATTCAGCTTATTTTAGGCTTCTCTGATATTTGATCACTGTTTCTCTAGACTTTGGCTTGCTTTCTCAATGTCATTTTGTATCCCTCAACTTCTGTTTAATCTCAGCTGTTCTCCACCTATTTGCAGTAATTTTCTGCCTTACTTGGCATTGCATTAAAGGCTGCCCCAACAGTGATTGTGACACCATTAGACGTCTGCTCTAGGCGTGCGACATATGCTGATGAAAGACGTCCAGTATGCGCAGAATTGACATTTGCTAGTCTGAAACTCATGCTCAAGGTTGACTATTGGCTAATAATCCACCACCAGTAGCAAAAGGATACATCACTGCATGAGCAGCGTATCATAGTGAAAGTAGTCATGGTGCTTGGAGTAACCCTAAAGTGGACACTGTAGGTACAGTGTCTGATTCATATCATTAAACTGGTTATAGTGTCTGGAGTTCCCTGGTACCATCAATTCATTCAGAATTAAACGTTTTTTTTAATGATCTATGCTGAATGAGAGTCCCCAGCAGCTCATCCCCTCTGAGGAAATATTAGTCTGAGCATCTGTGATTTGGCTGAGAGTGTCAGTTGACTGCTTTTAGCCTATTAGAGCTCCAACTGAAAGTATAAATGGGTAGGCCTACAAGGAAGTTTGAAATCTCTGCCTTAACCACATCTCCAGAAGTGACCGAATTGTGGGTGGTCAGGGACCCTATTCAGTGTTAAACTGCTCTACAGTTGTTTATCATCGAATGGAGGGACAGTGCCAGGAAATCCAGGCACCTTAGCCAATTCAAAGTGATGACATGGTTATGATGACTACAGTGTCCCTTTAAGCCACGTCATACTGTACATCAATCCTTATTTGCTAATGCTCTAGCCACCTCTGATTTTTCTCAAGTGAGCTCTCTGCTCACTGTTTGGTACATGGTCATATTGAACCCCTTCGCCTTTTTTAAATGATCTACCCACTGAGTGCTAGAACTAAATAGTAAAAAAAACATTTGTATTTAAATGTTTCGATTATATCCCCCCTGTCTTGTCTTTCCTCCAAGCTATACATGTTAAGATCCTTTTAACCCTTCCTTGTAAGTTTTATCCTACAATCCATGAACCAGTTTAAGTAGCCCTTCTCTGAACCCTCTCTAAGATATCAATATCCTTCTGGAGATACAGTCCCTAGTACTGTGTACAATACTCCAAGTGAGGTCTCACCAGTGTTCTGTACAATGGCATGAGCACTTCCCTCTTTCTACTGCTAATACCTCTCCCTGTACAACCAATCATTCTGCAAGCATTTCCTGCTGCTCTATTACATTATCTGCCTACCTTTAAGTCATCTGAAATAATTATCCCTAAATCCCTTTCCTCAGATGTTGAGGTTAGGACTCTATCAAATATTCTGTACTCTGCCCTTGGGTTTTTACATCCAAAATGCATTATCTTGCACTTATCCACATTAAATATCAGTTGCCACAACTCTGACCATTTTTCTAGTTTACCTAAATCATTTGCCATTTGGCTTATCCCTCCTGGAACATCAACCCTGTTACATATCTTAGTATCATCAGCAAAAAGACATACCTTACCATCAAGACCTTCTGCAATATCACTAATACAAAATATTAAAGAGAATAGGTCCAAGTACAGATTCCTGAGGTACCGCACTGGTGACAAGCCCATGCTTCGAATATACTCCATTGACTACAACCCTCTGTTGCCTGTCAATCAGCCACTGCCTTACCCATTCCACAATATTGGAATGCAAACGTAAAGATTGCAGTTTATTGATAAGCCTTCTATGTGCAACAGTGTCAAAAGTCTTACTGAAATCTAGGTAAACAATGTCTACTGCACCACCCATATCTATTATTTTAGTTACCCAATCAAAAAAATCTATATGATTTAGTTTGGCATGATCTCCCTGAAGTAAACCCATGTTGTCTCTGATTTTGAAATCCATGTGATTTTTAGATGTTCAACAATCCTATCCTTTAACATGGTTTCTATTAATTTCCCCACTACTGAAGTAAGGCTTACTGGCCTATAGTTGCCTGACTCCTCCCTACTACCTTTCTTGTGAATGGGCACAACATTCACTAACTTCCAATCTTCTGGGACTGCTCCTGTTAACAATGATTGGTTAAATAAATCTGTTAATGGTTTTGCTAGTACACCACTATGCTCTTTTAATAACTTTGGGTGTATTCCATCAGGTCCCATTTACTTATTTGTCTTTACTTTTGACAGTTGAAATAGAACCTCTTCCTTTGTAAACTCACATGTAACAAATGACTAATTTGTCCTTTTTTCTAACTGAGGCCCCTTTCCTTCATTATCATCTGTAAATACTGAACAAAAATATTAATTGAGGCAGTCAGCTAGACCTTTATCCTCTTCTACTGTTCTCCATCTATACTGCCTTGGTAAACTCATTAGCTCCTTTGGCTTCCAATATCATTTCTATGCGGATGACACGCAAATCTACCTGCCCTCTCCTGATCTCTCCCCGTACCTCTTGACTAGTGTCTCTGACTGCCTCTCTGCTATTTCTAACTGGATGGCTGCCCACTTCCTTAAACTAAACTTGACCAAAACTAAAAATTCTGGTCTTTCCTCCCTCAAGTGTTGTTACTCCTGTGTCTGTCTGTCTGTCTCCAAGTCTACGGTGCTACCATCAGCTCCACCACGCAAGCTCGCTGCCTAGGTGTTCTCTTTGACTCCGACCTCTCCTTCAAGCCTCATGTTCAATCTATCGCCAAATCCTGTCATTTCCATCTCAAAAACATTGCGCGCATCCATTCCACTGTCCTTTTTCGCCTTGACTACTGTAATCCGCTTCTCAGTGGTCTTACGTGCTCCCAACTTCCGCCGTTACAGTCCATAATGAATGCAGCAGCGAGGCTCATCTTCCTGTCCGCCCGCACCTCCCATGCCTCACCCTTCTGTCAGTCCCTACATTGGCTTCCTATAAAATATAGAGCTCAATTTAAAATTCTGGTTCTTGCTTTCAAATCGCTACATAATTCTGCTCCCACCTATCTATCCTTCCTTATACACAAGTATGTCCCATCTAGGCCCTTAAGACCTGCTGAAGACTTACGTCTATCTTCTGTCCGTACTCCTACCTCTGATGCTCGCCTTCAAGATTTCTCGAGGGCTGTACCGTTCCTGTGGAACTTGCTTCCCTCCTCCGTTAGATGCTCACCCAGTCTCCACTCCTTCAAAAAATTGTTAAAAACCCACTAAAAGCGTATCAATTAAACTGTTAATAGCTCCTGACTGATTCCTCTTCTGCAACTGTCACTAGTCTTATACTATCCTTACCTTTTTGTGTCATTTTACTCCACTCCCTCTAGCATGTAAGCTCATTGAGCAGGGCCCTCAACCCCTCTGTTCCTTTGTGTCCAACTTGTCTGGTTACAACTACATGTCTGTTCGTCCACCTATTGTAAAGCGCTGTGAAATTTGATGGCGCTATATAAATAACAATAATAATAACACATACCTTCCTCCTTTTGTTTTTAATCTAACTAATCCTTGTTTTACTTTCCGTTTCTCATTTATTTATCTAAACATTTTTTACTGACTGTGCTATTTTCTCTTCTGTGTGTGATTTGGAAGCTCTTATAACTTGCTTAGCCTCTTTCTGCCTAATCTTATAGATCATTCTGTCTTCCTCACTCTGTTTTTTTTTATAATTACTAAATGCTAACTTTTTGTTTTTTACTATTTTAGCATTTAGTAATTAAATAGAATTGAATCACCAATGCTGACATTTTGAATGTAAAGTATAGCTTTTTGTTTAGAAATTTGATTATTATGATAATTAGCAACTCTCAGTAAGTATTTCACGGTGGTAATTTAATCAAATCAGTCCATTAAAGGACTTATTGGGAGCTAATTTATGTGACTGGCACTACTTTAATCAAAGCATATTTTGGACAAAGAAGCTTGTATCCAGCTTATGACTACAATGGAAGCTTTTTGTGGCATTGTATACATTTCACATGTACACTAAGATGTGGAAGAACTCTCCATGCTGAGGCTTTCTAAAACAAGTTAGGGTAAATTCTGAAACTCAATCTCTCTAAAACTGAGCTCCTGGTCTTTCCTCTTCCTAATACTGATGCACCTCTTTTGCTCTCCCTTCAAATTAGTGGTACCCACATAAGTCCATACTTGCAAGCGCGCTGTCTTGGGGTCATACTTGATTCTGGCTTCACCTTTGAGCCTCACATCCAGTATGTTGCCAAATCTTGTAGATTCCATCTGAAAAACATAGCCCGCATCTGCCCCTTTCTTACGCAAGATGCTACCAAGGAGCTTGTGCATGCTCTAGGAATTTCCCACATGGATTATTGTTAACCTCTCCTAATTAGTCTTCCCAAAAGCCATATTGCCCAGCTACAGTCTGTAATGAATGCTGCCGCCAGACTGATTTTCCTCTCTAGTCGGTCCTCTCACACCTCACCCCTCTGTCAGTCGTTACATTGGCTTCCTGTATCCTAGAGGAGTCAATTCAAAGTGCTTACCGATACCTATAAAGCGCTGAAAAATTCTAGCCCCACATATCCATAGGTATGCCTCTTCTTTGTCTCTCCGCTCTGCCCATGGCCTTCTCCTGTCCATTGCTCGCACCCGGACGGCCAACTCACGCTTGCAGAACTTCTTGCAGGTGGCTCCCTTCCTATGGAATAGCCTGCCTACTGCCATCAGACTCTCCCCTAGTCTTCAATTGTTTAAGAAGTGCCTTAAAACCCATCTCTTTAGGAAAGCTTATGGCCTCCCAGAGTAACCTCTACCTTACACACCTGTCTCTTGCTCTCTCCTAAAGGGCAGCACTCTACTTTCTCCCACCTTATTTGATTGCTATATCCTGTCCTAATGTGTTTTATACCCCACTTACTATAGACTGTAAGCTCGTTTGAGCAGGGTCCTCTTCAACCTATTGTTCCTGTAAGTTTTCTTGTAATTGTTTTGTAAAGCGCTACAGAATCTGTTGGCGCTATATAAATGCCAATAATAATTATAATTAAAACAGCAGTTCTAGGTAAAAAGGAACTCGGAACCCACAAGAACAACTGAATCAAAAAGCCAAACAATGAAAAAATTAAAAATGAATGACACTTCGAAAACACTCACGTGTCCAAGGGCAGTGGAATCTGTCAAAGAAGAAGGGTTGGTTAATCTTAATACACCAAATGGTACAAAAGAGTGGGTTTACCATAAATCGCTATCCAATGGCATAAGTATATGCTTGGAAGCTGCTCATAACATAGTGTTCCATTAAAATAGTGTTTCTTTAAAAAAAAAAAAAAAAGTATATTAAAATGAGAGTAAAATACAATTCTACATCAAACCTTGCTGCCTAACAAACAAAAGAGAAAAAGAAAAAAGTCCATATCCTCAGGACAGTCGTCTAACGTGTTTCATGTTGTATGGCACTTAATTTTAGGCACAGCTATGCTGACAAACTGCCGGGATATTTAAACCTCCAAACTAATGGTCTGTTAATTAGGTTGGTTAGTTAACCTATTGAAGGCAGAAAACACAGCATCTCAAAGAGCAGCAGTTAGTAAATCTACCCAATGAGAAAAAACTAACATTGACAAGTAAATTATAAAATGATTGCAAAATATAAACATATTAGCAAATGTTATGTATAAAATAAAAATTAAAAAGGCAGTTTAAAACAAAATATCTGGGGATACTTTTGTATTAGAAGTTAATTGAAATTAAGTGACACATTAAGTAAACAGCAGATTGAATGTAACAACTATATAAAAGCAATGTGCATATTGCAACAACATAAAAATGTGCAACAATCAACATCGGAGTGTAAAATATAATTTGCTTTGTACAAGATTTCTATTCAGATTTCTTGTCCTTCAACGTTACGTTCACAAGGCAAAACATTTACATACTTTTAAAAAAAAATTTGTTTATATTATACACTGAACAAAATTATAAACGCAGCACTTTTGTTTTTGCCACCATTTTTCATCAGCTGAACTCAAAGATCTAAGACTCTTTCTATGTACACAAAAGGCCTATTTCTCTCAATTATCCCAAAACTCTGAGGATTTGTAACTGTTAAGAATCTTCCTGAAGGTCTTCATTACATATATGGCCCTATTTATAAGAGGCTTAGAGAGAGAGAGAACACTAGAGACAGACCTAAACAACAGTTACTGTCTTTTTAGCTCACCCTAAGTTTAATATGTAACCTAGAAGTGGACCCCTTGCTCACGGTGCCTAGAGGGTGCATACGGCCAACTCACGCTTGCAGGACTTCTCGCAGGTGGCTCCCTTCCTATGGAATAACCTGCCTTCTGCCGTCAGACTCTACATTAGTCTTCAATCGTATAAGAAGTGCCTTAAAACCCATCTCGTTAGGAAAGCTTATGGCCTCCCAGAGTAACCTCTACCTCACATACCTGTCTCCTGTTCTCTCCTAAAGGGCAACACTCCACGCTCTCCTCCAGCTCTGATTCACTCCCACCTTATTTGTTTGCTGTTTCCGGTCCTATTGTTTTTTACACCCCACCTCCTATAGACTCTAATCTCGTTTGAGCAGGGTCCTCTTCAACCTATCGTCCCTGTAAGTTTTCTTGTAATTGTCCTATTTATAGTTAAATCCCCCCTCTAATAATATTGTAAAGCGCTACGGAATCTGTTGGCACTATAAAAATGACAATAATCATAATATAGATAGCTTGAGTTATTGATCCTAGTTTGTGAAACTGATTATTGCTGTGCCTAGCCCCTGCCAGACAGTACAGCTCACAAAGACGTTGATTTGAAGATATATAAGATACATATATCCTGTTTTATAATTGTTTAAGTGCTCCTAGTGTGAGACTGGAGGCTCCTGGTTACTGCTATACCCCCACTTCAGACTGTTACCTCCACACCAGTAACGTGTCAGGATTGGTACCAGGTAGTAAATATATTTAATCATAGTCATTTAAAATAAAATAGAAATAAAAATAAAATGCCACTGTCCAACACGTTTCATCCAACTACCGGACTTATTCAGTGACCACCAAAATTAAAATATAAGTATAAATGATAGTTAGAAACACTCACAAACAAATAATCAGTGTTAGACTTCTCTGACCTGTGTTTCTTTGAGATTTTGGCTTGATTTTTTTATTTTGTTGTTATTCTGTAACTTTCAACCTCAACTTGTTCTCAAATATTCTCTGCCTATTTGCAGAAGTGTTTTGCCTGCTAAGCATTGTGTTAAGCCCGCCCCACAATCCCAAGGATCGAAAACACTTCTGTATGTTGGGCATTATTTGTATTATAAGAAAGTATTTGGTAGGATAGAGTGGTATTTCACAGTCACCACCCTTACTTCTTACCAAATCCATCAATGGATGGTTATGTTAGGGACGCTACTCTACCTTTCTACTTTACAAATCATACTGCTATTCATCCGTTTTCTTTCTAACAAAAACATGACGAGCAACATAGCCTCTGGTCAGAGAATCCCCATCATAAAGTGTCAGTCCCAGACTACTTGTGGTACTCATAGTTTGCCAACTGGAGATTTCCATTCCACATATTACAAAGGGATTCCGTCAACATGGAACTCCTTCTAGCTTAAAAATAAATTACACAAAGTCAGAAATTCTGAATATTTCCTTATTCACCTTTGCAATGTATTTCCTTCAGACGTCCTTTCCATTATTCTAAAATGTCAAAAAATTAATTTAAAAAAATTAACATTTCAGTTTTAAAAACTACCAGATCTTATTTCAAAAATGTATTCTAAAAACACCTAGGAATAAAACTATATTAGATTTTAGAAACATTTTATTTGCATGTAAGTCTCAGTTCCTGATAATATCATCTTACCAACAACAGAAACCTGCCCAGATATTAAGGGGTTTGGTCCCCAGAAATCAAATTCCTGATTAATATTGGGAACCTGATTTTTAGTTTTACCAACTGGTCCCTTGCTCTGTATATAAAACCTTGCCTTCAACTTGAATTAAATAATGTGTCCATTTCCACTAGAATTTGCCTTGGCTTTACTAGTTTCCACCACCTTATGGAGACAGTAGCTTATACCCATCTAACATCACCTTTTAAAAAATATTTTTTTTATTTACTCTGCTCTATTCATGTCATAGTTTCCTCCTTTACAACATAATTTCCTTAATCTGAAATATTCCATTATCTACACTAAATTGCACAAAAAAATGAATAGTCCACTGGCAATTCTTGAGAATGTTTGCCTTTTTTGGAGAACTCATTGTACAAACTGTCATACATCTTAACTCCTTTTTTCCTCTGAATATACATATGATTAATTGCTAAGCTTTTGTAAAGCATTCTATGTAAGAACTGTTAAAGGAGCACTTCACTGCCCACATGGTAAAAGAAAAATCATTATTTAGTAGATATACCTCCTGTGAATACATGCGTGCATTTTTCATCAAATCTTATGAACTGCAGCCTTAGCAAGTCCTCCTCTTTTTTTCTCGGAGGAGACTCATAGTCTCTTCACATCGAAATCAGCACGTCTGTTGTGAAGTTTGGAGCTGAGGAGCTGGTCTGAGGTTTGTGAGGGAGTGGGAGGCAGGTAGTGTTCCTGCCACTTCAGTTAGCTCAGGTGATCTAATGGAAGTAGGAAGGAATGCTCCCTGGCTGTTTGATTGACATCCAGGGGTGTGTTCCCTAGTTACTTTATAAAAGTGCTGATTTCTCATAGAAATCAGCAATTTTACAAACTGGGGTTAAACTATAATACTCCATACCCATAACGCACTTCAGCAAGGTGAAATGCTATTGGGGTGTGGAGGGGACCTTTAAATAAATATAGCATGCTCATTCCAGGCTGCCCATTCCCATTAGGAGGCTTTTATATGCAGATGGGAATTTCTGATGGGAGTGCATTAAAAATATGGGTGGTCTATATCACATTATCATCAATAAGTGCACATTGAAAGGTTATTATAATTCACTAGCCAAAAAGACATGCAAATTATAATGGCTGAATGGGCATCCTGCCAGATGCATTCAGTTCCCATTTTTTTTTTTTTTTTTAATAGGTACTTTGTAAATGTTCAGCTACTTATATAGGATTCAAATGCAAAAAAACACAGATTTTATTACTGAAACAGAAAGTATCCATTTTGACGGCGAGGATTTGTCCAGAATGACTACAATTGTGACCAGATTTGAGTTTATTAAACATGTGAATTTCTAATCTGTTTTCAATTTTGTAATTTTAACGGAATTTTGTCAATCTAGAAAAAAAAGAAGTTTTGAATAACCCCTGTTAACACTTCATTACTCAGAAGGCACATAATCATTGTGTTTTCACAGGGATCTCACTTTTACACTACCCTCAGAGTAAGCAAGACTCTCTTACATGGGCGTCCGCAGGAATTTTTCCGGGGGGGGAGGGGGGGCATAATTGTAATGACATCCATGCTTGGCCCCTTTTTGACAGTGTCATGAAAGGGAAGGAGCATAGCCATTATCACATAAAGCCAGCGTGAATAGCGTTTTCACAACTATGGTGTCAGGAATATATGTTTGTATTCCTGACACTATAGTGTTCCTTTTAAGCAAATTAAAGGACCATTCTGGTCACCATAACAACTTCACCTAAATGAAAAGGCCATGATACCAGGAAGCCCCTGGGTGCTCGCTTTCCTTTAAGGGGTTAAATCGCTCTCAAATGGTTTAACCTCAAAGGCTTCCTCCAGCTCCAGGTCGCTCAGTGGTATTTGGCTTCTGAAACAGAGTGTCAGGAAGTGCAGATTGACGTCAGGAATGGGTGCCGCTGATTGGCTAGAGTGGACAGTTGACGCTCTAAGCCAATCGCTAGTTCCCGGTTCATAAAATATTTTTACTTTTTATGAATGGGGAGCTACTGATTGGCTTAGAGTGCCAGCTGACCGCTCTAGCCAATCAGCAAGCCAACGGCACTCTGTGCTTCCTGACACTCAGTAAATAAAAGTGAACACATTAATACTGATATTTTTTTACCTTTGGAGATGAGAAGATCCAGCGTTTCCTTGCCTGGCCCAGGTACCAAAGCCTTATGATGTGGTGTCCAGAATAAAGTGGAGGTTCACTTCATTTGTCCTTCCTGCTCCAATCTCCTTTTCCTCTCCTTCATTTGACAGTCTTTTTTTTTTTCTTCTGACACTGTTTTCTATCCTTGGCCCCTTCTGCTCTTTTACCTTTCTGCTACTTTCTGCTTATTTAGCGCCCTTCTGATCTGCTCCCTTTTCTATTTTACCTTTGTGCTCCTTTACCTTTGTGCTCCTTCCTGCTCATTCTCCTATTTTACCTTTGTGCTCCTTGCAGGCCCTTCCTGCTCATTCTCCTATTTTACCTTTGTGCGCCTTCTGCCCCTTCCAGCTCATTTCTGACCCTTTCTGCTCCTTCTATTTTACCTTTGTGCTGCTTTCCCTTCCAGCTCCTTGCTGACCCTTCCTGTTGATTTCTGATCCTTTGTGCTCCTTCTCCTACTTTACCTTTTATGCTCCTTGCTGTCCCTTCCAGCTCCTTGCTGCTCCTTGATGTCCCTTCCTGCTCATTTCTGTTCCTTCTCCTTTTCTTACTTTACCTTCCTGCTCCTTGCTGACTTTTCATGTAGGCTGTCTCCCCCATCCCTCACTTCCATAGGCGTGCGCACGGGGTGTGTCGGGTGTGCCTGGGCACACCCTAATCCCCGCGGCACGCCAATGGATTGA
The DNA here is from genome assembly GCA_933207985.1 of Pelobates cultripes. Lineage (NCBI taxonomy): Eukaryota > Metazoa > Chordata > Amphibia > Anura > Pelobatidae > Pelobates > Pelobates cultripes. The sequence continues at coordinate 75,488,711 of OW240916.1, read as the reverse complement.
GACCGGCAGGGGAGATCTCTGGATCTCCCCAGTCGGCTCATGCAGAGCCAACGCTATCCGAGCGGCGGCTCTGGTCTAAGCCTCCATGGGCCGGTGGGGAGATCAAGTTCTACCTCACCGGTCCACAGCAGCATGGAGGGAGGCAGCAGAGAACCTGGGCTAGAGTTCACTCTCCACTGAACCACCAGGGAAGGCAGCAGGACTGGGATATTAACTAATCTGCCCCCACTTCCACCCAAACATACAGCACACACACACACAGCACCTACACACATACATCACCCTCGCACACACAGCACCCACACACATACAACACCCACACACACCCAGCACACTAACAGCATCCTCACAAACACACAAAACCCACACACAACACCCGCACAGCACCCACAAACAGCACACACACACAAACAGCACCCTGACAAACACACAACACCCACACACAGCACACAAACAGCACACTAACAGGACCCGAACAAACACGCACACACAAACACCCTCTCACACACACACACACACACACACAGCACACTACCAGTTCCCTCACAAACAGCACCCTCACACACAGCACACTAACAGCACCCTCACAGCAGTGTGTGTATATATACATATATATATACACACACACACATACATATACACATGGCGTGTGTTTGTGCTTTAGGGTGCACACCCTAATGCAATAGGCTGCGCACGCCTATGCTCACTCCCCTAATCTATAGGCTGCTGCCCTACCCCCCCAAATCTATAGGCTGCTGCCCCCCCAAATCTATAGGCTGCTGCCCCCCCAAATCTATAGGCTATCTCAAACCCTCCCCCCATCCCTCACTTACCTGATCTGTAGGCTGTCTCTGGCTGCATGTGTTGTTCCCCTGCGGTTTCAATCAGCAGAGAGAAGCAGGGATAAGATGCAGCTTCCTATCCCTGTCTCTCTCCATACACAGCGCCATCTACTGGCCGGCGCCGGTATTGCAGTTCATTTTAAATCTCACACGAAAAACGTCAGAACAAGCTGAAAAATCCAGGGGGGGGAGGGGTGGTGGTGGTAAGCGCCCTTGCTCCCCCCTGCGGACGCCCATGCTCTCTTATAAAGGTTTTTTTCCCACTTCCTTCAGCGTCTTTTTCTTTTTTGATATAGAGTTAGATACTGCAGATTACAGTACATCATGATTACTTACTTTGCCTTCCAGTACCATATATATCCTGATGACACTCAAATATGCCATTTGTCCCCTGATCTCTCTCTTTCCCTCTTGGATCATGTCACAAATTGCCTCTCATCTGTCTCTTACTGGATGTCTTCCCATTTCTTGAAACCTAATCCTTCAAATGAACTTCCCTTTCTTCCTTCAAGAACTAACCCTCCCTTTTCTGTCTCCCTTCACAGCAATGTAACTATGAACTCTACCCCAGAAGCTCTATCAGGATTATTTTTACACTGGCCTCTATTTCACTCAAATTGAATCTTTTAATCCTGTCGCTTGCATCTTAAACATATAGTCTACATTTGCTGTGTTCTAACAAAGATGCGTGAAAAGGTGGTGTTCTTGCACTCATCTTGATTACTGGTATTCATTCTTCTTTGCTGTCATATGCCAACATCACTCCCAATGATGCATTTTTCCTCTTAATCCTTATACAGACTTACTGTGTGTTTAAAATTTAGTTTAGAATACTGTTTTTTTTTTTGTTTTTTTTCATCTTTAAAAGGTCTTGACAACACCTCCTCAGCATACACACTCTCCATCGGGGCTCACAATTTCCACTAGACTTTGGTGAGTGGAAATTTTGCCCTGTTGAGTAGAGATTCACCCCAGGTGGACTGTGACACTCTTGGCTTGCAGTAGCAAGTAACGTTTAAAGCCTTGCTGGTGGTATAGGCAGGGCCAGCCCAAGAAATTGTGCTGCCTGGATCAAAAGGATGACATGCCGCCTCCCCCTCACCCATCCATTATGTTATGAAGTGTGTGTTATGGACGTATAAGACTTGAAATTATCAGGTCTCAAAATAGGTTGTCATTAGAGAGTGAACCTATACCATTGCACATCAGACTGATCCCACCCCTAAGGGCAGTCCAGAACTGAAATGCCGGCAGGTTTTCTCTGCAAGAAAGATGAAACAACCCTGGACGATCATTTTCGCCTTTTTTGGGTCCGTATCAGCGAGGTGTGACCAATACCCCTTCAGGCACAGTGAGCACGGATCCTTTTTAATGTAAAACCAAGCCAATGCATTGCAACACAAAAATAGCTGGTCACTAAAACATAACCTTCACCCACACAATAGTGTCAGCCCCTCCTATACATGTGTACACGCACTCATTCATTATGTTATGAAGTGTGTGTAGAGCAGGGGTTCTCAACCCAGTCCTCATGACCCCCTACCAGTCCAGGATTTGGGGATTACCTGGGTGTGTCTAAGGTGTTTAGAAAAAAAAAAAAAACACCTTAAACACCTTAGACACACCCAGGTAATCCCTAAACCCTGGACTGGTAGGGGGTCCTGAGGACTAACATTGAGAACCCCTGCTCTACACACACTTCATAACATAACGTTGAGAACCCCTGGTGTAGAGGATGCAGTGTGTGTGTGTGTGATGAATGCATTGTGTGCATGTTTATAGTGGATGCACTGTATGTCACCCTATGAAATAAATCTCCCAAATCCTGTCACACTTCCTCCTCCAACTATACCACATTCACCCCAACCCAGTGATACTCACCTCATCAACCATACCACACCCTGTCACATTAAAGGACCTCTATAGTGCCCTGAGGGTGCCCCCACCCTCAGGGTCCCCCTCCCGCCCAGCTCTGGAAGGGGGAAAGGGGTAAAAACTTACCTTTTTTCCAGCGCTGGGCGGGGAGCTCTCTGCCTCCGATCCTCCTCCTCTTCTCCCCGACGGCTGAATGCGCACGCGCATTCAGCCGGTCGCATAGGAAAGCATTATCAATGCTTTCCTATGGACGCTGGCGTGCTCTCACTGTGAAAATCACAGTGAGAAGCAAGCAAGCGCTTCTAGCGGCTTTGGGGGAAGGCTTAACCCATTCATAAAATAGCAGTGTGCAGTTTCTGGACCTCACAGCTATGTGGTGCATGGCTATGTATAAATTCCGTAGAATGGACCTTGCAGGGGTCATTAAGTGAAGAAGTCTGTTGTGGTTGGTTGCCTAGAGTGGTGTTAACCTCCCTCCTTGTCACTCACCTCCCCTCTTATCCAACCATGTCACACTAACCCCCCAACCCTGTCATTATTATTTATATAGCGCCAGCAAATTCCGTAGCGCTGTACAATGGTACCCTCCCTCATTCTGTAACAATCATACCCCCACCTTGTCTTATTCACCCCCTCACTCTGTCACTTTCTTCACTCACAGTCATGAAACATAGCTTTGCCATAACCACAATGCACAGAGACCACACGCAGCACCCCCCTTCCCATAACATACCACGCCACTCTACACTACTAGCAGTTATCCCACACACATACAGCCCCAGACACAAACATACACATTCTCACAGAGACATACATTTACACACAAGGATACTCTGTCAGACTCTCACACTCAGGCACATACACAGGTAGACAATGCCAGACACACTTAAATACACACACCCAGATACAAATTGTGACTTTATGTCTGTATGTCTCTGTGCATTAGTGTGTATGCATTCATGAGTGTATCAGAGTATGTATATGTGTGTATATATTATTGTGTGTTTATGGCTCGCAATGTGAGGATGGTACGGCAATTCAAAGGTAGATTGGCAACACACAAACATATATATATATGTTTGATATGTATTTGAAATTAATGTACAATATGTTGTGAAAGTTTTTGTTATCTATAACTATTTGGTTAATTATTTTTAAAAGCTTTTTTTGCTTAACTAAAATTTAATTTTTAATTTTTCCAATAATCCCTATACAAAACTGGCATAACTACAGAAAGAGCTCTCAACACAGCGGCACAGAGAGACACAACAGTACAAGCCTCTGAACAATAAATACAGAGTCTCTGTATCCAGCGCTGCAGTCCTGCCCTTCAATATAACTACTGCTCCTTATACAGGCAATGCAACCCCTATTTTCTCACTTTGAGTATCACCTAAGACCCCAGAGTGTCTAGAGCCGCCACTGAGTATACCTACAAAATGTCAGCTGACAAAAGGTTGATAGCTGATCTAAATGGCAGGGTTTACCAGGAATATAACATTTTTAAATATATATAGTTTATGTGTATTAGTAGGGGACTGAAGGCATTTTTAGGAATGCATTTTAAAGAAAAGCTGTCAACTTTCATAGAAATTACAATTCCTTTTTCCTTCACCCCAGTAAACGTTAATTCAACCTTTACTGGGGTGAATAATGCAGCTAAGTAAATGAACTAAATTATCTCCGCCAAATTGGTTACACATTTGCACCTGAGAAATTCAGTACAAGAGCATGCATTTTCAAAAATTTTCTCGAGATGTGCTATACATGCGCCATGCATTTCACATTGCAAACATTGAGCGACTTACATACTTTGCTGGTCCTAGACCAATGAATGAGTGACAAATTGGCATCCAGGGAAGTTCAGTGCCCAGCAGGACGCAGGTCTAACGGTTTGCCCTATAACAGATTGATTGTACTGGAGAACTCCTAGCTTCAATGCTATTGTGGCGAGCTGTAGTGCTTAAGATGAGTGGAGTAGCCCTTTGTAATGATGATTAAAGGAACACTGAATTTAATTTTAACAATTTAGTAGATATCCTCATAGAAAACATGCATGTCTTTTTTCCATCCAGGTTTTCAAAATCAGACATGCGGTTTGCTGCCTTTGCAAGCCCTACTCTCATTCCCCAGCACAGACCTTCACTCCAATAATCTCTCTAGCCCTTGACACCCTCTGTTCCTGTGTGTCCAGCTCGTCTTGCTGCAAATAAAAAAAATGTATGCTAGTTCACCTATTGTAAAGCGCTATAGAATTTGTTGATGCTTTACATATAACAATAATAGGCTGCTCATCGAGAAGGTTCTGTGTTGGAGCATGAGATTGCAGCTTTCCTATGCTTCTCTATAAGCCGCCATACAGATCATTGAGAATGGGGGAAGGCCGACGAGTGCTATCCTAGACCGCATACCATCTCTGTTAGCTTCATATAGAAATCAGCACTTTCATAAATGGTCACAAATATGACACACTCCAAACATAAGGCAATTCAGCAAACTGTGTTTAAAGCTGCAGTCAATCACCTCAAGCTTTTAGACAAAAACAATTGCATAGCCACAACATTAATCACCGTCTTAAATTCATTACATTTATTAAACATCAGGTGCATAATTCTTAAATAATATTCTTTTGTTTGGGTGGATTGGACTCAATAATGATCCTATATATTAATATATGTTGGAGACCAGTATGGTACAAAAGGTTGAAATTTGGCCATGAACCAAATTTCTTCATAAACCAGTCTTTACTATTATCTTTATACTTCCCCAGAAAACCTTTTGGCACACCCAGGTCACGTTCACTATATGACAGTTCATTGTGGACTCCTACACAGAGACCACCCCCTCCGAAAAAAAGAAATACAACCGCCCATTAACACAAATATATAGCTTGTGTTTAGCTACAATCCCCTTCTTGAAGAAGTTGGGGCAGACAATAGTTGGCATAGTTGTTCATATGATATGATATAAGTTACAAGGGTTGTTAGTTTGCATTGTATGTTGCATGTCGCTGATTCATTGGATTCTCGGGTGACTTCATCCATTCCTTCTTTAGGAGTTGTTTGAGCTGGGATAGGCGCATGTTTGGATTCTCCTGCTTCAGTCTGGGCAAGTTTATTTCTTCATAGGCTGTGAAGGCTGCTTTCATTCGACGCTCAGGATGACGGTCAAGGTCTTTGCCAATACTGTAGGGACAGAAGATAGGGACGGTGCAAAGAGTGGTGAGGGTAATAAAAATGCACTAAAGAGAGAGGAAAATGTAAGGAAATAAAAAATGTATAGTCTTTTGCTTAAACATGAGTTTGTATGCAGTGCCCATATATAAGATCAATAAAAAATTATATATAATAAAAGGCAGCGCTCCTGCCACATGAGAAAAAAAAAAAAAAACCACATACCTACTTTTAAAAACTTTAATAAAGTAGAGGCTAAAAAGCACAATGTGTGTATAAATCAGTAAGTGTATTTTAAGATAAACAGCAAATTTTATTTTTAGAAGATTAGTTAAATCATAAAAAATATTGTGTGTCAAAACCATTAAAGATGTAATTGTCATTATTGCATTCAAACCACCATAACCACTAGAGATTATTTTTGTGATTATGGTGCTAAGATACTAAGGCTTGAATACCTTTGCTGCACAGATAATACAAAAATCACACTTCCACACATTAATAAACAGAAAAAGATATATGACCAGCAATAAAAGCACAATGAAGTAGTTGAGCAATACAAGTATTGTGAGAATTGATATAATCACAGAAACACACAAAGAACTTTTACATGTTGACAGGGTAACGTTGCCAATGTTTGCAGGCAAATATGGAAATACAGAGGAAATTGAGAGGAGTAGTTCACACCAACTGAGAAAGCCATACTGGAGGAGTGAAATGCATTTTGAAGGACCACTACAGGCATGGAAAGCAAGTTATGGAAACTTTACTGCCAATTTACTATTGATTTTTACGCATATAATGTTATGGAAATTACCACATTCTAGAGTTTTCATGGTAAAGCATAGAAAAGTACCATCTGTTCTTTTTAACCCATTAGACATCCATACCAACTATGATTATAAATAGGAACACAGAGACATACATTTACACACAAGGATACTCTGTCAGACTCTCACACTCAGGCACATACACAGGTAGACAATGCCAGACACACTTAAATACACACACCCAGATACAAATTGTGACTTTATGTCTGTATGTCTCTGTGCATTAGTGTGTATGCATTCATGAGTGTATCAGAGTATGTATATGTGTGTATATATTATTGTGTGTTTATGGCTCGCAATGTGAGGATGGTACGGCAATTCAAAGGTAGATTGGCAACACACAAACATATATATATATGTTTGATATGTATTTGAAATTAATATACAATATGTTGTGAATCTTTATCTATAACTATTATTTGGTTAATTATTTTTAAAAGCTTTTTTTGCTTAACTAAAATTTAATTTTTAATTTTTCCAATAATCCCTATACAAAACTGGCATAACTACAGAAAGAGCTCTCAACACAGCGGCACAGAGAGACACAACAGTACAAGCCTCTGAACAATAAATACAGAGTCTCTGTATCCAGCGCTGCAGTCCTGCCCTTCAATATAACTACTGCTCCTTATACAGGCAATGCAACCCCTATTTTCTCACTTTGAGTATCACCTAAGACCCCAGAGTGTCTAGAGCCGCCACTGAGTATACCTACAAAATGTCAGCTGACAAAAGGTTGATAGCTGATCTAAATGGCAGGGTTTACCAGGAAACATGCGGCTTAAAGCTTTCAAGGCTATGGAAATATTTATACTCAAGAATATAACATTTTTAAATATATATAGTTTATGTGTATTAGTAGGGGACTGAAGGCATTTTTAGGAATGCATTTTAAAGAAAAGCTGTCAACTTTCATAGAAATTGCAATTCCTTTTTCCTTCACCCCAGTAAACGTTAATTCAACCTTTACTGGGGTGAATAATGCAGCTAAGTAAATGAACTAAATTATCTCCGCCAAATTGGTTACACATTTGCACCTGAGAAATTCAGTACAAGAGCATGCATTTTCAAAAATTTTCTCGAGATGTGCTATACATGCGCCATGCATTTCACATTGCAAACATTGAGCGACTTACATACTTTGCTGGTCCTAGACCAATGAATGAGTGACAAATTGGCATCCAGGGAAGTTCAGTGCCCAGCAGGACGCAGGTCTAACGGTTTGCCCTATAACAGATTGATTGTACTGGAGAACTCCTAGCTTCAATGCTATTGTGGCGAGCTGTAGTGCTTAAGATGAGTGGAGTAGCCCTTTGTAATGATGATTAAAGGAACACTGAATTTAATGCCAATTTACTATTGATTTTTACGCATATAATGTTATGGAAATAAACACATTTATTGTAGTGGCAGCCTCTTGTTCATATGTGATAGTCATCTACTGGAATAGAGTCATGGATGAGACATCCTGATTAGGCCATCGATACTGTTACTGTCAGAGCTGGTCATGTGAGTTGTAAGTACAATATTTAGATTTAGGTCACAAAATTAGGTTGTTACATTTTCTTCTCCTGGCTTGTCACTACAATGGTTTTGAAATGTAATTGAAAGCCATACTTTAATTTGATGGTATTTACATTGATATTAGGTAAAAGGTTTAGGAATTACATCACTTTCTTATGTGTGGTCCTCTTTTTCAATGGACCAAAAGCAATTTAACAACTGGCTGAGAAGCTGTTTTCACGGCCAGGTATGGTCTGTTCTCTTGCCATTTCAATAAAAATCATGCCGTTTAAAAAAATATACAATTTTCAAGTACTTTGTTTCAAGTTGCTGTGAACTCTCAATACGAGGACCAAAGAGCTACCAAAGCAAGTAATGCTCTAGGCTAAAAAAACAAAAAAAACAACATCAGGAGATGCTGTATCATTGATTTTGCACATAGACCAGGTGCGCCCAGCAACACCAAAAGGTTTGGTGCACTTAATGAAAGTAAATACAGATGAAACCCACTGGTAAGCATCAAGACTTGGAAGTCCAGAAAACATAAAAAAAAAAAAAAAAAGATTCTGCACTGTTCTAAAACAACTTTTGAGGTGATGAACCTAGATGTGTACCAGAAAGATCGTAAGAGAAGCATATGGAAAAAGGAGTGAACAGCTCATGATCTGAAGCATATTACACTGTCTGTGAAATATGGTGGAGGCAGTAGTATTGCATGGGCTTATATGTCTGTCAATAGAACTGGGTCACTAGCTTTTATAGAATACATGACTTGACAGAAGCAGCAGAATGAATTGTTAAGTGTATACAGCTATACTATCTGTTCAGATTCAGCTACACAAGGACAGTGTGCATCACACAACAGATACACAGGGATCCTCAACATATTAGTAAATAAACCTCTGTGCTTTTCAATGCAAAGAAGTGAAATATTCTTTAATAGCCAAGTCCGTGCTGACCTCAACCCAACTGAACATGCCTTTCATACACTGAAGACAAAACTAAAGGCAGTAAAACCAACAAACAAATGTTTGTGTGTGTATATGTCAGTTAATGTGCATGTATATCTGTGTAAGTATGTATGTGGTAGTGTGTGTGCATACATCCAAGCAGTCAAACACCAGCACAACATACTCCTGCAATCTAACACAAATATTACATACAAACTCCCCAAAAATATACAAACACACCCCTTCACTCAAACACAAAAACATACTTCACACAAATGTACATCCGCATTAAAAAGTGAACACTACATACAAACACACCCCTGTATTAAAACACAAATTACAAGCACCCCTTCAAACACCAACACTGTACATTACACTATAGCACCAGTAAATGCCACAGCGCTGTACAGATATACAACCTAGAAATTTTGACTTGGGCTGCCTTTAGAAAATATTGAAGTATTAAGGGCGCCTTGAACTTACAAAGGTTTTGGAACCACTGGTCTAACCTGAAGTAGGAAAGGTATGTTCTACTTGTTAGTGCTCAAATGAGTAATGTGTTTCTTTGCACAGAAATTATATCTTAAGTTACCTGTTACTGCACATTGAATAAGGACTGTGATTATTGCAGACACGAAACTGAGCGCATTTTGACTCTATAAGGCTCTGGTTAATCCATACCATAGAGAGGGCTGTGCTACTTTCTAAGGATCTTATTTGTCGTGTAGAAATTGGTTACAACTATCAAAATATATTTGATGGGTACGCTTGCTCATTGCTTACAATTTTGTATATTAAAGGGCCAAACACAATTAAAGTTGCTGTCCATCTTTGTAAAACTGCGTATTTCAAACAGACCGGACCATCCCAACTCGCGACAACACTCCCAGGACTCTCGCCCATAGACCCTCGGGGCCCGAAACACACAAAGTTGGGAGGTCATCCGTGACAGGGACAAGCACAGGAGGGGGAAGGATAGGCCGATAAAAGCTATTGTAATCGACAGGCGTACATGACACTGGGGCCCTGGAACGCGGAACGCAGAATCCTAAATCAAACGCACTAACAGACATCTAGGGCTTGCCAGTGGGATGGAAGTTCATAGTAGGGAACTATATCGGAGGCTCTTACCTTCGGTAGCTATAGCTATATTTAGTTAGTTACTATATGTCTAGTATGGTTTAGTTTTGTTACTTTATTTTATTTTTATCTATGGGCATGACAAGCCCATCACAACAGAAACGGCGACACTGCACAGCATAAAAGAACCTGGCATAACCTTATTAAACCGCTTCTCTTCTGTATAATGCGTTGTATGTCTCAATCACTATTGGCCCCTGCGCGAGCCACTGAATACTGCCATGCCGTACTATGTGTCGAATCAAAAATAAAGAATTTTTTTTTTTTAAACTGCGTATTTCAAAGAAATCAGCAATTTTATGAATAAATTAAGGAACACCCCTGACAGCCAGGGAGTCTCTCTGATTGAAAATACATGAACAATTGTTCAAGCAGAAGTACATTCCCTACAAGAAGCATTTTATGGAGTGATCACTGCACCTGACTGACTTAAATTACACCTGAAATAAATTGGGCAGGAGCGCAGCAGAGGCAAGAAGAGACGCTCAGATGGGTAAAAAACGAAATAATCTTTATCTTTTTGTATACTAGGGCAGGGCTTGACATTTATTATACTAAAGTAGCACTTCAAACTTTAACTGAATATCGATTTTATACTTTTTTTATTCTGCATATTTCAAAATGCTTTCAAATGTGCTTGGAATAGTCTCATTGTTCTAGTATACTGTAATACATTCTCTTTCTTCTTCATATGATATAACATCTATTTCTACTTGTTGGGTGGCTCGGCATGTTTATATACATCTATATGACAATTCTTCTGAGTGTCAGTTACAAACCATCAATATGCATCAGACTTACGACTTCTTTAGGTTTATTCTTACAGTAAATGATATATAATAAAACAACAAAAGATGTTACAGGATAATGGATGTTAAACAGCAGTTGTTAATTGCTGGACTCCTGAAGGGAGAGTCAGATTCTACATAGTTAGAGAACAGACAGACAACAAGCCTTGTGGTCCTTTGTCCACTATCCTATAAAGCTATAACAATAATGACGTCAGACTTTTTAAATATAACTCTGGCCGTATAAGGACAAGACCCTCAATTACCACATTCTAGAGTTTTCATGGTAAAGCATAGAAAAGTACCATCTGTTCTTTTTAACCCATTAGACATCCATACCAACTATGATTATAAATAGGAACATAGAATAGGTAATATTCTACATATACTTTTGGTGAATACTCAACACAGCATTACTCATTCTCACCTCAGAACTGCAATGGCATCCTCCACAGTACGTGCCTCTACCTCCCCTTCTTCCAGCACACGGCGGTTCACGTTTTCTTCTAGAGGCATTTCAATGTGAGTTTTGGGTTTTTCAACAACAGCTAGAAAAAACAAAACAAACTTGTTTATTTGTGTTTGGTCTTTTAATCTCAGTATTACGACTGTTCAAGTATTCACAGCTACGTACTTTTACTTTCCTCTTCTTTACGCAGTGTTTCCTCTATTTGTGCTCGTGTTACTTTTGAAGACTCCACTGATTTTGCTTGGGCCTTTCCCTTCAAAGTAGAATCCTCCTCTTCTAGCATGCGCTGAATTTCCTTCTTTCTTTCCAGCTGCTCCAAGCGGCGTTTCTCTTTCTCCTCCTGGCAAACATGCAGAAAACATGTAAATACTATGAAAACCACACCAAAATATACATTGTGAGAACTCTCTGAAGCGCTGCGGAATTACTTGGCGCTATATAAATACCAATAATAATAATAACAACAACAAATCACTGTACAATTAAACAAAACTTTCCTTTTTACGGACAATTATTTTGTGACTGTAACCCTCAAAGTTTATTTTTAACAGCCCAGATCTCGAAAAGCAAAATTTGAAGCATCTCCATTTGATACAGGGAATGACTGCAGCTTTACATGATGTGAACACAAAAGGGAGAGGAAATACAGCTTAAACTGCTGACAAATACACTTCTGACATATACAGATGTCTTTCAGTCTAGAGGAAGGCCAAGGACAACTAATCAGGAGGAGAGGGAGGAATTGTGTGGCTTATGACGAGAGATGAATCTGGGACAGAGGAAATGCTACAAAAGATCTACTCTTAAAAATGTCTTGTACATCACATCAGGCCAAAGTAAAATACAAAATAAAAAAACAACAACATTGTAGATCAGTAATCGAAATATCGTGAAGGAAAAAAACAAAAAACATTCTGGATATGCAGCAAATATGCAAGGTATTAATAGTTTGTTGCCAATGAAAAAAGTGTAATTATGGATTCAAAAGGATAATCCCACCCCCTTTTTGTGGCACACATGGAAATTACTTTGAAGTATGCTCGTTTTTTACAACTTTTTTTGAATCAACAGCAGAAACATAGATGCAAGAGGCTAGATGTGATGGCCATGAGTGTTGTTACCACCTATATCATTGCAAACTGTTCATAGATAATCTATGGTTAACTGGTGAATATGGATGTCTGACTTTTTTTGGCACAGGAATATTCTGATGGTACAAATGAATTCAAACCGAAATACAGATAGGAATTTTGCAGAAATTATACCTAACTATACCTTTGGTAACAAGCTGACGAAGCACACAATAGATTGTTCTTGGAGGAGGAAAGTTAGGAATTCCTGTTGTAGTCCAATAAATATGCCAATGCTGCCTTACCCATACAGAGGGAGAATGAGCCTTTATTAAGCAAGATACTTTACTTAGGGAACTCAACTCCATGGTGGATCAGAGGTGATATGGCTTCCCTCTGTATCCCGGTGTCCAATTGCTATGCACACTTAATGATGAGCCTAATGCATTATTAATGTAAGCTCTATAGCTGTCTGATCGAGTGTTTAATAAACGCTCCACTGAGAAAGCAAACAAAGGAAGCGCTGACACAGATGATGTGGTAAGCAATGTTCAAGGCTGGAGAGAGCAAAAGATGCTAAGCATGAAGTTACTCAACAAAGAAGAAAAAAGGCCAACATAGATTAGCAAGCTCTCCAAAACACCTACTAACATGGATTGTTTGTTTTTTTCTTTTAAAGTCTTTGGGCCCTTTCGGTTTGTCACATAATTCAATGTTTTGTGTACTGTTCACAATCTGATCTCCAAATCTTTCTCCTACAGGAATTCTGTAGAGTTGTCCTATTTTCATGGAAGCTTGTTTCCAGTCTTCCTAGTAGTGAACTTATGCAAGCATGTCCACTCATAATTATATTCCTTCCCTGCCACAGTTCACGAGTCTCGAATCAAACATCATGTTCTCCAACTGTCCGCCCGTCGCTACTTACAGTAGTGTGGACTATAAGCTCACATCACTATAAGTCAGAACCAGGGGAGGAGTGGCTATGGCTGTATAAACAAAGTAATTTAAAGGAACACTACAGTGTTAGGCATACAAAACATACCTTTTCTCCCTCACAGTGCTAGTATCCACGGCTAGCCACATCTCCTATAGAAAAGCATTGGGAGGCTAATGCACCTGATTTTACTTTGGTTTTTCTTTTTTTCAGAAGGTTTTAGGTTTTACTTTGCTATTTCCTCAGAAGTGGTTCTAGTGGTTGTCTGCAGCGCTGTATTTAGCGCAAGGCAAACAAGGCAAAAAACGCCACCTCCCTCCTCTCCCCCCCAAGTGCCCTGGCAAATGCCTTGTTTGCCTTGACTTATGAGGAGCCCCCCCCAAGGCGCCTGGTCAGTTTCTTTATAGGCAGGCGGCGAGGGAGTGCTGATCTGATCTCTTCCTGCTCAGCTCCCTCACCCAACCCGCAGTGATGCCGGGCGCCGGCATGTGACCCCACCAAAGGTAGGGAGGCTGTGTGGATTTAAATTAAAATAAAAGTAAATAATTATTTGTAAATGTTGGGGGGAAATGTGTGTGTCAGTCTGTCAATATGTTTGTGTGTTTGTCAGTAAATATGTTGTTATATATGTCAGTGCGTCTGAGTGTATCGGTTTGTCTCTCAAGGAATGTGTGTGTATATCTGTGTGTGTCAGTTTGTGTCTGAGTGCGTTTGTATGTCAGTGTGTATGTCAGTGAGCGTGTGTATGTATGTGTCTGTCTGTCAGTGAATGTGTGTTTCTGTGAGTGAGTTTGTGTGTATGTCTGTCAATGTGTGCCTGTGCGTGTGTATGTCTGTCAGTGAGTGTGTGTCTGTCAGTGCGTGTGTGCGTGTCTTTCAGTGCGTGTGTCAGAGTCAAATATAAGGCTTGCGTTTCAGTTTTTTCACATTGAAATTCGCCAGATTGGTTACGGTGCTTTGAGACCGTATGGTAGCCCAGGAATGAAAAATGACCCCCATGATGGCATACCATTTGCAATAGTAGACAACCCAAGGTATTGCAAATGGGGTATGTCAAGTATTTTTGAGTAGCCACTTGGTTGTAAACACTGGCCAAACACAAACAAATATTAACACTTTGGCCAGTGTTTGTGACCAAGTGGCTACTAAAAAAGACTGGACATACCCCATTTGCAATACCTTGGATTGTCTACTATTGCAAATGGTATGCCATCATGGGGGTAATTCTCATTCGTGGGCTACCATACGGTCTCAAAAGGCAATGTAACCAATCTGGCAAATTTCAATGTGAAAAAACTGAAAATGTAACATGCTATATTAGTAACATGCTATATACAGCGACTACACAGCATAACGTGATATTATAACAAGGATGACCTCATGTGTGCAGTGCGTGCTTACGACAGATGTAAAGTATACACAGGTTTGTCACATGTGCTAGAGGTGCAACTAGCCCCCCGCACATAGGTGCTAATTACTAGGGATGTGCAGTATGTCAAGCTGACACACTGCACAGCCAGACTCCAACCACCAGGGTTACTGAAACCAAAAACAGTGTATTATCAAATCTATATTTTTTGCCGACACGGTCTCCTCATATACCTAAATAAATTCTAAAAATCCTCACCTGTGATCCCATGTCTAGGCCATGTCTCCATACAGAATCATTAAGGGCTCTATTACGCACATATACTGCGCAAATAGTTCCTTTTTATAGAGTTGCATTACCCTCATGATAAAGTTTAATTGTACTCAATGTCATCATGCTGGGAGCAATCATATCCAACATAAAGAACTTTGAAAAGTGAGGAGAAAACTAATCAGATTGACATCCACGAAAGACAAACTTGAGGTAAAACCTAAACAATGCCCTGTGCAATGCACTGCTTTATATTGTCAGAGTAAAAGGACTGCATCTAGGCACATACAGCAAAAACAAATGTGATGAAGGCTGAACTTGATGGACGCAAGTCTCTTTTCAGCTATGTAACTATGTAAGATGTAGTGTCCATTAAAATGAAAGGCATGTGTACCATGACAGGCACACTTTAATTCATTGTACTGTATGCATTGCAGTATATAGAACAGTGGTAGACAATATTTGGCACTCCAGATATTGTAGACTACATCTCCCATAATGCTGGCAAGATATAGTCCGCAACATCTAGAGTGCTGGAGGAAGTAGAATATATAGCTTTAATGGCAAAAAATGTGGAATGCACAACAATGCCACTTTCCCATATTAGGCATATGCAATATCTTATCTTCAGATAATTTCAACTTCCAGAAAATCTGAGATTTCTAGTTTGGTTTATACGCATGCTAATTGTTCTGTGTAATGAAGCAATGGAAAAAGGAGACACGCTGAACATACAGGCTCCATGTATCATATGTCAGCAGTGGTAAGGGAGGACAATATAAACTCTTTTCCAGGCAGGGTGCAGGATTTACAAGAAGATAATCCGCTTAGTTGAAAACGGTTACGATTATGGTAAACTTACCTTTGCACTATATTGGTCTTAAACATGCAAAATGCATATGATCGAACCTGTTCTCATGACAAGTAATAGTAAAGTCCATATGCACATTGTATTTTGGCTGGTCTATGGCAGTAGCATTTCCAAAATGTCAGGTATCAGTTTGTAGGTTATCCTATCCAAACCACATATTAAAAATAATGAAGGAAGAAATACGTAATGACACAAAAAAGTTCTGCCACTAAACAAAGAGGAAATGGATAGACTGCTATTGAATACAGGAGACTCCTTGTGTAATTCAAATCCACACATTTAGCCATGGGGTTTTAAGCAATTACTTTTCCAGAATTCTGTATTTGAGATTTCATCTCTACTGCTCCAGGCTCTGCTATCCTTTTGTTGCCCTGCTTCCAACTTTGCTCTACATAGTCAGTGAATTCAAAATAAAAGAGAGAGTGTGAGAGAGAGAGAGAGAGAGAGAGAGATGGTGATTCCTTCCAGACAAAAGTACATGTTTTAGAATGGAGGTAGGAGCCAAAAAAAAAAAAAAACCTTTTAGTGTGCTATCGCCTGGAGGGAAAGGGGATATGAGGCTTCAATAAGATAATGTACCTCTAACTCTGTTTTTGAATGCTGCCTCGCTTGCGAGGGTTCTGATTCTTCTACACTAGTCAATTAGCCCGTAAGACCTTCTTATATCCTTTAATTCAACTCACAAAATAAATAAATAAATTAAAATAATCCAAAACAAAAATCTTAATGGCTTAACATCCAGTGTGCCTGTAAGCAGCCATCTGCGTCCTAGTTAAACCTTGAACTGTAATATAGTCCATCAGTGTTCAACCAAGTCTTGAAAAAGCAATCATCCAACACAATGTAAAGGTAATTGGATGTTAAAAAGATCATATGCATTCAGAAAAACTTAAGATGACAAACATAAGACAGGATGTCATGATGTAAAGCAGTTTCAAAAGTAAATACATAGAGTGATTCACTGTCTTGATCTTAGCCATCTAGTTAGATGGTTGTGATTTAGTGATGTGACATGCTGTTCAAGCCAGTTGGTCATGGGACGGGATTCCTATTTAATTTTTGCTCAGGTCCAAAAGAGCAGTGTAATCCAACACCCTCTAGTGGACAACTTGTGCACTGCCATCTCTTACATTTTCAGACGGCAGCATTAGTGACGTATGTGCAACTATTATTGATTTCTTATTGTTATCTTACCATATAAATATTTTAAAAAAACAGATCCATACGGCTTTAGAAGCTGTGAGGTTAAATTCAAAGTGAATTTCAAAAGTAAGGCCAGAAAAGACTTGGCAAATTCAGCTATTTTGACTTAATTTTAAATTCACTTTGAATTCTCACTTTAGTAAACAAAAGGAAAATAGCCACTAGAGGCATGTTGACCCTGCAATGTAAACAGCGGTGTTCCTGTCTTCAGTTGATTGGTTAAAAAGACAGGAGCATGGAATTCAGACCACTTCATTGAAATGAAGTGATCTGGATGCCTATAGAGTCTCTTTAAAAAAAGATGAGTGAAATGAATGAATGCATTAGACAGTCAACTTCACAGTGATTAAAGGGGCACTATAGTCACCAAAACAGATTTAGCTTAATTAGGCAATTTTGGTTTACAGATTAAACTGCAGTCTCACTGCTCAATTCTCTGACATTTAGGAGTTAAATTACATAGCTGAAAAGAGACTTGCGTCCATCAAGTTCAACCTCTCTCACATATGTTTTTGCTGTTGATCCAAAAGAAGGCAAAAAACCCAGTCTGAAGCGCTTTTGTAAAATACTTGACAAAATGTATTCTTGATCCAAAATGGCAGTCAGATTTCTCATTGGATCAAGCAGCTATAACCCCAGTAATTAGAAATTATATCCCTGTAAATTATGTTTTTGAAGTATTTATCCAATTTCTGTTTAAACATCTGTATGGATTCTGTTAAAACCACCTATTCAGGCAGAGAATTCCACATCCTTGTAGTTCTTACTGTAAAAAAAACAAACTTTTCTTTGCCTTAGACTAAATCTCCTTTCTTCCAGTCTAAATGTGTGACCTTGTGTCCTATGTATAGCCCTATTTATGAACAGATTTCCAGATAATGGTTTGTACTGGCCCCGAATATATTTGTATAATGTTATATCCCCAAACTAAAGAGATTTACATGTTTTAACCTTTCTTCATAACTGAAATGCGCCATTCTTTGGGGGGCAGGGCCGGACCGCCACGTTGACCGGTCGCATACTGGAGAGGCTCCTGAGGGACTCAGCCCTATAAGCTGAAAACTGCGGCTCCTAGCTAAACTAAGCCCAGAATAATGACAAAAACACTGCATGGCTGTCGGTGCTGCAGCAGACCCTGAGATCGGGAGTTTTTGGAGCCTGGGAGGGCAAAAAAAGACTTTGGTGTCTGCGGCCTAATCGAGGAAGGAGCGGGGTGGATGGCCGCCATCCTGCTTTCTCCCCCGGCTATCACACACCGGCTCTCTGATGTGGTCCTGGTTCCCCCCCCCCCGTACCGGTGGGGATTATGCCGATCCCCACTGGAGGGCCCGCGGGAGCGGGGAGGGGAACGCTACAATTTAATCTCCCGCACTCTAAACTAAAATGGCCGCCATGAGAACGCCATAAGGAGGCTGTGGAAGGATCTCTGCCTCCACGGAATCCATAAGGAGGCTGAGCAGCCTGCAAGCGGAATCCATAAGGAGGCTGTGGAAGGATCTCTGCCTCCACGGAAAAGAAAGTCCAACAGCTGAAGAAGGACTTTCGGCAGCATCCACCCGCATCCCAGCAACCACTCACCTAAGCAGAGAGCCTCGAGGAGAAGAAACCTCACATCACTTCCTGACATCTGGGTGGACACACCTGCGGACACTGGTGCCAACTCCAGATACAGCTAGATCGGAGGATGCCAGAAATGAGCCTGTGCTCCGACTTGAGACAGGCAGAGCCGAACTAGCTGGGTTTACCACTGTGCTGGGATGCTTTTCCTATCATGCTTAGCCAAGCCGATGGAGGGAGGGGGCAGAGGGATGACCCAGACCATCTAATCTGTATATGTGCCCTTGGCATTAGCCCTTGTCTCCCTGTGTTGCGGGCCAGTGGCATACTCATTACTTTCTTACCTAACCTGTTTGCTACTCCTACACTACTCCTTTACTTAGAACAGGCTTAGGCTCCAACACGTGTTTTTGTTTATAATATGTGTAGCAGAGACCCTCTGGCTGTCCAGCATATTCCCTGTTTATTTGCTAGGTGACCCCAGAGACTTTCGTGTGGATTTTTGCTAAAGACTTTCGTGTGGATTTATTATACAGTTAAAGCATTCGTCTGGTTGTTCGGTAAAAAGCCATATAAAAATTAATTGAACTGCTTCATTCACCATTCGAACCAAAGTACCGAACAACCAGACCACCCTGATGTGAAGAGTGGCTGTAATTAACCTCCCCGTTCGTTCCATTGCATTCCCATTGGAAAAATCACGAATGCATTGTTTAAGTCCCTGGGTTGCTGCCATTTCGGCACCCGAACACGTGGTGGCGGCCATCTTAACACACGAACAGCGGTGTTTGGTCGTCAGGTGTCTGGAACTTAAATCGGACACTCGACTATGCGAAAACCGCTAAGATCTCCAGGGCTCCAGAAAATACAGACAAACTCACGAACGGCCCGGCGTTCGGTAGGATGAATCCCACAAATGAGGGGATTCATCCGAATGCCAGCTCAGCCCTGGATGGCATATATTTTCGGGACTTTTACTGCTGCCTGTGCTGTCGGTCAAAAGTTTACTTCCACATAACTCCCGAACCCCTGGTCCGATCTGGGTGATTTTTGAATATGTTGTTCACCCAGATTGATTGATTGATTGATACCCCAGTATGATTGGGATACATCCAGAACTTGGGGAATATGTGTACATTTTAATTGTGTTATCTGTTAAGGTGAGTGGAGGAGATGTGTGGGAGGTAACGTCTATGTGATTGATTACTTTAATAATTATTGTGGGTGTCTCCCTTGCAGGGGAGAACCGCATAAAAGCAGGGTATGTGGAATAAAAGATCAGTTCTGCTCCTGATACTGTGTGTCGTCCAGTTATTGGGAAAGGTGATGGGATATTCTTGGGTTATATTGTTGACTGTGCCTGTTACTCTCTTGGATCTCTTACTTGTTTCTGAGCCATACTTGGATTACCAGCTGAAATAGTCTGTGGGAAAACAGCTTTCCACTACAATATGCTAGATTGAACCCATAATGCATGACATACAGGCCTTGCATAACGTATGTGGCAAGCCTGCTATTCAACGTTTACTTGCAATTTAAATTTTCTGTATTTATTTTTAAACGTACAATACTCCTGACATGTTGTGATCACCCTCTGACACACTGCTTGTGAAAACTCACTGGCATGTTACTACTCAACTATAAGCTAATGTAAAGCACGTGACCACCCTTCTTACCTTAAGCCAACCGGTTTCTGAATGTTGCTTAAAAAAAAAAAAAAAGAAGTGTGCTGTTATCTGTACTGCCATTTTAATGATTATTAGTCTGTAATTACTAGGCTTGCTAAAGCTGCTGTGGCAAGGCAAGCGTGTAATGTTACTCTGTGCACAACAAAATAAAGAATTTAAAAAAAATAAAATGTAAAAAATGCTCCATTCCTTTTAGCAATTTAGTAGCTCGTCTCTGCACTTTTTCTAGTGCCAGGATATCCTTCTTTAGAAAAGGTGCATAAAATTGCACAGCATATTCAAGGTGTGGTCTTTCCAGCGATTTTTAAAGAGGCAAAATTAATTTTCATCCCAAGAATTTATGCCCTTATATATATGGAATCACATTGTTTTTTTCAGCCCTAGTCATGTATCCCTGCATGTGACTTACATGGCCTTCCTAAAACACTTCCTATAAAGAGTCATCTAATGTTTACACTTCCTTTAGTGCAAATTTTGCTTATTTTATAATTTCTTCTTTTCTGCTTAATTAATAGATTGCTAGACCCTGCAGAAGCCTCCTATATGCAATTTACAGAGCAGGAGATGCAAACTTTTAGAGTAAGTCACAGGATCTGGCTGCTGTGGCTGCAGTTCCAATTGAAATTTAATATAAACAGAAACCAAAAGTGATTGAAATCCTATATGGCAATGAATTGAGCAGTGACACTTCAGATGCATGATCTATACACAAAAACTACTTCACTAAGCCATGTTGTATTGGTGACAATACTGTCACTTTAACTTATAATAGGGGTGGGCCTTGCCCTCCTGACTCCCAACCATGAGCAGCGGGTGGGAACCCTAGTGAGACAATAGGGCGGAGGACCTATTGTCGTCACGCCGGCCCCAACCCACGAGCGGTGGGTAGGGGCCCTAATTTACAAGGGGGGCACACCTATTGTCCTGTCTCCCCAGCCCACCCATGGGCGGCGAGTGGGGGCTAAATGTAAAAGCAACCCCCCACGTGACTAGGGGTCCCCAATACCCTAATCACCCCACCCCTAGAATAAAATTAATTCCTTCCTTTTTGTGGCACAATTGGAAATGACTAAATTTGGATTGTTTGCCCTCTTTTGGATCAACAGCATAAAAGAATGGGTTTCAAGGTTGAACTTAATGAACTTTTGTTTTTTTTACAACCTAGATTACTAAGTATGTGACCACTACAGCCCACTGTAGTGGTTATTATGCCAGAAGCTTCCAGACCCCAGTTCACCGTTAGTAGGGCAAACTGTTCTCGCCAAGCTCCAATGTTCCCTGGTGCAATCTTTCATCTTCTGAAATTATCAGTTTACTGCTCTGAAACAGTGGTTGGCATACTGTGTAACGAAAGTTGCACATAATTGACATTAGCCTGCCCAAAACTTTAGCAGCAGAGGGGCTAAACTCTAAATGTGCAGAATTTCATATAGGCTCAGTCGGTGAAGTGCTCATAGTGCTTAGAATAACCCTTTAATACTAGAACGACTCGTCTTTGAAAGGCATGTGTTCTGGGCAATTGCTCCCTCTTGAGTTTAGCTCCCCTGAGCTAACTAAACCAGGAAGTTACAGGACCTGTTGTCTGCTTGAAAGCCAAAGGGCTGTAACCATTTGAATTTATAAAACTGCACATTTCTATTGACATCTTCAAAACAAAACAGGACACACTCTTCACACAAAAAGCTTTCCAGCAAGAAAAGTGCTTTAGGAATCTGGAGTGTCCCATTAAGATGAATTTATATACAAGTATTGTAAGGAATTATGACCTTCTTTAAGGAATGTGAACAAATAAAACACCCAGACAAGTGTTTGTAAAATTAACATATATAGTGATATTGGTTGTTAAATTAGGCTACTGTTACAGCTGGATATGGATAACAATAGGGATACAGCTAGATGCTATAAAATAAGAAAAAAAAACAGCACATAGTGATGTACAGCATACAACGCTGACATGCAAAATCATAAGTAGCACTCACAGAGTTGAAATCAACTGGATGCCTTGAAATCCATAAATGGATTATACTGGTCCACCTTCCACCATTCAGGGCTAAGGCCCTGGGGAGTCAGCACAGCTAAACGGAAAAGGGCACATGTATGAATGTGGGGATGGTGCTAGTGATTGGCTGTATGTGTTTAGGGGAGTGGTTATGTGTTTGTAGTGGGGCAGGGATCATCTTACCTCAGTGCCTGTTTGGATTCTGGCCAGCAAACAACTTCCCTGCCTCTGCGCTCCTGTTTGTCCTGGGCCTGGTGACTTTTCCTGCTTGAGGGATGGATATTGAAGGCATCCTGTCTGCCCTCAGAGCTGCTGCTGCCCTGGATGGCGGTAGGCACTTAAGGGATCAATATGCTCACCTCCAACCTGTGGCCACCGGTGTGGCCTCTGCTGGGGCCTCCCACGTGGCTACAGCCCCTGTAGGCCGCAGGAGCTTCTGTCTCTCTCTCTGTCTCCCTTCCTTCTATCCCCTCCCTCCTCTCCCTATTCCTGGTCCCTATGCCCCCCCTGGGTACTCACCTCGGCTGCCCTCCTCTACGCTGCTCTTCTCACAGGATCTGGCTGCTGTGGCTGCAGTTCTTCTGACCGTCCAGCAGATGGCGCCTGGTACTGCTGCAAGGCTGAGCATTACTGAAAATGAAGTTAACTCTGTCCTGCCTGGATCATCTTCATATCCTTTGCTGCGGGAGGGCTTAGGGGTTTTTCTTGATCAGTGGGAGCAGGGTGCGCAAGCAGGTAGGGTCCCCCTATTAGATGGTCAGCTTCAGTTCATGTGGTCCTCAGAGCTGCAGCCACAAGGGGTTCTGGCGGTTCCTGGGGTCACGGGGTCCCCCTCTTCCGGGGTGGGTGGCCAAGCTGGCACCCCTGCTATGGCATCGGGTGCCTTGGCGCCGGCTGTTTCTGGGGGGTCCCTGGCATCGGGGGACCCCCCAGGGTGTTGCGGACGTTGCGCGTGGGTCCACCTATATGTGTTGGTCAGGGCCCTTGGGCGTGCACTTGAAACAGGAGGTTCGGGAAAAAATTTGGAAGGTGAATTTGGTGAGATTTTTTCCCTCCTTCCTATGGAGGAGGCTTCTCCTTTACTGGAAAAGGATGGGAAGGAATCCGACAAAGACAAGGAGAAGTACCGGTACCGAGCCCTTTCGGGAATTGGATTCGCGCATTTGCGATCCTGGCCAGTGTGATTGGGGAAAGGGCTCAGCAGAAGTGCTCTGCATTGTTCTGCTACCAGGATACCATTTGGAATGTTTGTCGTACCTATGGCGGTCTGGGGTGGTGGAAATAAAACAGTTAGCGGTGCGCCCCTCCATTTCGTGGGACCAGGTGGACATTGGCATCTGGCTCTCCATTATGACCCGCCCAGCCCCCCAGCAGGGTGGGTTCTCGTCTTTTCTCAGGGGGACCGGTGGGGGGTCCTCCTCCTCACCGGCCGCACATCAGAGGCCAGGCTGTTGTTGGAAATTCAACACTAGTCACTGCAAATGGGGGACATCTTGCCGATTCAAGCATGAATGTTCCACCTGCGGGAGAGCCCATCCCGTCTCCCGCTGCTTCAAGCTGGGCAAAGTTGTCGAGAAAGGGGATTTGGGGTCAAAGGCCAACAACGCCGGTGGTCATAAGCGCGATGCGCCCTTGGCTTGCCAGTTATAGGAATCGTCGGGCTGCTGACATCCTGCTGGATGGGTTTGAGCATGGGTTTGGGATTCCTTTCACTTGTTGTCCCCCTTCCCCTCTGGTTCAGAATCTTCGGTTGGTCCAGGAATTCCCATTGGTGGTTCGGAATCCCAGTTTTCTGGGCATTGAGATTGACTCTCTGGCGGGGGAACGCCGCTTGCCTTTGGATAAGATTCAAGGCTTGCGGCGTGAGGTGGCCGTGGCCATGGGGCGGCGCAAGATTCAGCTGAGCTGCCTGCAGTTGCTCCTGGGGAAGCAGAATTTTGCCTGTCGGATAATGCCTGTGGGGCGGGTCTTTAACCGGCGTCTGGCTGTGGCGACGGCCTCGCCATTTCATTCGGCTTACTCGGCCGCTGTGGCATGATTTGGCGGTTTGGGACTCCTCCTTGGCTGCATACAATGGCCGGACCTACTGGCAAAAGCTGGAGGTTTCTAACGCCGACCTCCACCTATTTACAGACGCGGCTGGCTCAGTGGGGTTTGGGGCCATTCTGGGCTCTAGTTGGTGTGCGGCCGTGTGGCCGGACACTTGGCATGTCTCTGGGCTCACGAAGAATCTGGCCTTTCTGGAGCTTTTCCCCATTTTGGTGGCGGTGGAGGTCTGGGGATCACGTTTGCAGGATCAAAGGGTAGTGTTTCACTGTGACAATTTGGGGGTTGTTCGGGCCATTAATTGGCTGACAGCCTCCTCCCCTCCAGTGGTTCGCTTGCTTAGGCGGTTGGTTCTCCGATGTTTGTGTCTCAATGTATATTGTAGGGCAGAGCATATACTGGGAGTTCACAATGTGATGGCGGATGCTCTCTCTCGTTCACAGTGGTCGGAGTTTCGGGCTGTCGCCCCGCAGGCAGAACCGGAGGCAGAGTGATGGAATGGGTCCGTGGATCGGTTTCCAAGGCCATCTGGAATTGCTACAGTAAGGTGTGGGGTGAATGGGAGCTGGATTTGGGTGTTTTTTGTTCCCCAACCGAGTGTCTCGGTGGGCTACTGCAGCTCTTGGACCGCTGGGAATCCGAGGGTAAGTCTCCCTCTGCAATCTCTGCGCGTTTCTCTGGTCTTAGCTTTCTATTTAAGCTGCACGGGTGGGAAGATTCGACTAATGCGTTTGTTGTGTGTCAGGCACTTAAGGGACTGCGACGCCGAGCTGCGTCGGTTGACACACGGAGGCCGGTTTCTGCAGTGCTTTTGTCAAGACTCTGTGGGGTGCTCCCGCAGATCTGTTACTCAGAGTTTGTGGCTCGGCTGTTTAAATTGGCTTATTCGCTGGAATTCTTTGGGGCCATGCGGATTGGGGAACTGGTGAGCCCTATTAAGCGCAGCTGTGGGGGGGTGTTGTTTGCCGACGTTCAGTGCGAGCAGGGGCGGATTTCGTTTCTGATAGGGCAGTCAAAAACGGATGTCCTTGGAAGGGGTAAATGGGTGCGGTTCAGATATTTGCCCGGTTGCTTCCTTTCAGGAATTCTGCAAGCTGCGCCCGGTTTCTTCAGGCCCCCTTTTGGTTCATGAGGATGGGAGTTTTCTGTCCCATTTTCAATTTATTTTAGTTTTTTGTTCTGGATTGTAGGTATTGGGGGTTGACATTAAGGAGTTTGGGGGGCT
Source organism: Pelobates cultripes (assembly GCA_933207985.1). NCBI lineage: Eukaryota > Metazoa > Chordata > Amphibia > Anura > Pelobatidae > Pelobates > Pelobates cultripes. The sequence goes on along the minus strand of OW240916.1, from coordinate 75,462,909 downwards.
TTCATTTAGGATTGGCGCTGCCACTGAAGCTTCTAGGCTGGGAATGTCGGCGCAAGCGGTTAAGAGGATTGGGAGGTGGGCATCTGGCCGTTTTGTCTCATATGTTCGTCCTTCTCGCCTCCTAAATTGATGTTTTCTCCTTAAGTGGGAGTCCCCCCAGGTTCTGAGGATCAGACACTCGTATATCTTCTGGGCCAGAGGGCGGGCGGCTGTCCGTCCGGGAGGTGAGCTGCTTGGTTTCACGCCTTCTGAAGCGGAGGTTCGCTGGTGTGGGAATAGAAGTATGAAGTGGGTCCGGCTCCTCCCTGAGCTCGTTCAGCTTGCCCGGCTATTTGGGTCCACCTAGTGTTCTTGTGATTCACCTGGGGGGTAATGATCTCGGGACTATGCCTATTTGGGGGTTGGGGAATGCAATTAAGAGGGATTTAGCGCGGGTATTGGTTTTGTTCCCGGATGTTCGACTGGTCTGGTTTCACAAAACTACTGGCAGCGGGCCCATAATAAACGGGCGATGGACCGTTGTCGGGTTAAATTGAACTGGAGGGTCTCCAAGTTCGTGTTAGGGGTAAATGGGATTCCGGTGCGCCATAGGGTGTTTGAGCGGGAGGCTCTAGACAGTTGTTATCCATATCCATTCGATTCAACGGAGGCTCTAGACAGTGGCGGATCCTGAGCCTGATCTCGAGAGGGGTACTTGTAGATTATTTAAAGAAATAATCCAGGCACAATAACCACTACAGCTCAGTATAGTAGTTATGGCGTCAGTAGTGCCAGGATCCCATCATACAGTAAGTAGTCAAACCGTTTAAGAACAACTTACCTGGGGTCTGCTGGGATATAGGGCATAGGAGCAGTGGTATGTGTTAGGGGTGAAGTGTGTGTGTGTGTGTGTGTGAGCAGTGAAGTATGTGTGCGAGTGCGTGAGGGCGGCAGTGTATGTCAGGGTTGCAGTGTGTGTTAGGGGGCAGTGTGTGTGTGTGTGAGCGGTGCAGTGTGTATGTGAGGGTGGCAGTGTGTGTGAGAGTGGCACTGTGTGTGTGGGGGCAGTGTTTGTAGTGTGTGTATGGGGGGCAGAGTGTGTATGGGGCAGTGGGTGTATGGGTGTGCAGTGTATGTATGGGGGCCAGTGTGTGTATGGGGGCAGTGTTTGTGGGGCAGTGTGTGTGTGGGTGTGCAGTGTGTGTAAGGGGGGCAGTATTTGTGGTGCAGTGTGTGTAGTGTTTGTGGGGCAGTGTGTGTATGGGTGTGTATGGGGGCAGTATTTGTGGGGCAGTTGTGTATGAGGGCAGTGTGTATGGGTATGCAGTGTGTGTATGGGGGCAGTGTGTGTAGTGTGTGTGTGTGTATGGGGCAGTGTTTAGGGGCAGTGTGTGTATGGGGGCAGTGTGTGTATGGGGACAGTGTCATGGGGAAGTGTGTGTATGGGGCAGTGTTTGTGGGGCAGTGTGTGTAGTGTGTATGGGGCAGTGTTTGTGGGCAGTGTGTGTAGTGTGTGTGGGGGCAGTGTTTGTGGGTCAGTGTGTGTAGTGTGTGTATGGGGGGCAGTGTTTGTGGGGCAGTGTGTGTATGGGGCAGTGTTTGTGGGGCAGTGTGTAGTGTGTGTATGAGGGGCAGTGTTTGTGGGGCAGTGTGTGTAGTGTGTGTATGGGGGGCAGTGTTTGTGGGTCAGTGTGTGTAGTGTGTGTATGGGGGCAGTGTTTGTGGGGCAGTGTGTGTAGTGTGTGTGTATAGGCAGTGTTTTGGGGCAGTGTGTGTAGTGTTTGTATGGGGGCAGTGTGTGTAGTGTGTGTATGGGGGCAGTTTATGTAGTGTGTGTGTATGGGGGCAGTGTATGTAGTGTGTGTGTATGGGGGCAGTGTTTGTGGGGCAGTGTGTGTGGGACAGTGTGTGTATGGGTGTGCAGTGTGTGTATGGGGCAGTATGTGTGTATGGGGGCAGTGTGTTTATGGGGGCAGTGTTTGTGGGGCAGTGTGTATAGTGTGTGTATGGGGGGCAGTGTTTGTGGGGCAGTGTGTGTATGGGGGCAGTGTTTGTAGTGTGTGTATGGGGGCAGTGTGTGTAGTGTGTGTATGGGGGCAGTGTTTGTTTGGGAATAGAAGTATGAAGTGGGTCCGGCTCCTCCCTGAGCTCGTTCAGCTTGCCCGGCTTTTGGGTCCACCTAGTGTTCTTGTGATTCACCTGGGGGGTAATGATCTCGGGACTATGCCTATTTGGGGGTTGGGGAATGCAATTAAGAGGGATTTAGCGCGGGTATTGGTTTTGTTCCCGGATGTTCGACTGGTCTGGTTTCACAAAACTACTGGCAGCGGGCCCATAATAAACAGGCGGTGGACCGTTGTCGGGTTAAATTGAACCGGAGGGTCTCCAAGTTCGTGTTAGGGGTAAACGGGATTCCGGTGCGCCATAGGGTGTTTGAGCGGGAGGCTCTAGACAGTTGTTATCCATATCCATTCGATTCAACGGAGGCTCTAGACAGTGGCGGATCCTGAGCCTGATCTCGGGAGGGGTACTTGTAGATTATTTAAAGAAATAATCCAGGCACAATAACCACTACAGCTCAGTATAGTAGTTATGGCGTCAGTAGCGAGTGCGTGAGGGCGGCAGTGTATGTCAGGGTTGCAGTGTGTGTGTTAGGGGGCAGTGTATGTGTGGGGCAGTGTGTGTGTGAGAGAACTGCAGTTTATACAGATTTTATCTTTTACATTTTCCCCCATCTACCCCAAATAATCTTGGGAGCCTGTGATTGGTTAAGGAGACTCAAAAGCTCAACACCAAATTTTTTGTTTCTTGTTTGTTGTAAGTAGTTCATATAGGTCAGGGATAGGCAACCTTCGGCACTCCAGAAGTTGTGGACTACATCCCCCATAATGCTCTTACACACATATTGCTGGCAAAGCATCATGGGAGATGTAATCCAAAACATCTGGAGTGCCGAAGGTTGCCTATGCCTGATAGGTCATTAAATTGGCTATTTGCCACTTAATTACAAGTGGGAGAAAACTCAAAAATAGAATTATTGATATCAAACAAGATATGAGAGAAACTCAGGCCACTCACCTGTTTTATGGTCGTCAGAGAGTCTGAATGCTCCATCTGAGAATAATTAACCTTGTTTTTCCTGATTTACATGACCCTTCTATACACTTCTCATTTTTATATATTTTGTTTCAAAGGCCCAAAGATCGGTCATACACTCCAAAATGTCCTACAGCATAACAAATTGGTTGTCCAAGAGTCAGTGGAAATTTTGAAGTGAGAGTGGTAACCCGAGCTGACTGTAGCATATTTAAAAAAAAAAAAAAAATTTAATACATATTCACAAATATTTTAAGTTGCTGTACCACTTTCCATATCATATAAACACTGCACTCCGATTACATTCAAAGAAACAAATTTGTGCAAATTTATTGCAGGTGGTAATCATTGGCAAATTATTATTTATTTTTTAAATATGGTCAAATGTCAGATAGAGTGAAGAAAAAAAGAGGGGACCTTGACTGAAAAAGCATCTGTGAGGATTGTTTCTTGGGTTCCCCTTTTTTATCACTCCTATCTGATGTAGGGACCATATTTTTTAAATACATTTACTTTGGTTCTTATTATGTATTGAAATAGAAGTGTGGATTTTCTTGGCATGTGATTCTTTGAGTCATAGGAGTTTGATATTTGTACAATTTGGAATATATTGAGATTGAAGGAACTGATTTACCAGTACCAATAGAATATTCAGTCTACGGTAACCCTCATACTTGGTCATACAGTATAATTTTATATAGTGTGGTAGCAGCATACTCTTTATTTAGCATATTTACTATAATGGCTGTATCACTTGTTCGGAACCTCTCTGATATGTAATGTATTAAGTGCAACACAATTTTAGGCAAATTAATGTTAAAACTGTTGAGCAATATTTCCCCTCCTTTTATTACCTTTCTTTGCTCCTTGCGCTGAACGTGTTTGTCATCATCTTGCCAATATGCATCCTCCTGCTCCTGCTTGCGCTTTGCATCTGCCACAGCCTTTGCCTCTGCTTTCCGGGCACGGGCTGTGGCTGACTTAGTATTCTCACCCTGAAACTTCTTGGGCATCCCTCAGCTGTAAAAGGAAGGGAATAGGAGACCAAGAGTCAGTAGATTATTAAAGAGAAATGTATTTAAAGATTAGAGATCTTCACTGTCCAAGTAACTCTACTAATAGGCCACACAATAATTTGTATTGGCACCCTAAATATTTGTTTTAACATCATGCATATTGCCAGAACCACTGTACTTTTCTTGGCACATGCCACTACCACATGCTGATGGGCAACACACAATATGCTGAAGAAAAATAATTCATCAGTTGGACATTATATATATATATATATATATATTACACACACATACATACACACTGCCATGATAAGTTCATGGATTTCCCCAACGCAGAACATGAATGTTGCATACTTTTTAAAGCAGTAGCTAGCCACAAATAAGTGACATGTCCCAAAAACCATGGTGTATGCCATACTATCTCCTTTTTTATTTTTATTTTTTTATTAATACACTGTGCTAGAAAATAACCATACTGTAATACTGCTATTTACTAGTGTGAATTGTATGGAATGCAAAGTGAATTATAGGGGAACAAGTTTCATGAGTAGATTATATTGGAGCAGGCCTTAAAAGAGAGGACAATACAAATAGTATTACACACAGAAGAGTAAATATTCAACACAACAAGCTTAGAAAACAAAAAAATATATATAATAAAGAAAAATTGATAAGTTGAATATAAAATGAGAATTGGTTTATTAGATCCCAACTGGGGTAACAGACATACATTAAGTGAAACAAGTGGATTAGGTGAAAAACCTTTAATATTGGATAGCTGATGGACACTAGTGTATTGATGGAAAGTTAGATATTCTCTCAATGTAGATATAAAGTTAAATAACTATTGGTTACAATGTTGTCAAACTTGTAACAAGAAACCTTAGTGGCAATGATCTGTATCTGGTAATAGACAACTCTAGCTATCATTAGATAGTAAATTCATTAGTTGTAAATAATCAACCAGATTTAATTATAGTAGGGGATCGTGGAGGCCAGCTGGTATCCACACATAGATAGAAAAGAAAAAATAAGTAAGTCTATTAACAATCCAACTCTTATTAATTTTCCATATAATTAGCTTTTTGGTGGGAATATTATCACATATTGGTAGAAAGGACTATATAATAATCTATTTAATAATAAACAAAACACCTGGGGCAATAAACGCCAAGTTAATAAGATGTTTTACAACTGGATCACGAACAGTAAGTATATATAAAGATCGCCCCATTTATGGTATTATATTGATAGTTCAGTTTAAATACAATATTTGAAATATCTGAAAATGTAACAGAGTAGTACAGCCAGGGTCAATATTAATTGGAAGTATTCCAAATGACTTTTTGACTGTCATTTTGTGATATTTACAATGAACAAAGAGTTAGAGCAGTAGAGTGGTTGAAGTGTTGAAATAGAATAAATGTGTGTGGATATTTAGCACAAGATTTAAACAAACTGGTTGTAAATGCTCCTTGTATAAGAAATTCTAGTATAGTAATATACATTAATGAGAAAATACAATAGATCGCAGTCTGAAAGGTCCACCCCCTACAATGCTGCTTCAAAGCAGCCCCTATGTTAAAGGGACACTATAGCCACCAGAACAACTACAGCTTATTGCATGTTTTCCTGGTGCATAGAATCATCCATCTTCAGGCTTTTTGCTGTAAACATTGTATTTTCAGAGAAAATGCAGTGTCTACATTACAGCCTATTGTTAACTCCATTGGCCACTCCTCAGATGGCTGCTAGAGGTGTTTCCTGTGGCAGTCCTACCTAGTGTGCAGCACTGCCAGTGTCTCTGTGGCAAACCTAGCCACTTACAGAATGTCCTTGTATATATCTTGCTATTACTGCATTGCTATTCCTATCTGTGCCCAAACCAGCCACTTAAAGTGTAACCCCCCCTGAATGTAATATGATGTAAAGTGTATTCCTGTGTATTGCTTGGTATCTCCTAAGGCAGGAGATGGCTATCTGTAACTCAACCCCTCCTGCCTGGGAGTAAGGGAAGTGTATTGTGTGGAATGCAGACCCCCATGCGGAGGTCTGTGTTTAAAGGAAACTGTAATCATTAAAGAGTTTGACTCAGCCTGGTGAGATGCCAGTGTTTTAACCTCCAAGCTATGTGTCGTCTAGTTCTTAGGAGAAAATGAACTCTCTGTTCTGTTTGTAATGTTCTCTGTTAAGATCTAAAATAATAATGGCATGTATGGTTTTCTTTACTTGCCAAGGTGTCCAGGTTACTTCCTGTCCCTGCTGGTTGTTCATTTCAGCCTAGGACTGATAAAACTTAGGGCCACCTTTTTGCCAAAGTTAAAGGGAAACTCCAGTGCCAGGAAAACAAACAATCTGTTTTCCTGGCACTGCAGGTCCCCTCTCCCTTTCACCCTCCAATCCCCGGTTGCTGAAGGGGTGAAAACCCCTTCAGTTACTTACCAGAGGCAGCAACATGTCCCACGTTGCTGCTCCTCCCAGTGATTACGTCGGCCGGTGGGCGAGACTGATCCCGCCCACCGGCCAGGGAGACCTAATGCGCAGGCGCGTCAATGCTGCGCATTAGAGCTCCCCACAGGAAAGCATTGAAAATGCTTTTCAGTGCTTTCCTATGGGGAAATGAGCGACGCTGGAGGTCCTCACACAGCGTGAGGACGTCCAGCGACCCTCTAGCACAGGTTTTCTGTGCTATGATGCAGGAAGTGCCCTCTAGTAGCTGTCTACTAGACAGCCACTAGAGGTGGAGTTAACCCTGCAAGGTAATTTTTGCAGTTTATAAAAAAACTGCAATAATTACACTTGCAGGGTTAAGAGTAGTGGGGATGGCACCCAGACCACTTTTGCCCATTGGAGTGTCCCTTTAATCATATGTAATAGCAGGTGGATTTCTGTTAATATAGTTTTGTGTAATGCACTACTACAATGCATTGCTAAGTTAGGTTCTTAGAGTATTCTACATGTGTACATTAATTCTGCGGTAAATATATGTACGTTTTTCTTTTTGAAGTATTTGGTGCCGGGGAGTTTTGACAAGACTACAACTTACAGCCTGGGGTGACCAGGTACCCTATTTATTCATTCATGTCTCATTGCTGCAAACTATTTGATACACTCACATTATCTGTACGTAGACGTCATTAAAAAAATAAATAATTGTTTTTATTACTTCCTGCACTCTGCAGATTGGTGTGGGTTTCGTTGCTGTGGAAACACTTCTACAGTTTGCAAAGTCGCTGGGTTACATTTATTATTACCGTGGAGGTTTTGCTACACTTACATAATTCGTAGTAAGTACGACTCTATGGGACACTATCACATTCATACACATTTCACATTTATTTCTTCAGCTTTCACAGGCAATAAAGAGCCACCTCTCTTGGAGGTCATGCGCGCTTCAAATTAGTCTTTGTTATTGGTTTTTCCTCTATACAAAAGGCACAGGTTGGTAGCCTCTTTCTGAGCTTCCTTTATCACACGTATGTATTCTTTTATATAATTGGAGCTCTTTACTCACTATCACAGAGGTTACATACTCAGCAAATTTTATATTCATTACTGAGCCACCTCTCAGAGGTCACACGCTCATAAAATTTCTATTCTTTATTGAGCCTCCTCTGTCAAAGAGGTAACAGGTAATTCAATGTTTGCATTTGTTACTGTGCTCCCTCTTTCACAGAAGTCATGTGTAATTACATGAGGTCACACGCTATTCAAAGTTGTTATTAAAGTTTCTCTAGCAGAGGTCATTCACTCATTTTCATTTTGGTATTCGTTATTGAGCCTTTTCACAGAAGTCATGTAATGTGGTTACTGAGCTTCCTTTTGCACAAAGGTCAAGTGTAACAAATGAAATATTCACTGAACCACCTCTATCTCAAAGGCATGTGCTTATTCAAGTTTGGTGTTTGTTACTCAGCTTCTTCTATCAGATGGCATGTACGGATCAAAATCGAGATGTGTTACTGAGCCACCTCTCTCCAATTTCACATGCTCATGCATTTTTGTTTGTTACTAAGTTGAGGTCATATGCTCATCAAATTAGTCTTCTCAACCGAGTACCTCTGTCTCGGAGGGTTGCATCTCATTTAAATTGGTTTTGTTACTGTAGAAGAGATCACATACATCGCAAGTTGGTATTTCTTACAGAACTTCCTTTAACAGGATTTCTGCTCGCCAAATTAGTCTTTTATTGAGCCACCTCTTATTTATGTACGTATGCAATTTGGCTTCTAAGATAGTTACTTATATTCCAGAGACCATGCGCCAATTAACTTGTTAATTGCTGCAGAGAAGGGACAAATAGTTTTATTACCGAGCTTCCTCGTTTTCACATTGTGATTGGTTTTCAATACTGAGCCACCTATATTTTCAGAAGGTCTATGAACTGTTATTGTTACTGAGCTTCCTCTACTACAAAAAGCCATGTGCTCAATACATTTTGGTATGAGTTACTGAGCTTCCTCTATAACAGTTCATGTGCTCCTCTACTTGGTAGCTTGTCACTGAGCTTCCTGTATTAAGAGCTCAGGCACTCATTAGATTGCCATTTGTCACTCAGTTTCCCCTAGTACAAAGGTCACGATTTTAGATTTATAATTATTACTGAGCCTCCTATATCACTAAATGTATTTTGCTACCGAAACTCTCCTGCTGATCCCGGTTGTACTGACCGCTTGAAAAGCGCTTCTGGTGCACAAAAAAAAAATAAAAAATACACACACACACACATTATATATATATGTATATATATGTAAAAAACAGATAAAATTCGTATCTTGTAATACCTTTTTTATTGGACTAACAGAATTTTTTTAATGGCAAGCTTTCGGGAGAAAAAAATTCTGTTAGTCCAATAAAAAAGGTATTACAAGATACGAATTTTATCTGTTTTTTACATCTACATCAATGGACTAATACGGCTACAATCTCTACTTGAACACTATATATTCATTGGCAAAATGAGGAACAGTGACCCATACTGGGGTAAATTAAATAGGTATCGTCCAGTCTAAACTAATCTAACTTAAATAGCGACCCCTATAGAACAGTATATGTGGATGCAAGTGTGTGGTTTCACAACATTTTTGGGGGGATAATGATCCTTATTTGTTTGAACTAACAGTGACCCCTAGTGAACAGTATGTAAATTATAACTATCAAATTGAATACATAATTGATACATTTTATATGCCGTTTTAAACTGACTAAAAGTATATTTCATAGTTTACTATCCTCTTTACTACACTTTTTTTTTTTTTTTTAACTGTTTTCTTTCTTTCGCGTGTGGGAAAATCACGGCCAATTTTTGTTTTTTGTGTTAAGATGGAGTGTTCTTTTCTAATAGATTTATAAATGGATTAAAAGTGAAGTTTTAATTACACCACGGTTTCTACTGAATTATTTTGGATGGCTGAAAACCCTTGGTCCTGTGGTGGACCACCTTAAATAGGTTTTATTAAAAAATTTAAGGGTATAGTTCTTCCTATATCACAGAGGTTCATGCGTATCAGATTGTGTAATTATTGAGCCACCTACATTTGATTGGTAGATTATTAAAGATTATTCTATTACTAAAGACACAAGCTCTTCAACTTTGGTGTTACTAAGCTAACTCTATAATAAAGGTTGTATGCTCATCAATGTGTCACTTATTAAGTAGTTCCTCTATCACAGAGGTTACTTAGCTTCCTCTATCATAAGATGTCATGCGCTTATCTTATTTGGCATTTGTTAATTAGCATCCTTGAGCACACAGCTCAAATCGTTCATTCCAATTCATTATTGTTAATGAGCTTCCACTGTCATAAAGTTCAAGCACTCATAAAAATTTGGTATATGTTACATAGCTTTATCTATCAGAGGTAACACGCTCAGTGAATCGGTAGCGGTTACTGAGCCACCGGTCTCATAGGACATGTTCTCATTGAGTTTGTTTCATTTTGAGGTTCCTCAAACACAGAGGTCATGCACTCCTAAACCTGGTATTTGTCACTAAGATTCCACCATCACAGAAGGGCATGCACTCTTTCAAGTCAATATTCGTTTCAGAACTTCCTAGATCATGTTGTCTTCACTTTATTCAAATGTACTTTTTCTTACTGGAACACCTGTATCTCTTACATCACACACTCATTATAGTTGATTTCTCACAGAGCGTCTTCTCATTGAAGAAATCACTGATCAAGCTGGATTTTTCCTACTCAACTTCCTCTTTCACAGTGGTTAACAGCTCACCAATATTCATACATGGTTACGGTACTTTAGTTTATCACTAAGTTAACATACTCATCAGTTGAAAAGTGTTTCAGTTTACCCTTTTACAGTGGTCAAATGCACACTTTAAATTGGTTAGGTAAACGCCTCTTAGATTGTTCACTTAATCTTTTATCACAGCGCTTGAGGCTTACTTTACCCCGGGCACTCTGGTGTTATGCTATGCTCTCATACCAACAGTATAAAATCTAGGGGTTATTGGATAACAGTAATTACATTGTATATTCTTTCACATGTGCAACAAAACACCACGTGTCTTGGGCTTACGAATTTGCATACCTGGGTGTATATGGCATGTGCATACACAAGGGTATTTTATTTAATAAGTATATCTGTATTTATGTTATTAATAAGGCACTTAATTGTTTTGCCCTTTTTATTTACAGGCCAAAGGTGAACCTCTGTTTCGGCACACTTCAACCACCTTTGCCTAAGTTCAAGTACGGAATTTTGTCTCTGACCACAAATATGCAGCCAGTTAAAAAAAATAAAAATGTACAAGTACCTGGAGATTGTGGGCATTCATGACATAACCCCACCCTCCTCACCCTTACAACTTATTCTTCAGGTAGGCCCTCTTTATTTACAGGCCTAACCCAAATGTCAGTTTCGAGATACTTCAACCAACTTTGCCTTAGGTAGTAATGATTAAGGATCAGTATAGTGTCAGGAAAACAAAGCGGTTTTGCTGACACTATAGTGCCCTAAGGGTGTCCCCACCCTCAGGGTCCCCCTCCTTTGGCGATGAAGGGGTTAAAACCCCTTCAGCAGGTTACCTTAATCAAGCACCGGTGACCGACCCTCCCCTGCCGACTTCAGCTACCGAGTGGTGCGGAACAGTGGCTGTCTCACGGAGACTGCCACTAGAGGCTGGATTAACCCCTAATTTAAACATAGCAGTTTCTCTTCGTTTTTGCCAGCATTTTTCATGAGCTGAACTCAAAGATCTAAGACTTTTTCTGTGTACACAAAAGGCCTATTTCTCTCAAATATTCTTCACAAATCTGTGTTAGTGAGCACTTCTTTGCTGAGATAATCCATTCACCTCACAGGTGTGGCATATCAAGATGCTGAATAGACAGCATAATTATTGCACAGGTGTGCCTTATGCTGACATCAATAAAAGGCCACTCTAAAATGTGCAGTTTTACTGTACTGGGGGGACCGAAAATCAGTCAGTATCTGGTGTGACCACCATTTGCCTCACACATCTCCTTTGCATAGAGTTGATCAGGTTGTTGATTGTGGCCTGTGGAATGTTGGTCCACTCCTCTTCAATGGCTGTGCGAAGTTGCTGGATACTGGCAGGACCTGGAACACGCTGTCGTATACGCCGATCCAGAGCATCTCAAACATGCTCAATGGGTGACATGTCCAGTGAGTATGCTGGCCACGCAAGAACTGTTTTCAGCTTCCAGAAATTGTGTACAGATCCTTGCAACATGGGGCCGTGCATTATCATGCTGCAATATGAAGTGATAGTCGTGGATGAATGGCACAACAACAGGCATCAGGATCTTGTCAAAGTATCTCTGTGCATTCAAAATGCCATTAAAAAAAATGCACCTGTGTTCGTTGTCTATAACATACACCTGCCCATACCATAACCCCACCGCCACTATGGGCCACTCGATCCACAATGTTGACATCAGCAAAACGCTCACCCACACGACGCCATACACGCTGTCTGCCATCTGCCCTGTACAGTGAAAACCGGGATTCATCCGTGAAGAGAAGACCTCTACAAAGTGCCAGACGCCATCGAATGTGAGCATTTGCCCACTCAAGTCATTTACGATGACGAACTGCAGTCAGGTCGAGACCCCGATGAGGATGACAAGCATGCAGATGAGCTTCCCTGAGACGGTTTCTGGCAGTTTGTGCAAAAATTCTTTGGTTATGCAAATTGATTGTTGCAGCTGATGTTCGGGTGGCTGGTCTCAGATGATCTTGGAGGTCCTGGGCTGGTGTGTTCACATGTGGTCTGCGGTTGTGAGGCCAGTTGGATGTACTGCCAAATTGTTTGAAAAGCCTTTGGAGACTGCTTATGGTAGAGAAGTTAACATTTAATACACAGGCAACAGCTATCTGTGGCATTGTGCTGTGTGATAAAACTGCACATTTTAGAGTGACCTTTTATCGTGGCCAACTTAAGGCACACCTTTGCAATAATCATGCTGTCTAATCAGAGTCTTGATATGCCACACCTGTAAGGTGTATGGATTATCTTGGCAAAGGAGAAGTGCTTACTAACACAGATTTGTAAACAATATTTGAGAGAAATAGGTACATAGAAAAAGTCTTTGAGTTCAGCTCATGAAAAATTGGGGCAAAAAAGCTAGTAAAATAAGTTTAGCATTTATAATTTTGTTCAATATATATATATATATATATATATATATATATATATATATATATATATATATATATATATATATACACACACACACACACACACGTCAAAGAGAACTTAATTTTATATGTCCCTTTAGCATTTCCCTAACCATGTACATGTTGACCATATAAACACACACTTTTTTTTTTTTACACAAAGTCTTACCACACATCTATTCTGATGCTATAGAACAGCATAAAGTAGAATTGTCACTGATGAAATAACATCACTGAAAAAAACTTTGAAAATCACTTATGTGATGTTCTCTTTCCCTTCACATGTATATTACAGAAATACTCCAGGAACCATAATCACTACAGTCTGCAGGAGATAATCCAAACAGCTTCCTTGAACTAAGTAGGGCCGTTAATCTTTGTTTGAGCGTGTCAGTTGGAAGCTCTCAGTCAATGAGAGAACCCAACTAGGCCATCTCAGTTTTAGCACAGTTGCCAAACCATTCTAAAACGGTTTGACTACTTACTCTGGAAGGGAGCCCGGGCACTTCTGGCACCATAACCATTACAGTGAGTTGTAGTGTTTATTGTACTTGGAGTGTTTCTTTAACCCCTTAAGGACCAAACTTCTGGAATAAAAGGGAATCATGACATGTCACACATGTCATGTGTCCTTAAGGGGTTAAAGGGACACTATAAGTACCAAAACAATTTTATCTTAATGGAGTGGTTTTGGTGTATAGTTTATCAATGTGCAGTTTAACAGCTCAATTTTTTGTCATTTAGAAGTTACTCTCTGTTTATGCAGCCCTAGTCACACCTCCCCTGCATAGTCTCCTTACACATTCCCTGTGAAGAGAAATCTGTTTAACCTTCCTTTACTGCACATTTTGTTTAAAATAGAATTGATTATTCCCTGCTCTGTTAATACCCTGCAGGAGCCACCTGTGTGCGATTAAAGTTCAATTAACAGAGCAAGAGATGAAAACTTAATCTAGCAAATAACATCTAACATATATTACCAAACAGCTATTTCAGTCCTACATTGGAAAAGGAAAAACTGTGTTGCTACTTTTCCTCCTCATTCATTTACCATGTTCTTTTTGGGCCAATTACATCTACCTCTATATAAATATTTAATTCAAGTTATTGGGAGGTTTCTATATTGACACTCTACGCTGATGAGCTGGCCCTACATAGCATGGCTTAAAGGGACAATGTAGGCACCGTAACTGCCTTGAAGTGGTTACAGTGTCTAGAGTAGCCAGCACCATCCTTTCCATTCCTGGTTAAACAATTTTTAATGCTGAACATCATGCCTCTGTAGCCCGTCCACTCTGTGATGCTTGGGCTAATGAGGAAGCATTAGTTAGTGCAGCAAGTGTCAACTGACAGGCTTAGAGTGTCAGCTGAGTGTTTTCAGTCAATCATAACACCCACTGCGGGTATGAATGGGTAATAAAGTGTGTAATCTCTGTTTTAGCTGCACCCCTGTAGGAACATTTAGTTAGTGTTGAACTTTTCGAAATAGTACCAATTGGAGGGACAGTGCCAAGAACCTAAGGCACCATACCTAAAGCAGTGAAATTAAAGATTGGTAAAAGTGTATTTTAGCGCATTTTATTATTTGCAGTTTCGTTTAGGTGTGATTAAGTGGCACAAAAAGCAAAATAACCAATTTCAAACAATAAAATTTGCTAAAATACACTTATCCCCACATTCTAGGGAAGGCAAATACTATATGAGTTATTTTGCTCAAATCACACCTGATTGAAGCGGCACATAAAATTTGGATGAAAGTGTATTTTACTATTTATAGTGAGTATAGAGTCCCTTTAACCCCTTAAGGACACATGACATGTGTGACATGTCATGATTCGCTTTTATTCCAGAAGTATGGTCCTTAAGGGGTTAAAACTCTTAAAAAAAAGTTTTAATAACTATTTAATAGATATACCCTTAAGTGCATGCATGAATATATTAATACATGTAAAGACATTCCTCACTTACCGACCGGGTTCAACTCTTATGACCCAGTCGTAAAACAAATCGGTCAGTAAGTTACATAGTTACATAGTTACATAGTGAGGATGCGTTAGCAAGTATGTGCAAGAGTGCAGGTCTACGTTCGAGAGAATTCCCTAGAACATAAACCAGTTCACTAACGCAGGAAATCCTGTGAATCTATGTTTGGTAAAATTCCCTAAACATGGGCCAGCTCTCCAAAGTGGGGAACTCCTTGAATCCCTACCCTAGAGAGCTGGTCGCAAGTGTGAGCCGTCGTAAAACAGGCAGGTTGTAAAGTGAGGACCACCTGTATATCATAAAATTAGCTATCAAAAACTTCCATTCTTATGAACTTTGCAAGCCCTCCCCCTTTTCCCGGAAGAGACTATCAGAGGCTTCTCATTGAGTGTCCTGCACAGCACACACTCCACAGCGTTGAAAAAGACTGCTGGTCTGAGAAGGAGATATCCTGGGGAAGCCAGGTGAACTCAAGTAGAGCACACCATTAGCTCAGGGAACTAACAGAAGCATACCTCCACGGCTAAACCAAAAAGAAAAGACTGTCAATTTTCTCAAGGAGACAAAAAAAAAAAAAGTTGTGGGAAGGTTAAAAACTATTACACAAAACATGCCGGCATATAAATATCAAGGGAACAAATAAATTATAGATATTCATAGAACATACGTTTCCCATGAATAAATGTGGTCATATCAGCTCTAACCGTGACATTATATCAAATAGCAACAGGGAAAGAAATATACAGCAGCTGTTTTAGGTAATGGCTTATGAGCTAGCAAATGCAACAATGTAAAAAAAAAAAATGTGTAATTAGCCTCTCTGTTACAAGTTACTTAGTAGCAAAGGGAGGAGAAAGGAAACACTCCAGTAGTACTCAAGCATAGCTCTGAACAGTTGAATAGAGATGCTGTGTAAAGGTGCAGCATGGTTTTCAGATTTCGTATGCCAAGTGGTTTGTAGACACCCCAAAGTTATATATTAATTACTCACTGTGGGGAGCACCGAGGCAATCCGTTAATTGTAAAGCCTGGATTTTTCCACTAATCTAATTGAAAAATGAAGGGCTACAATATCCGACTAAGAATACAAATTCTCAAACTAAGCTACAGTCACAGCTTGGCTATTGTAGCTTCAATTTGACAATTTGTATATAATTTAACATCAATAGATTAGCAAATTCTGTTTATTCATTATGTAAGTTAATGAATTCTCCCATTAACACCCAAGACCCTTTAATAGTCCTACACTGCTAATTTGAAGCCTGCCCTATAGAACACATTTGATATATACAATTAGAAGGACTATCATTATCCTCCCAGAATCCTTTGCACCCCTTTCGTAGGCTCCTTCTATTGAATGAGTTGCCCTTTCCCACTCTAACCCATAGTCTATCTCTGCTCCCACACACTGAATCATTACCCCCTTCTCTCTCTCTCATACATCTCCATCTCCCCTACCCACAATGCAGTGCTCTACCCCCCAGCCCTATAGAGCTTAACGGACTTCTGAATGGGTTTATCTGGTTTAGCACTCACCATCAATGTTTCCAGAAAGGTGGGCGCACATACACGGAAGCCGCGCATGCCAGGAGTTGACGCGCTCGGATGACGTCACCTCGTGGAATGCGCGTGCGCGCTGAGATTACTTTAGTTTTTTTTTTTTTTAAGCAGACGCTGGAAGATGCGCGGCTGCTTACTTACAAAATGAAAAGACTAAGAGTGGAAGTAGTTATAGTAACTAGCTTCTACTCTACGGCTCTAGCCCATTACATGATATTCTATATTCCGAATGAGCGGTGCAGATTTAGAGGAATGTGGGTGAATGTGCACACAGCTAAGCTGGGGAAAATGGCAGAAATGTCCCAGTTTGCTTAGTTTGACGTTTTCAATTCACCAGTGACTGTCCAGCAAGTCCCAGGAGTTAAAGGGACACTCCAGGCACCCAGACCACTTCTGCCCATTGGAGTGGTCTGGGTGCCAACGCCCATCACCCTTAACCGTGCAAGTGAAAATGCAATAATTGCCTTGCAAGTTTAAGTCTTCCTCTAGTGGCTGTCTATCAGACAGAAACTAGAGGGACTTCCGGCTTCTTAGAACACGAAAAGTGTTTTAAACTACGCTGGACGTCCTCGCGGTATGCATGAGGAGCTCCAGCGTCGCTGGAATCCCCATAGGAAAGCATTGAATAATGCTCTCCTATGGGGAGGTCCATGCACATTAGGTCTTGCCTGCTGGCTTACGTTGGCTGGGGAGGAGTGTGGGCGGAGTCTGACCCAGCACCAAGAGACATCGGCGCTGGATTCAGGTAAGTCACTGAAGGGGTTTTAACCCCATCAGCAACATGTGATTGGGGGTGGGAGGAAGAGGGGCACTCTTTTCCTGGCACTGGAGAGTCCCTTTAACACATAGCAGAGTCTCTACCTGGTGCCTATAATTAAGTGTCATTTAGGGGACTTTCAAACATCAGAACAATTCAACTCAAGTTTTTTTTGCACTCCATACTGCCATTCAGTGTTAAAACAGGGACTTACAATTTGAAGCCCTATGCTACTTGCTAGTCCTTAAAAGGGCACCAGGTCATATATATTTGGGAATTGTTATAGACCACAAGCTAGGCAACAATATGCAATGCCAGTCAGCAGTTGCTAAGACCTGTAAGGTATTGTCATGCATAAAAAGTGGCATTAATTCCCTGGAAGAAAATATAATTTTGCCTCTTTATGAATCAATACTAAGAGCACACGTAGAATTGAGGATTCAATACTATCTGCAAGGCGCTGCTCCCTCATTTCCATACCGAACTGTACTTTTTACCAGAAGGAAGAGACTCTGGTTTTCGGTTGTTATAGCTGCCTACCAATACATCACCTGGATTCAAGACTATCTGCAAGGCACTTCTTCCTCATTTCCATACCGAACCACACATAAAATATGCTGTGCAATTTTGGGCACCTGCTCTAAAAAATTATATTGTGGCACTAGATAAAGTGCAGAGGCGGGCTACAAAATTATTAAAAGCAATGGTGCTTAAAAGCAACTGGATGGGGGCTGAGCCAAGCCACGGACCTGAATGGCCGCAAGCACTCGGAGCTCCGGACCACAAGATAACTATAAACCTCTTAACGTGGCCCCATCTCCCCACAAACGACATCAAACCGAACACCCAGCCACAAGCAAGGAGATGGGCCAAAAAACTAAAAAGGCAAAGCCTGACAACCCTCGGCAGAACAGCAGTATTGGAGACCTATGGTTGCAGGCCGCATCCACACGACCACAAACATGGCCGACTATGTCGACGATGGCTCTGACATGTCAGACGATTTTACAGGCGGGGCTGACAGGCACGACTCACTTGTCCTGGTGACACCTCCCCGGGCTCACCCTCCGGCAGATACAGTTCCGGTGACCACAGCAGTCATGAAGGAACTGCTGGCGGGACTTCAGCTCACCATCCAAGCAGACATGGCCCAAATACGCGGAGACCTGCAAGGCCTGACAGGCTGTTTGAGCACACTGGAAACCAATTCCCGCCGAAACACACAAAACACGACGCAACTGCATAAAGCAGTTCATGACCTGCAACAGCAGACCCACACGATGGATCTAAAGTTTGAAGAATTGGAGAACCAGAGGTGTAGCCTGAATCTCAAAATCAGGGGCATCAGCGAGGAGATACCAGAGGCGGAGATACCGCACTTTATCCGGTGACTGATGTCTGCCCTCCTGCCCCCTAGAGAGGCCAAACAGGCGGCACTGGGAGAGATGTTCCGTCTCCCAAGACCAGCTAAGGCCCCAGACGACGCACCAAGGGATCTCCTGGTACGCTTCTTAAACCACAGAGACAGAACAGCGGTCCTTCAAGCTATTAGAAACCAATCACCATATCTGTTTGAGAGCAAGCATCTTTCAATATATGCAGATTTATCGGGACCGACTCTGACATGGCGCCGCACGATGAAACCATTCACGGCCCTACTCCGCCTGCACGGGAACATATACCAGTGGAGAACACTCTGGGCACTACAGATCCAGCATGACGGCGCAACATACAAGGTCCATGACATGCAGAGCGCCACAGACCTCCTGCCAACTCTGGGGTTACCATATCCAGAGCAGGACCAAACCACCCAGCGGAACTGCCAGCCTCGAAGAACCCAGCGAGACAGTCACAGAGAGCCTCCACTGAGACCGCTACCTGAATGATCCAAGGACTGACCTACACCTTCAAATAGCCCTCGGGCTAAATGAACATGCCGCACCGGGCAACCGGGACACTTATCCCTCTATAGCTTTTGTTCACACACGTTAAGGCTCACTGCATTACCAAGTTACTCCCCCCCCTTTTTTGTTAGGCATTCTGCCTGCTTACCTGTCAGCTCCGGTGCCATGATCCCGTCCGGCATTCTATCTGTCGCTGCACGTTTGCATGCAGCGTGTATAAATGTGACAAAACAACAGGTGATAAACCGCGCCAAACAGAACTGAAAAAATCACATGGGTATACTCAATCTTAATAATAACCCAATAATGTGTAATAAATTATGTATATTCGTACTCTCTCTGGAGTAAAGTGATTTTGTACCAAGAAAACCTCAAAATAAAACAGAAATACAACAAAAATAGTGTAATATGTCTTAAATGGATTTACAGACAGTTAAGTATATAGATGTCTCACTCACTTTTATGAGCTACTGAGAGCTCTGCTGTTTAGCGCTGTGACGGTACAATCCCCATCTTGGGATATATGTAGATCCACAATTTCATGTGTCCAGTATGACTCCAGCATATAAAATAAAGCAGAATGGGTCTAATAGAATATGTTAAAGGGACATTATAGTCACCAGAACAACTTTAGCTTACTGAGGTTGTTCAGGTGAGAACTATAGCTACCTGCAGCCTTTCTCATGTAAACACTGTATTTTCTAAAAAAAAAATCAGAATTGATGAATGCATAATTTGCATTCATCTTCACGTTTGACGTCTTCACGCTTGGGTGAAGACATCAAACATGCTACCAGCAGACAGAAGGTAGGAGGCACTGTGAACGCGCCTCCTATGTTCTGTAGAAACCCCGGAGCCCGTCAGCGATGAGAGCCGACAGTGTGGGAGATAAGATCTCCTGCACACAGCATTGGCTCGAGCTGACATGCTGAAGACCGGAGACTTATTTTGTGACTGAGTGTGGGTGGGTGACTGAGTGTGGGTGAGTAACTGAGTGAGTGTGGGTGAGTGATTGTGAGTGTGGGTGCATAGGCGTGCCTGGGCACACCCTAATCAAGCCTCAAAATTGAGGCTCAGTGCTGCACTGCAATGCCGGAGCAAAAATCCGAATCCCCTGCCTGTGACTGGGGACTCAGATTTTTCACATTACCTGCTGTCTCCTGTCAGCCAGAACAGAGCAGCCAGGGAAGTCGGCCGGCCCCTCCTGATGATGTCAGGAAGAGGGGCATGGCTTCCACTGCTCTTCTACAGACTCCCCATCAATCTGCTGGAGAGTCTGGGAGAAGAGCAGTGGAAGTCACGCCCCCTCCTCCTGACATCATCAGGAGAGGCCGGCCGACTTCCCTGGCTGCAGGCTTCTGCTCCAGGCTCTTGTCTAAGGCCTAAGGTAAGACTCAAGGGTGGGGGGATTTTTTTTGTCAGCCCCTGTTCCTATTTCTATAGCCCCTGTCCCCCAAACGTCTGTAGCCCCTGCCTACCCTTTCTATAGCTCCTGTGCCCTCCCTTTTACAGCCCCCACCCTTCCCTTCTATTGCCCCTGCCCACTTCTTCTATAGCCCCTGTAGCGGCGCTCCCTGTACCCCTGGCTGGGTACCTCCACCAAGGACCGCTTCCTAGCCGGAACAGGGGACAAACCGCAGCAATTCTGCCCACAGTCGCCGTGGCTTGACTGGGGCCCTGGAACCGCTCCTTCCTGGAGCCGAATGGGGAATTAGTTCTAGTCCTTACAAGGACTTTCCCCGTTGAATCCCCTGCAACCTCCGTCCTAGCCCCAAATCATGCACAGAGTGATACAGGTTTTGCTCAAGAATATCCCTGTATTTAGCACCATCCATCTTTCCCTCAACTCTGACCAATTTCCCAGTCCTGGCTGCTTAAAAACATCCCCACAGCATGAAGCTGCCACCACCATGTTTCACTGTGGGGATGGTGTTCTTTGGGTGATGCGATGTGTTGGGTTTGCGCCAGACATAGCGTTTTCTTTGATGGACGAAAAGTTAAATTTTAGTCTCATCAGACCAGAACACCTTCCTCCATACATTTTGGGAGTCTCCCACATGCCTTTTTGCAAACTCAAAACGTGCCATTTTATTTTTTGCTGAAAGTAATGGCTTTCTTCGGCCACTCTACCATAAAGCCCAACTCTATGGAGCGTACGGCTTATTGTCGTCCTATGTACAGATACTCCAGTCTGGAGTGTGGGTGAGTGATTGTGAGTGACAAACAAGACTTATGTCTTGATCATTGATCAAGCAATCTGTAAACTCTTTATGGATTAAATATTACCATTATTCGCTTAAAGAACTTTGAGTGCATCCTTTTTTTCAAACAATACTATCTATAAGCATGGGATTGCACCAGGGCACAGATACTATTTTTTATAGGAGCAAGGGTGAGTGCCATTAACTGTGTTTTTATATATATATATATATATATATATATATATATATATATATATATATATATATATATATATATATATATATATATATATATATTTAAAAATAGGTTATGGTGGGGAAAAATTGTGATTGAAAACCCCTTCCACCTGAAGTATGTGGATAGTTAATACAATGCTAAACAAAAATCTGCACACCAGTCAAGCCATAAGACTTGCTTTTCCCACAGAAATCCCAAATCAGCAGTGATGTTACAACTGCAAAGGATTCTGGGTGGGCATATGCAAATTAGTTAAACAAAGAATCACATTTTTGCCTCATTCCATTTTAAACATGGATTCCTTTTAATTTGTGTTTGCAGTATACAACTGCTTGGAACACAATTTAGGATAAGATGCAGATAATGTACTTATAATGCATAGCGACATTTGCATTAACAACGAAACAGCTGTCCATGAGTGGTTCACTGGTTTTGCATCTTATCCTAAATTGTGTTCCAAGCAGTTGTATACTGCAAACACAAATTAAAAGGAATCCATGTTTAAAATGGAATGAGGCAAAAATGTGATTCTTTTTTAAACTAATTTGCATATGCCCACCCAGAATCCTTTGCGGTTGTAACATCACTGCTGATTTGGGATTTCTGTGGGAAAAGCAAGTCTTATGGCTTGACTGGTGTGCAGATTTTTGTTTAGCATTGTATTAACTATATATATATAGAGAGAGAGAGAGAGAGAGAGAGAGAGAGAGAGAGAGAGAGAGAGAGAGAGAGAGAGAGAGAGAGAGAGAGAGAGAGAGATAGTGTTTGTATACTAACTTTGGGCTGGAGGGTTGCTGTAGGAGGGGCGCGGGCATAGACACTAAGCTGTCAGTCAGCTCGCGCTCAGTTCTTTCATAGAGCGCCATTCAATGCTGCTCTATGAAGAACCTGATTGGTGCAGTGCAAACCTGCGCATGCGCACCAGAGCGCGAGGAAGCTTCTCAAAGAGAAGCATCCTATTTGGCCCTGCGATTTCGTCATTTTGATGAAGGGGGTGTGGCCTGACGAGGAGCTTGGCGCTGGAATGAAGGTAAGTTTTAATGATAAAAAAGGCTTGGATTTATTTTTTTATTAGGAGAAGTTCATAGAAAAGCAAGAAAGAAGGCTAGGGGACCTGTCTTTCTTGCTTTTATATGTTGACTATGGTGATCCTTTAAAATATATATATAAGGTGCACAAAAGCAAAGTATCCTAATTACACTTTTGGAGAGCAATAAACTTGCTTTGGTGGTATAATCCCCACCCGGGGATGTGCAGGACCCAAAATAATTGTTCAGCAGCAAAACAACAAATTGGATATGATGTTGAAGACAATACATTTTATTTATTTATATATAGTAAAAGTAAAGTAATATTACAAATAAATAAAAGAATAAAATATATAGATATAAAAAAAACTTTTTTAAGGTCACACTTTACGCGTTTCTCCCAGCACTTCCTCAGACGTGTGGATGATCCTCAGAATGTCCTATTCCAAGTTTATATAGAAAGTTCATCTCCAATTAGTAGAATTAGGTGTGCTTATTTACTTCCTGGTTCCTTGGGTCACATGTGTCACCCGGAAGTGATGTGCTGCGACTGATTTGCATTGTGGCATGTGTAGTCCTTTTTTCCCTCTCTCTGAATGTCTAATAATATGGCTGGAATAGTTCTCGTCAGCCATTTTGGTTGAGGGAAACATGATAAAAGTTCTCATCAGCTATTTTGGTTGTGTGCAACATGATAAAAGTTTGTATGTTAAGAATGGGATAAAGAAGAGGACGAAATTAGTATTCTTCATACAGATAATGTACTTATAATGCATAGCGACATTTGTATGTGAAACTTATTTGCTCAGGAAAAACATATATTTAAAATCATATATTGGTTAAAATACTTAAATTAAGTAAAAAGGAATATATTTTTAAAATATGCATCACGACATGGCCAGCGTCATAGTATTTGTGTGAAGAAACTATTTTTACCTATACATATACCATAATAATTAAAGTGCATAGCATTATTTATATATAGAGATTTTTTTTGTGAAAAACACATATTAACTAGAGTATTTAAATTCAGTGAGGTTAAAAGATTATAACGTGAATAGTGATGTACCGAACGGTTCGCCGGCGAACGGTTCCTGGCGAACATAGCATGTTCGCGTTCGCCACGGCGGGCGAACATATGCGCGGTTCGACCCGCCCCCTATTCGTCATCATTGAGTAAACTTTGACCCTGTACCTCACAGTCAGCAGACACATTCCAGCCAATTAGCAGTACACCCTCCCTAGCAGACCCTCCCACCTCCTGGAAGGCATCCATTTAGATTCATTCTCAAGCTGCATGCTTAGTAAGAGGAGGGAAAGTGTAGCTGCTGTTCATAAGATAGGGAAAAGCATAGCTAGGTTAGGGATAAGGGTATGCTTTTTTATTTATTTATTTTTTCTATGTAATGTAATTGCACTTAGTTGTCTGCCACTGCTGCCAGCTTCTGTGTCAGGCTCACAGTGCATACTGTGCCCATTTCCCCAGTCAGTGCCACCACTTACATCTGGTGTCACAATAATAGCTTTGATTTAAAAACAAAAACTTTTTTCAATTGTTATAGATTGAATAGCAGTCAAGCAGGCCCGCCATCATGCTGTGCTTCTGTGTCAGGCTCACAGTGCATACTGTGCCCATATTTCAGTCAGTGCCACCACTTAGATCTGCGGACAAAGCTTGCATTGAAAAACAAAAAACACTCTTTTCACTGTTATAGATTGAATAGCAGTCAGTGTCCTTAAAGCGGGTGTGTTACGCTAACAGTGGATACGGTGACCAGTGCCCCCACTTAGATCTGGTGACACAAAGCTTGTATTTAAAAACAAAAAACACTTTTTTCACTGTTATAGATTGAATAGCAGTCAGTGTCCTTAAAGCGAGTGTGTTACGCTAACAGTGGATACGGTGACCATTGCCACCACTTAGATCTGGTGACACAAAGCTTGTATTTAAAAAAAAACAACCACTTTTTTCACTGTTATATTGAATAGCAGTCAGTGTCCTTAAAGCGGGTGTGTTGCGCTAA